>OY740790.1:17669386-18129386 GCA_963514005.1 Raja brachyura
CAGCAACATATTGTACAGCTATAACTCTTCCACTCTGTGCTCTGACCGATGAACTCAAGTGTGCCAAATATCTTATTTACCAGCCTGTCTACCTGAGTGACCACTTTCAGGTACCTGCACACATGTACCCCAGGGTCCCTCTGCTCTAAAATACTCACCAGATCGCTGCCATTCATTGTGTAAGGCCTGCCCTGGATTCACTTCCCAAAATGCGACTCTTTTCCTTGGACCACTTTCTCAGCTGTTCTAGGTCCTTTTGCAAACGTAGGTAACTTTCTTCCTTGTTAACCATACAAGCAACATAGGTGTAATCTACAAACCTACTAAACATGCCAACAATTCTCATCCAAATCTTTAATATAGATGACAAACAACTGTGAACCCAGCACCGATCCCTATGGCACATTGCAGGTCACAGGTCTCCAATATGAAAAGTAACTGTCCACTATCATTCTCTGACTCTTATCACCAAGATGACTTTTTTTATCCAATTGGCTAACTCACCTGGGATCCCATGTGACCTAACCTTCCTGGCCAGCCAACCACTTACACAGTGTTGCAGAGAAATAGCTGAAGGAGGGATTCTGAGTAGATTTGGAACAAAGAACATCCCACACAAAGCTAGGGCCCACAGGAGCTACAGCAGCAAAACCTATTAGATAGTTGAGTGCAGAGCAGGATAAGTTACGAGGAGGAAGTTCTGCCAGGTTGAGGAGAACTGTGGTGAATAAGGGCTGGATGAGTATCTAATCATGGAGGAAGAGCAAATGTCCACAGGCCGTGCAGGATGGCGCAGTGAGATTGAGTGTCTATGATGTAAATGAGTATGTGAGGTCATCAGAGTAAAGAGGGAATTGGATGGGAAGAGACTGGATAAGAGATAAATGAGAGTTAACATAGAAAGAAAGAAGTTCCATAAAATGAAAAAGAATGAAATTCTGATATTGCCAGAGGAGTCATACTTGTAGATTTTGGAAGGAGGTTGGAGTGGGACTGTGTGGAACCGGTCATCCAAAAGATTGGCAGCAATGGAAGGATATTCTTCAGGGAAGGTGATATAAGGGACAACCTGAAGAACAATTTTGAGTGGTGGTGTCATGGTCCAGAGGAGGGTAGAAGCAAATACCAAAGAGTTGGAAGTCAGCTTCTGTAACAGTCGGTTCACCAGAGAACATCAATGTCTACTGTTGTCAACTAATCTTGGTGCTTTCTCATGTAGACCCGTATTTTCTTCATTTCTAAATTTTTGCTACCTGTTACCTACTTCTTTATTTAATTATCTTTGCTGCTTTATACTTAACTAACAATGATCACAGTTCAAAGTCTGTGTTTTGATAAGCGGCTACATTAATGCAATTCTTTATTTTTTTGAAATTAAATTTCCAACATCAAAAAAATATTCCTTTGGGAGTGGAAAAGAATAGATTATTCTTAAATTTTACTCCAAATCTCCTATTAAAAAATGATGTTTGATAGTAATAGAAGGGACAAGCTCTGAACACGTTTATTTACTATAGGAGTGCTATGTGTAATTAGTGTGATTCAATTTCGAGGAAATGGAAAGTATTACTATCCCAGCTTCTCATAAACAATTTATAACAGTACTACAGCAACCGTATTTGCACTGATGAATTATACCGTTTAAACATGTCATTATATGTTTTACATTAATGCCTTTACATTAAACACCCAATGTATTTTTTTATTAGAAGAATTACATGTGAGGACATCATGAATTTTATTTTAGAAATACACAGGTGGAATATTCTCAAGTGATAAATTATCACTCAAATATATACAATATACAATGTTGCATACACAATATATCTATACAATATATTTTCAAAAATCCTGGAACTTATATATCGGTGTCATTTTCAACATGTCCTTATCATTTACATTGAATTTCATGACCTATAGTGTTCCTTTCAAGTTATCTACTTTCTATTATCATCTTATCACTCTCTCACTTCTGTCCTGTCCGATATTGCCATTTGACTGCCATGATATGTCATTGCCAATAGTCTGAATCTTCTGGATTAGTGAAAACAAATCTTCAATCTTAAACTGAAGATGCTAGAATCTGAAGAAGGCCCCGATTCAAAACGTCATTTAGATTTAGGTCTGGGTTAATATTACCATGTGTTCCAAGGTACAGTGAAAAAGCTTTGTTTTGCCTGCTCTTCCAACAGATCAGATATTTCATACTTAATTACAATCAAGTCAAACTCGTGTACAATAGATAGTGGAAAAGGGATGATATAAAGTGCAGAATATAGTTCTCAGCATTGTAGTGCTTCAGTTCCATAGATAAAGTCTAATGTCCAGAATGGGGTAGAAATGAATCAGACAATACCCTAGCTTATGGAAGGATTGTTCAGAAGCCTGATAACATCTCTTTATTCCCTTCACAGAGGCTGCCTGACCCGTTGAGTTCCTCCAGCACTTTCACTGAAACTTTGACCTTGTTTCTCTTCTCCCAGAAGTGGCCTGATCTGCCAAGCATTTGCAGCATTTCCCTTCAGATTTATTTTCGTGGTTTTTAAATTTCAGACAATTGAAATCCAGATAATAGAAACATAGAAATTAGGTGCTGGAGTAGGCCATTCGGCCCTTCGAGCCTGCACCGCCATTCAATATAATCATGGCTGATCATCCAACTCAGTATCCCGTACCTGCCTTCTCTCCATATCCTCTGATCCCCTTAGCCACAAGGGCCACATCTAACTCCCTCTTAAATATAGCCAATGAACTGGCCTCAACTACCCTCTGTGGCAGAGAGTTCCAGAGACCCACCACTCTCTGTGTGAAAAAATTCCTTCTCATCTCGGTCCTAAAGGATTTCCCCCTTATCCTTAAGCTGTGACCCCTTGTCCTGGACCTCTCCAACATCGGGAACAATCTTCTTGCATCTAGCCTGTCCAACCCCTTAATAATTTTGTAAGTTTCTCTAAGATCCCCTCTCAATCTCCTAAATTCTAGAGAGTATAAACCGAGTCTATCCAGTCTTTGTTCATAAGACAGTCCTGACATCCCAGGAATCAGTCTGGTGAACCTTCGCTGCACTCCCTCTATGGCAATAATGTCCTTCCTCAGATTTGGAGATTTGGAGACCAGAACTCCATATCCCTTGACTCTACAAGCCCCTAGAGCTCTATGTAACTGTCTCTTAAATCCATAATGAGAGTTCTTTGGCCAGATCATCTGCAGTCCAGTTTAGTTTAGTGGAAACGGCTGTATCCAGAATCCACACGACCAGTGATCACCCTTGTTCTTACCCATACACTAGCGACAATTTTACAGATATCAATTAACCTACAAACCTACTCGTGGAATATGGGAGGAAACCGGAGCAGCCTGATAAAACTCATGCAGCCACAGGGAACACGTGCAAACCCCGTATAGGAAGCATAGGTAGTCAGAATTGAACCCGGGTCTCTTAACTTATAAGATATACACATAATATAAGATACACACAAAATGCTGGAGTGACTCAGCGGGACAGACAGCATCTCTGGAGAGAAGGAATGGGTGACGTTTCAGATAGAGACCCTTCAGACTAGTGTCCGGAGAAACGGGAGCGAGAGCTATAGACAGTGATGTAGAGAGATATAGAACAAATGAATGAAAGATATGCAAAAAAATAACTATGATAAAGGAAACTGGCCCTTGTTAGCAATATATATAGTAGATAGACTCAGCGGGACAGACAGCATCTCTGGAGAGAAGGAATGGGTGACGTTTCGAGTCGAGACCCTTCTTCAAACACAGACCTTCTTGACTCTGAAAAAGTGTCTCGACCCGAAACGTCACCCATTCCTTCTCTCCAGCGATGCTGCCTGTCCCATTGAGTTACTCCAGCATTTTGTGTCTATCTTCGATTTAAAACAGCATCTGCAGTAACTTCTTACACACACACACACACACATATATATATAGAAACTTTTAAGGATGGTGGTAGGAAATTTTCCGTTTGCACTCCGCTGTAATTTCGAATAAGAGCGGCGGAAGCAGGTTGAATATGGAAAGGTGGGCGGGGGGATAGTTGGTGGGCCCAGCGCGACTGCACCAGTCGCTGCCCACCGACGTACAGGCGCGGTGATGCGGGCTGGGCGGTGGGATCGCGTCATCCTCACTGAGTCACGCCTGGAGAGTTTAAGAAGGCGAGGATTGGGCTGGAGAGCAGAATCAGAACAAGAAGCAAACAGAAGCACAATGTCTGGAAACTACGGCGCAGCGGGCGGACGGGCAGCACTGCTCCTCCTCGCCAGCATCATCTCCCTCGGCACAGCAGGTAAGGCTGAGCTCCGCGCCGGAGCCTCTTCACCCTCCGTCGGCAGGTTTGCCACTTTGTACGCGGGGCGTTGTGCGAAATGCAGGGAATGTTGTTGCTTTGTTTCTGTTTTGTAAACCTCTGACCGTCGTCTTGGAGGGAGAAATAGTCCAGGTGAGGCTTAGGGCAGTGGTGGTGGAGAAAAGAGGAGGGGAGAGTTTCGTTAGAGGTGAGTTTGCCATAGAATTCCTGCCCGGGCTGTACTTTCGAAGTGGGATAGACACAACACGCTGGAGTAATCAGCTGGACAGGCGGCATCTCTGAAGAGAAGGAATAGAAACATAGAAAATAGGTGCCGGAGTAGGCCATTCGGCCCTTCGAGCCAGCACCATGATCAATATGATCATGGCTGATTATCCAAAATCAAGATTCAAACAAGAGGGCATGACATGAGAATTAAGGGACAGAAGTTTAGGGGTAACATGAGGGGGAACTTCTTTACTCAGAGAGTGGTGGCTGTGTGGAATGATCTTCCAGCAGAAGTGGTGGAGGCAGAATCGATTTTAACATTTAAAAGTAAAGTGGATAGGTATATGGACGGGAAGGGAATGGAGGGGTATGGTCTGAGTGCAGATAGATGGGACTAGGGGAAAATAAATGGTCGGCACGGACTGCAAGGGCCTAGAAGGCCTGTTTCCGTGCTGTAATGGTTATATGGTTATATGGTTTATATAGTACCCAGTTCCTGCTTTTTCCCCATAACCCTTGATTCTCTTAGCCCTAAGAGCTAAATTTAACTCTCGGTTGAATGGGCGACTTTTTGGGTCGAGACTTTTCTTCAGACTTGTGGGGGTCGGCTGTAGTTCGACCAGGGAACTTGTAACAAACACAGACCTACCTGCTCGGGATCGCATGTCAATGACTACCGAGCCTCACCTTGCTCCGTGTCCTTCCTCCACAGCCAACCCCTGCTGCTCCCACCCCTGCCAGAACCGAGGAGTATGCAGCACGGTGGGTTTCGAGGACTACGAATGCGACTGCACACGTACCGGCTTTTACGGGAGGAACTGCAGCACACGTAAGTTAAACTGTCTTCCCAGCCAACGTTCACCTTGTATTTCCCCCCTTCACTCTGCTGCATGCACCGAACGCCGACCAGTTTGCCAAATACCTTTGATAGACACAAAATGCTGGAGTAACTCACCGGGACAGGCAGCGTCTCTGGATAGAGGGAACCGCTCCCATTCCTTCTACCCCGAGATGCTGCCTGTCCCGCCGAGTTAATTTTGTGTCTATCTTGGGAGTAAACCAGCATCTGGATTTCCTTGCTAACAAATGTATCTTTCCTCTCCTCACATACAGCCGAATTCTGGACCTGGGTGAAACTTAGCCTGAAACCCACCCCCAACACCGTGCACTACATCCTGACCCATTATCCTGGGGTCTGGAACATTGTCAATCAGATCTCCTTCCTGAGGGACCGCATCATGCGGTACGTCTTGACATGTAAGTAGGACCGATTGTAACGCGATATTATTATATGTAGACAGCGATTGTATTTAAGGGGCGTTGGACTGCATTTATAATGAAACCGGGCAGTTATTTATTGGAGAGCGACACACAGTGCTGGAGTAACTCAGCGGGTCGGGCAGCTTCCCTGGAGAAAAAGAATGGGTGATATTTCGGGTTGAGACCCTTCTTCAGACTGATTGTAGGGACGGGAGGGGGTGTGAAAGCAGGAAAAAAGGGAGAGATAGGACAAAGTGCGACAGGAAATGAGTAGACAGGGGTGAGGGAGGTTTATGACAGGCAGATTGTTGGAACAAATGTCAGAGGTGTGAGGCAGTTTAGAAGAGTTGCAGATTGTGAAGCCACGGGGCAGGAAAGTAGGGGGAGGGGGTTATGGAGGGAGAACTAATCCAGGTGGGGCACAGGGCAGGCAGGGGTGGTGGAGAAAAGGGGCAGGGAGGGATTTGTGGCAGCGAGCTGGTTAGAGGTTAGTTGGGGATGGGTTGAGAATTCCTATAGGTTTAAAGATGGGTAAAGACCTAGGATTGCTTAGCCTGTACAACAAAAATAGGGAAGTTAACAAAACTGAGTGATTTTGCCAGAAGTAGGAACAAACCAGAAAATACTAAGATTTCGGATATTGCTAAATAGCTATTTATCTCTTCTGTAATTTTTCAAGTAATTACTTACTTGCATGTTATTTGCAGCCAACATTCGCAATGCTTATAAGATTTTTTTTCTGTCCCCAAAACAGCCAGGTCTCATTTGATTGATAGTCCCCCTACCTACAATTCAAAATACGACTATAAGAGTTGGGAAGCCTATGCCAATATCTCCTACTACACCAGAAATCTTCCGCCAACTCCTGAAGACTGCCCAACACCAATGGGAGTAGTTGGTAAGTTACTAATATAGTTACAGCATGTACCCTCACTGCCAAGTGAAGCACCTTCTCCCACCACCTGAGCAATATGACTATTTCTGCTCCTGTTTGTTAGGTCTTTACATGTCTTCTGCCTTATACCTTATATGGCTAATACTGAAGTAGAACATTATAGGTAGTGATGTAATCTTACAATTCCACATGAATCTAATTGCTGCTTTAGCATAATGGAGTGGACTTTTTTTAATACATTAAGCCGATGCATCTTCTTCAAACCGATTATTTGTGGAGGCAATCTATGTGCAGGAGAAGGAGTTTCACCGAGACTAGAATATGGGAGCAAATAATTGGATCAGTTAATTGTTGCCACTATCTAATTTGCATTCCCAACTTATTTCTTGAAACCTTGTTTAGTGTTTTTGGAAGAGAGATATTGAGCTACAAAAATAGTATCACTCTGTCCATATTTTCAAGAATGAGCACGTGTAATTTCTGTCTTCCCGTTGATAGTGTGCTTATCACCCAACTCTCCTGGCAAGCTACTTTACCAATTTTTGACAGGAAATCCTCCTGCGAAGCACCTTGCTGCATTATGTCTGCCATAAAAATAGAATTGCTGGCGAACTGTTGCTGCAAAATGGTCCACCACTAGTGACTTCATCTGTTGAAATAACCAGATGGAATAAATGCCTGCCCCGTGCAATTAATGTGCAGTTAATCAGTGGGAATCTGCTGTTGCTTATTTTTACATTTCCTTTTCTTGTGGCAAGAAATACTGACCAGAATGATGCTACCTCCCTCCGTATTCTCCCCTTCAGGCATTCCACTGATACATTCCATTACTTGAGGTATGGAAGGAATGTCACCACCTTACTTGGACTTGATTACATGTTACAGATATGCATTTCTGCTTTTTTCACAGGAAAGAAAACACTGCCCGACCCCCAGTATCTAGCTGAAAGATTCCTACTGAGGAAGAAATTTGTGCCTGACCCCCAAAAGACCAATATGATGTTTGCCTTCTTTGCTCAACATTTTACTCATCAGTTCTTTAAGACAGACGAGAGCCGAGGCCCGGAATTCACAAAGGGATTGGGACATGGCGTAAGTACAAATCTTTAACTCAACTGGTTTTCAAGAACGGTTCCGAATAAAATAATCCATCATTCTACTTGAGTAATATAAATTGGCATTTCATGTTAAAAACATTACGGTACTAAATTTAAAATTCGAACATAAGAAACTGCCAAGTGTAGGCCAATCAACCCTTTGATTCACCATTCAATAGAATCATGACTGATCCAATCTTGGCCTCATCACCACCTTCTAGCTCCTTGATTATCTTGTAGTAAATATTTATCAATCACCATCATGTATGTTTTTAATGTCGTGGCTCACAGCTTTCTGAATAATCCTAGAGATTCACTAATGAGTGAAGAAATTGCTCCTCAACCCCATCTGGAAGGAGTGATCCCTTATTCTGAAACCGTGCGTCCTAATTCTAAGCACCCTGCTGGTGGAAACATCCCCTCAGCAACTATCTTGCTCCTCTCCACAGAATATTACATCTTTCAATCGCCTCGCAATCTTCTTACTTTGATTAGAGTACATTCAATCTCTTTAGCCGTACTCAGTAACATTGATTAGATATAGCTGGTGTCCCAGCACTGAACTTTGTGGTATTCCAACAGCTCTGACTACCTACGCCGAAATGACCCAGTTATCTCAACTCTGTTTTCTGTTAGTTAACCGCTCCCCTATTCATGCCAAAATTTACCCATAACCTCATATGCTCTTGTACAGTAACCTTCTATGAGGCACCTAACTGAATGCCTTCTGGAAATGACAGTTTCAATTTTATTCACAAAGTTTGTGACCTCCTCTAATAACGCTCGCAGTTTTACCTTTGAGAAACGACATTGACTCAGCTTGATTCGTTTCATTGTGTATTAATGGTTTACACTCTTTCCATTTCACAGGTTGACCTGAGTAATATTTACGGAGAAACGTTGGATCGGCAACATCACTTGAGACTGTTTACAGATGGAAAGCTCAAGCATCAGGTGAGTTTAACCTGAGTTTATTACAGCATATTGTTATGGCACCATTCTACCTGCCTGTTCAGTGTCCGTGTACTTTTAGCATTTTTGTTTTGGAGTATTTGGATTCAGCTCAAGAGAAATTTTAACGAATGTGCAATATTTCCTGCAGATTATAAATGGAGACGTCTATCCTCCCACCGTCAAAGATGCACCTGTAAAGATGATCTACCCTCCTCATGTCCCAGAACACATGCAGTTTGCAGTGGGACAGGAATTCTTTGGCCTGGTCCCAGGTTTGATGATGTATGCAACAATCTGGCTGCGGGAACATAACCGAGTCTGCGATGTTTTGAAAGTGGAGCATCCTGAATGGGACGATGAACGGCTTTTCCAGACTACCAGACTGATATTAATTGGTGAGTGCACTTGTCATGCTCAACTCAACCCCAGAAAATCTTTGTGCATGGGCTAAACATAATAAGGACCATCAATGGAAGTCCCAGAGTGGGGGTGGGGAAAAGGGGTAAATTATATATAATATTGGTTCTATTTTAACTAAATAAAGTTTCTTGGTGAAAAGGTTTTTTTAAGATAAATACTCAAACTATTTTATAACTCTGACAGGAGAGACGATCAAAATTGTAATTGAAGATTACGTGCAGCATCTGAGTGGATATCACTTCAAATTGAAATTTGACCCAGAGTTGCTCTTCAACCAGCAATTCCAATATAGTAACCGGATTGCATCAGAGTTTAACACTCTCTATCACTGGCACCCCTTGATGCCTGATACCTTCAATATCGAGGACAGAGAGTACAACTACCAACAATTCCTCTTCAATAACTCAGTGCTGCTGCAGCATGGTATCCCCAACATGGTGGCTTCATTCACTCAGCAAATTGCTGGCAGGGTAAGATTCAGCTTATTTTCAGTCTGCTTCATAATGGTGTAAAAATCAGGAATTAATTTCTTTGCAATGCTGCGTATCTAATGGATGTGTAATTAAAATTAATGATGAATGGCTTTGTTGCATCATTTAAACTCTCTAGATCAGTGGTCATAGGGACTTTACCAAATGTTCCTTTCTTAGAAAGAATGGTCTGTTATAATTAAACAAAAATATTTGCATCATTAAACAGTGAAACCACTGAGTTCATGACTTGCAAATTAATGATCCTGTTCTTCCTATAGGTTGCTGGAGGCAGAAATCTGAATGCAGCATTGATGCACGTGGCTATTTCCACCATTAAACATAGTCGACAGATGCGATACAAATCTCTGAATGAGTACAGAAAACGCTTTTCATTAAAGCCCTATGGATCTTTTGAAGAGCTCACAGGTAAGATCCGTACATTGAAGTTCATTGATATTTTGTGTAATTCAAGACATTTAGGTGTAGGTAAAATGGGAGATTGTGAAAGTAAGGATATCCTTTCACTCTGAAATTCAGCCCAGATTCGGGTTGAAAATATCCCGGCTTTTGAGCAGATGGCTCTTACATAGACCATTATCATGCAATTTTAACTTATTTTATATTTATGGACATAATACTGTACTATTTAGTTCTGAATAGGCTGTCTTTTATCGGATGACTTAAAGGAAATGTAAATGTTAATACTGCAATAAGGCTTGGTCTTAAAATTGGGAGATAAATTATATTGTTGGAGTTTCCATTTGCTACGCCTGCTATATCTTAGAATTAAAATTGGCAAGATATTCCACTGTCACTGTTGACATCACCTTTATTGTAGATGAAACAAAATTCAGTTAAGAAGACAATTGTTTGGAGTATGTGTACCCCACCTAATGCTTAATAATCTAAAGTTTATTGAAGGCAACAATTTGTGGTTTGTTGATTTGGGAGAGGAGACTTTACAATTTTTGGAGGGCTGGGCCTTATTAGGAGGCTAGAACTATTTATTGGCTTCCCTCTACTCTCCCCCCTCGCTCACCTTTAATTGTGGATCAAAACAATTCTGCAATGTATGGTAGAACTATCCACAAAGCTAGTAATTTCGAGAAAGTTATGTGATGATTAGAAAGTTGTTATTTATATTGTGAAAGAAAATACGTGCATTTTTTCCATATGCATTAAAAGACAGTTAATATGAATAGTACTTGTACTGTATTACAATATCTTATTACAATATTTATTACAGGAGAAATGGAAATGGCAGCTGAACTGAAAGAACTTTATGGGGACATTGATGCAATGGAGATGTATCCTGCTTTGATGATAGAAAAACCAAGACCTGGATCCATATTTGGAGAAACAATGGTCGAGATGGGAGCTCCCTTCTCTTTGAAGGGTTTGATGGGAAATG
The DNA here is from genome assembly GCA_963514005.1 of Raja brachyura. Next base: position 17,680,419 of record OY740790.1, read on the forward strand.
CTATTTGTTCCCCAGAATATTGGAAACCTAGTACCTTTGGTGGCAAAGTTGGCTTTGAAATTATAAACACTGCATCACTGAACAAATTGGTATGCAACAATGTAAAAAGTCCATGTCCAATTGTTTCATTCAGTGTTCCTCAGTCTGTCCCAAGCAAAGCAGGCTCCATCAGTTCGACATCTCCCAGTCATGACGTTAATCCTCATGCACTCTTGAAAGAACAGTCTACAGAACTTTAAGTTTGTTTTTATTAACTCAGCATATTATAAAATATTACCAGCATTTTGATAAAGGCGCTACAATTGATCTTAGTGCGAAAAGAACTATCGGTCTGGATTTATGCCCTTGTTTGCTTTGACTTGCTCTCATTGAATGTATTTGTCCACGAATTGATAGAGAGAGGGTCAGGCATCTCCTTAATTAATTAATTAATTAAGTGTGACATCTCCATCTGCTGCAGAAATATTTCACCAATGTCCTCTTTATCCTGTTTTTATTGTGGACATTTGGGTCTCTGATATAACAAAGTATGTACTATTTTATTATTCTTTAGGATTAGTTATATCCTGAAAAAAAATCAAAATCATTTCAGGGGATTTTTATTTTGAGGATGTTAAGGTTTTCAGTAAGAGTAGAAGAGTTCAATGTTAAAACAATGTCCCCCCCCCTCCCCCCCTTGTCTCTACTACTGAATCAATGGCCTGGTACTGTTGTTCAGTTCAGTTCAATGTCAAGGGGTGGAATTGCAACCTTCACGTGGTCCCCTCTGTTTCAACGAATGCAATCAACCTGGCATGCACAATCAAATAAGATCAAATATAGAACAAGTTTAGGCTGTGCACGCCATACGCAAGAAGACGAAGAGTCAATGTCATTTCCATCCCTGAGATCAGATGTTCAATCTCTTTTGCTGCTACTCTCTGCTTCGGACTGAGACATCTTCATCGAGAAGATGGCGAATCCAGTTTCCGATAGGGCTGTACAACAACATTCTGGCATCTTTGTATTGGCGTAGGAGCATTTGGCATGGGTCTTATATCAAGAAAATGCTAATGGCGCAGAGTTGGATGCCTGAGGATAGCATTGGATTTTCTTGTGTCACTTTCCAGAGCTGTGTAACTGATGAAAAATCACTTCCGTAGTTCATATGGGGATGTTGCCACTTTTGCATGGCCACTTCGGTATGACCGTGCTTTAACTTTACAGAGGAGGAGATGGAATGATTAAATTAACTTCAAAGGGCTTGAAGAACTATTTATTATTTAATTTTTAACTATTTATTCTCTTATGTTTTTTTTAATTTATGAATTAATTTATGAAACAAATGCAGATTATGTAAAATATATATTTTGAGACAATGGAACAATGACTCTGGAATTACTGTTAATGCCTTCCAAAATGTATCACCATAACTATGAAGTGGGCAGAATTTGTATTAATTGGAAGGAAAACAAAATTGTTGTGTTCCCCAATAATAATGGGATAGAGCTCTTTTTTTGTAAGATAGTTTTTTTTCATGGTATTTTTGCACTTTATAGATTGCATGTATGGTTTGTTTGTACGAATGACTTTGTGATTTAAAAAAATATATATTTTTAACAAATGTATTGCTGCTGCGCAGCAAACATGACCAGCAAGCCTATTGTGTCAATATACAGTGGCAGAATATGTACTAAATCACAACAAAGTGGATTACAATTTTTGTTAAAAAATGTGAAATTATTCATATTTTACAATTTGAGAATGATGTACTGTTAATATCTGGCAACTAGCTTGACTTGATTGAAAACTACTGTAGTTAAACATCGCTCTTATGTTTTAAAACAGCCTCTAACCTTTACAAAATGTTCCTTCCGTTTAAAAAAAAAATACTGTTGACATACTGCACTTTATAAATATTTCTTTTTGTACTTTGGAAAAGATAAAGTGAAAGAGCAATAAAAAAAGCCAATCAAATAACAAAGTTATGTCTCTGCGTGTTTTACATTGAGTTCAAGGTTGCATAGTTTTGTCCTGTGGTTTGTTTGGCTTTGTTCTGAGACAAGGAAGAAGCAAACTGGCTTGACCTAATGACTGACACCATCTAAGATGAGTCGAGGTCACAGAAATAATAATTTGTAAACCAAAAGCCGAAGCTTCCATGGTCCTGCTGTCCATAGAAGAGATGCTAGCAGCAGAGTGCTGAGCAGCTAATGTTGATTCTCTGTGCAAAATGGGGGATAGAGAAAAAACTGAGAACCAAAGAGCAGCCAGCTTTACACCAGCGACGAAAAAGTTAATAATATTTAAGCTTAAATAATTAATGGAGGATCATTTTGAGAAAAAAGATCGTAAACATGCATCACACATTCTACAAAGGATCATGCATGCTTAACAAGTCAATCCTTTTTTTTTGAAGAGGTTATGTACTGCATATAAAGATAATTCAGTAAACCTCATATGTTTTAATAAGTTACTATCCAGAAACTTTGGGCCGAATGGTGAAATCAAACACAAACAGCTGAATGAATACCATTACTGTTTAACTACCCTTTACTCAAACTCTCAGATTTAATCAGATTAGTGTAAGGAAGTATGCACAAAGATGAATGATAGAGCTACTGTTTTATTCTCAAATTATATTATTGGCTTTAGAAGTAACATAATATCAGAATTTGGAGTTAATATAAACTTTAGGGGTAACATATTACTGGGGAATATCATGTTAGTTCATATGGATATTGAGAAAACTTGCTGATAAATATGCGGTATGTTGAATCACATCTATATCTTTATCAATTACTAAGATTCTCATCTTGTTTGTTTGTTCCCAAAACTCCACAAAACGGTACACAATAGCGTGACAATTTTAGGCCCACCTTATTCACCATTGTCCTGCGATGTGCATAGCCAAGTTTAGTTCAGATTGATGTTATATTTTACAAGTTATTGACATTTAAAACTTAAATTAACTTGATACAGCGCCCCCACTTGCAGGTCGCGCTTGTGCAGTTGGGGGAGGCCCGTCAGCCATGTCACAATTGAAAATGGAGCCGGTGACGTGGTAGTGATGCAAAATGATGCCGTTTCCCCACGCGCGTGCAGTGGACCCAGAATCCGTGCGTGTGCTGTTGGGCGCTTTGCCGATTTTCAGATCGCCTTTTTTTTTGCGTGTACTTGCCTGGCCTCACAACTGGGACCCAACGGCTCCATGGGTACATTTTTGATCTATTTTACCAACGACTCCATGGGTCCTCTGTTCAGTTTATTAACTTTTACTTAATTTCTGCCGTCAATGGCACGACTTTGAACGCAGCAGTTGCGCCTGCGCAGTGCGAGACCGACAGCTGTGCATGCGCAATTTGGTGGGATATTGCTTTGGGGAAATTGAACCCAACGGGTCCGTGCTTGGTACCTTTCTAAAATATGATACCCTGTAAGGGAGCAAAGGAAGACAAGCATCTAAATAATTAGAAGGAGCATTTAAGGGCTGATAAAGCAGAAACAAATAAAATGAAAATAATCTCAGTGATTATGAAGTTCAAAACTAGTGTAATGATGTGAAACCTCAGTAGATGTGCAAGTGCAGGAAGATTGTTCCCGATGTTGGGGAGGTCCAGGACAAGGGGTCACAGCTTAAGGATAAGGGGGAAATCCTTTAGGACCGAGATGAGAAGGAATTTTTTCACACAGAGAGTGGTGGGTCTCTGGAACTCTCTGCCACAGAGGGTAGTTGAGGCCAGTTCATTGTCTATATTTAAGAGGGAGTTAGATGTGGCCCTTGTGGCTAAGGGGATCAGAGGGTATGGAGAGAAGGCAGGTACGGGATACTGAGTTGGATGATCAGCCATGATCATATTGAATGGCGGTGCAGGCTCGAAGGGCCGAATGGCCTACTCCTGCACCTAATTTCTATGTTTCTATGTAGATCTCTGTCAGGTTGGACTTGTACAACTGCAGTGTTCTGGTCTCTCTCTTTACATCTATGTAATACAGACCAAAAAATCAGTGGTGAAAATGCAAGAGAGAATTTACAAGCTTAGTCCAGAAATAAAAGATCAAATCCAGCAAGAAAAATGAATGAGGTTGGATCTGTTAGAAATTCTATATTGACTATTCTTACCAAAACATTCAGAATAGCGAACAGCTTGGATAGAGTGGATGTGGAGAGGATGTTTCCACTAGTGGGAGAGTCTAGGACTAGAGCTCATAGCCTCAGAATCAAAAAAAAATGTTCCTTTGGGAAGGAGATGAAGAGGAATTTATTTCATCAGAGGGTGGTGAATCAGTGGAATTCTTTGCCACAGAAGGCTGTGGAGGCCAAGTCAAAATATATATTTAAAGCATAGATAGATAGATTCTTAATTAGTATGGGTGTCAGGGAAGGGGAGAAGGCATTAGAATGGGGTTAGGAGGGAGATATAGATCAACCATGACTGAATGGTGGAGTAGACTTGATGGGCCAAATGGCCTAATTCTTCTCCTATCATTTATGACCTTATGACCAAAGATCATAGATCGGAGCTCTATGATGTTTGCTTATGACCGTATTCCTAATTGCCTCTCAAGTGAGGTGGTAGATAAGAATCACGGGGATTAGAATCACATTTAGATAAGCATGGCACAATGAAGGCTTTTCACATGAATTAATTAGGCGATACACTTGGAGCACTCTATGAATTTTTGGCCTCTTTACTCAAGAAAGGATAAACAGGTAATCTTATCTTAACAGCAATGAAGCAAATTCTCATTAGACAGATGGTACACAAAAGGCTGGAGAAACTCAGCGGGTGCAGCAGCATCTAAGGAGCGAAGGAGATAGAATTTGGAGTTAATATAAACTTTAGGGGTAACATATTACTGGGGAATATCATGTTAATTCATATGGATATTGAGAAAACTTGCTGATAAATATGCGGTATGTTGAATCACATCTATATCTTTATCAATTACTAAAATTCTCATCTTGTTTGTTTGTTCCCGAAACTCCGCAAAACAGTACATAATAGCGTGACAATTTTAGGCCCACCTTATTCACCATTGTCCTGCGATGTGCATAGCCAAGTTTAGTTCAGATTGATGTTATATTTTACAAGTTATTGACATTTAAAACTTAAATTAACTTGATACAGCGCCCCACTTGCAGGTCGTGCTTGTGCAGTTGGGGGAGGCCCGTCAGCCATGTCACAATTGAAAATGGAGCCGGTGACGTGGCAGTGATGCAAAATGATGCCGTTTCCCCACGCATGCGCAGTGGGCCCAGAATCCGTGCGTGTGCTGTTGGGCGCTTTGCCGATTTTCAGATCGCCTTTTTTTTTGCGTGCACTTGCCTGGCCTCACAACGGGGACCCAACGGCTCCATGGGTACATTTTTGATCTATTTTACCAACGACTCCATGGGTCCTCTGTTCAGTTTATTAATTTTTACTTAATTTCTGCCGTCAATGGCACGACTTTGAACGCAGCAGTTGCGCCTGCGCAGTGCGAGACCGACAGCTGTGCATGCGCAATTTGGTGGGATATTGCTTTGGGGAAATGGAACCCAACGGGTCCGTGCTTGGTACCTTTCTAAAATATGATACCCTGTAAGGGAGCAAAGGAAGACAAGCATCTAAATAATTAGAAGGAGCATTTAAGGGCTGATAAAGCAGAAACAAATAAAATGAAAATAATCTCAGTGATTATGAAGTTCAAAACTAGTGTAATGATGTGAAACCTCAGTAGATCTCTGTCAGGTTGGACTTGTACAACTGCAGTGTTCTGGTCTCTCTCTTTACATCTATGTAATACAGACCAAAAAATCAGTGGTGAAAATGCAAGAGAGAATTTACAAGCTTAGTTCAGAAATAAAAGATCAAATCCAGCAAGAAAAATGAATGAGGTTGGATCTGTTAGAAATTCTATATTGACTATTCTTACCAAAACATTCAGAATAGCGAACAGCTTGGATAGAGTGGATGTGGAGAGGATATTTCCACTATGGGCAACAATTTGAGAGGAGGTAATAAAAGAAAAGAAAATTCAATTGGATGTAGTGAATAAGTTGCCAGGAAGATAAAGGGCCTGTCCCACCAGCATGTGATTCCATGCGGTGAGCGCGACCAAACCGGCAGCAGGGGCCGCGCGGAGGTTGGGTGATCCCCGTACAGGGCCTGTCCCACCAGCATGCGCCTGCATGCGGCAAGAGCGACCAAACCGGCAGCAGGGGCCGCAAGGAGATCGGGTGAGTGGCGCAACGCGGCGCAAAGTGAGGCGAACTTGGAGCGAAGTCTTAAAGGTTAGTTGGCCAGGACAGAGAAGGACACACAGAGAGGGGCACAGAGGCACACACAGAGAGGGCCACGGAGCCACACACAGAGAGGATCACGGAGGCACCTACAGATAGATTCACGGAGGCACCTACAGATAGGTTCACGGAGGCACGACGTTGAGGCGGTGCGTAGTACGTCGAGGCGACAGTGAGCCGACAAGCCGTTGAGGCGCGGAATATTTGAACATGGTCAGTTTTTCGGAGCCCCGCGCGATGTCGGGACGAACTCCGCACAATTCCGCACGGCTCCGGCGATCAAAGTGGGACCGGCCCCGCGACGCCGGACGGCTCAAGCGACCACGTTAGGTCGCGCTCATCTCATGGAGTTGCATGCTGGTGGGACAGGCCCTTAAGGCTTTTTGCAAAGGATTTTGGCGTGATGAAAGGGAAAGTACACAAGGTGCATCTAATATGTTGGTTTGATACCTTAGCTCCAGTGAAATCTGATTAGTTGGTTAAATATACTGACCAAACAAATTTTAACATCAAGCCACATAAATAAATATTAGGATAGATGACTAAAAGCTTGAGAAATGAGATAGATTTCCTCCAAGGAGGAAAGTAAATAGGAGAGGTTTAATACGGGAATTCCAAAACCTAATTCTGATGTATTCTGCAGATTATAAATATTTCAGATATAGTGCCCCAATATTAGATCAGATAAACACAAATATGCTGAAATATTTGTGAATATTAGAATATTGAGGAACAATGAGATCACAGAGTACAGATGCATAGTTCCCTGAAAGTGACTAAGTCAGGTGGACAAGATGGTGAAGAAAGCATTTAGGACAGGTATGTTGTCCTTCTCCTGGAGGGCTATTGAGTACCGAAGTTGGGACATAATTATACAGTTGTACAAGTGATTGGCAAGACCATATTGTGTACTGTGACCATACAGAGTATTGTGTGCAGTTCTGGTCACCTAACTATAGAACGGATTTGTTAAGTTGGAAATGGTGCAGGATGTTACCTCAACCAATGGGTTTGATCTAGGGAGATGCTGGGTTAGGTGAGACTTTACTCTTTGGAGCCTACGAGACTGAGGGGTGACCTTACTGAAGAATACATAATCATAAGGAACATGGATAAAGTGCATGCTCACAGTCTTTTTTCTAGGGTGGAGAATTCTAAAACTAAAGCACATTTAAGAGGTTCCTCAGGGGCAACTTTTTCACTCAGAGGGCAGTCCATATCTGGAACGTGCTGTAAGAGGAAGTGAGAGAAGCGGATGCAATTACGACTTTCACAAGATATTTGGGAAGATATATGGATAGTAAGGATTAATGGGGATGTGGAGTAAATGCAGGCAAATACGACTAGCCAAAATGGCAACTTTTGGTTGGCATGGACAAGTTGGACCAAAGGGCCTATTTCCTTTCATTGTAGGTCTATGACTCCTCAATGAAAATGCAGGGCTGTACATGTCAAGGCCCATTCAATGTAAAAATAAGTGAACAAACAGTATTAGATAAATAGAAAGAAGATGCCTAGTTTTTAGGAGTCATTTTATCTGGGCTCAAAGCTGCATTTGGTCCATATACTCCATCATGACAGCTCAGATATAAATAGACGTAAACATTGGAGCAAAATGTGCCCACAGCAATTTTCTAGATGAGTGGTAGAATCTGGAGCAGTTGTTGGGAAAGTGACAGGATTAAAATGGGTCTCATATAGAACTATTGTGAATGAGTGCCTGGTGTTTGGTGTAGACTTGATGGGCTGAAAGGCCTGTTGCTGTGCCATATGGCTCTATGACAGTGTCATTGACTCATAGAAGTGACTGAGATCTTGCATTTGCCGTAGGCTTAGCTGCAGAAGCTTGTTAGAGCAAAATTTCCCGAGGCAGTCACAGCTGCCCAGCTGCCCCTACCATGACTGAGATTGCAAGTCCACCCATGCATTGTTATGGCAGCTGCAAAAATCCTGAATAGCATAAGTATACATCTGAGCCTCTATTGATGCAACTTTTGAAGGATTGAAATTCTGAGAAGTGATTAAATCTTGGCCCCTCTGAACCTGGTACAATTCCTGAACCAAATACAATGCCAGATTTTTACTTGAATTACATTCCTTGACTAACTGCTATTCACTGGAGTTTAACGACATGTTGCTGTTACTGAGGCACAGTTGCATAAATGTCCTGCAAGGACCTATAAGAAGCATCATAACTTTTTATCATCTTTTTATGAAAAGCTATAATCAGAGAATTAAAAGGTAAAAAATAAACCACATTGTAGTTTTTATTTTTATACATTACCTGCCACACCCTTATCTTGACTGGCTTCAGCAATGAGGGAAATGTGACAATACTGCTCTGATTGCAATCCTCATGTTAACACTGGTCTCATGTTGATGGAGGCACATGTTGTTCAACAGACCCAACAACGATGGTCCCAATGCACACACATAGTTCAGAAACCTGGATCAACATTGGGGAAATAATTGCAATTATTCTTAACCTGTATTACAGTGATAGCATATTACATTTAACAAACATGATGGTTTTCAGTGGCAAGTGAACTTCAATAAGAGCCTTTTATTTGCATGGATTTGCATTGATTCTGGATAATGGCAATGTGTGTTCAAGAAAATCACTCATAAGTACAAACCATTCTTTTTAGATTATATTGGCTACATAAGTTCATACGTTCTAGGAGCAGAATTCGGCCATTCGGCCCATCAAGTCTACTCTAGGGGCTGATCTATCTCCCCCTTCTCCCCATAACCCCTGACACCTGTACTAATTGGAAATCTGTCACTCTCTGCCTTAAAAAGATCCATTGGCGGCCTCCACAGCCGTCTGTGGCAAGGAATTCCCTACTTACTGAAATACCACCTCATCTCATATCGTAAACTGTGTACAGAAATTCAGTGAGGGATGATGCAATTGAATAAAGTTAGCCTGTGTTGAAATTGATTAGCACCTGACTTGAGGTGGATTGTTTAGCATGAGGAGAATTTTGTACTTCCATTTTTCAACCAATTTGTACTATTCGACCACGTAACTCGCATCCCATCCACGTATTAATTTTGTTCCTGCTGTTCTATTACTGCTGCACAGTGATTGTATTATTTACCATCTGTAGTTACTCACTGAGGCTAATCCAATAGCTACTCTGAAATCCAAAAGAGCACAGGAGGAAGGCTAAGGGTAGAAGGCGTGAATGGAACACTTCCATCTGTAGTTTCCAAGTCGGGCATCATCCGGACTTGGAAATATATTGCCCTTTATGCGTCAGCACTTAGCCTAAATCCTGGAACTCGTTCCTCAACAGCACAGTGAGTTATATCTTCACCAAGAGGGTTGCATTTTGTGATTCAAGAAGGCAACTAACCATCCTCCCTACAAAGGCAATTAGAAGTGGGCAATGCCAAGATTCTGTACTTTAGCCATTTAGAGATAAAGCGTGGAAACAAGCCCTTCGGCCCACCGAGTCTGTGTCGACCAGCGATCACCCCGTACACCAACATTATCATACACACTAGGGACAATTTACATTTACAGAAGCCAATTAACCTACAAACCTGTGCATTTTTGGAGTATAGAAGTAAACCAGAGCACCTGGAGAAAACCCACGTGGTCACGGGGAGAATGTACAAACTCCGTACAGACAGCACCCAGAGTCAGGAACGAACCCTGGTGTCTGGCGCAGTAAGGCAGCAACTCTGGTGAAGAATGTAATGATAGGTGAATAATACCTCACAATATGGTTGCACAAGCAACAGAAGTATTATTCTGTTGCTGCAAATTATATTAAGAATTTAATGACCAGTTCTTAAAAATAGTTTATCATTTTTCTTCGGACCTTTTTGAAAGATTAGTCTAATGGTTGATATATTCATATTTAAAATATACATGCAGAGAAAGCAAATCTTGCAGCATCTAAATATATAATAAATTAAACACTTCAACAAGAAGTGAAAGAAGAACAAAGTTGCATAGCTACAGCACATTTTCAGGAGAAACCAGCTCACCAACTGCTGATTGTGCAGCCACTGTTGTCCTGTAGTAAACTCGCAGCTAATTTGGTCAAAACAAAGTCCCACGAACAGCAAATAATTATATGTTTCCATGGTATTCATAAAAGGGGAAGTTTGGCTCGAGTTCACACGTTTTTAATTCTTGTTTACTAAGGAACTGCAGATGCTGGTTTAAACCAAAGATAGGCACAAAAAACTGGAGTAACTCAGTGGGACAGGCAGCATCTCCGGAGAGAAGGAATCCATGACGGTTTGGGTCGAGAGCTGAAGAAGGGTCTCAACCCGAAACATCACCCATTCCTTCTCTCCGCTCAGTTACTCCAGCTTTTTGTGTCTATCTTATTTTACTCTGTCTTGATTTTTGACATGTGATCTTTTACAATCACCTGAGATGTAGAAGGAATGTTAGTTTAACAACCCAGCCGAAGGTTGGTAGGCTGCACTGATCTCTCATTGCCGTACTGAATTGTGAATTTTGATCCTGTATTCAAATGCTGGATTGGGCCTTGAAAGGGAAAGTTAGCAAGAATGCTGCCAGTCTGGAATTTCAAATAGTTAAAGTTGCTATGAGGGACCTGTCGGTATTTTAAGCAGCCCATATTTATGCTGTGGACTGTTTCTGTTCAAATTAATGATATAGGTGAATCCAAGATAGATACAAAAAGCTGGAGTAACTCAGCGGGTAATACAGCATCTCTGGAGAGAAGAAATAGGTGACTTTTCAGGTCAAGACCCCTGTGGGGATCAGAAAAAAAAGTAGATTTGAGGCTGAAAATCACATCAGTCAGAGAAGTCTGCCACTAATTCTTTAGAAAGTACTGAGTTCGAATTCTAAACAAGAGGCTTTTGGAAATACAAACTGATACACAGCTCTGTAGTCATAATGGGTCAGACAGTGTAAGGATACCCTGTATTTGTTTGCTAAAGGCCACAAGTGAAGGATTCAGTTATTTTATGGAGTCATATAGTACAATCCTATGTTTTTAAGTGGAAAGGCTGGAGTGGGATTACATTAAGCATTTAGGATCTAGAAGGATACAGTGTTAATTTTATGATGTAATGCTCCTGGTTGCAAACCAGCAATCAGAGACAGGGCGGAGATGGAAGGAGGCACCAGATTGGTCGTCCATTCACTGCGAGGTACCCAGTAAAGGAGAACTGCTGCCATTAAGATGGATTTAAGAGAGAGCTGGATAGAGCTCTAGGGGCTAGTGGAGTCAAGGGATATGGGGAGAAGGCAGGCACGGGTACTTGATAGCGGACGATCAGCCATGATCAAAATGAATGGCGGTGCTGGCTCGAAGGGCCGAATGGCCTCCTCCTGCACTGATTTTCTATGTTTCTATCTTTCTATGTTTCTATATTACACTTACAGGAACCTCCTGCGGCTCTTCTCGGTATCACAGCCAGATATATATGCAGTTCACGGTTCACGTCAATAAATTGTCTGCCCCCGGTTCCCCACCCACTCCCCATCTAGCCAAGTTGGAGAAGTGTCATCTCCCACTGCCCCATCACTGAATCTACAAAGCCAAGTGAAGTGCCGTACTCATGGGTTGAAAATCTTTACCATAAATGGTTGAAGCTTTCACAGTGCAGCTTGCAAAAGCCACTGACCAGACCTGATACAAGGTCAAATTTATGCACGAGTCTCCAGCATTCTATAAACATTTGGAAAGGAATTTTGCATTTCCAAAACTCTCTTGTTTAGAATCCATAATCAGTGATTTCTGAAGCAGTCTATTGGCTGCACAGCTGATGGTTAGAATTTTCAGTCAGTGAGAGATGTGCCAAATCAGAAGAAAGAAACTATTCACAACGGGGAGATGTTTGTAACCCCTGATAAAGAAGTGATCAATTAGATGCAACAAGCGAGGCTACACATACGGGTGTCAGAGGTTATTCGGAGAAGGCAGCAGAATGGAGTTAGGAGGGAGAGATAGATCAGCCATGGTTAAATGGTGCAGTAGACTTGATGGGCCAAATGGCCTAATTCTACTCCTATCACTTACGATCTTATGATCTTATGAAGCAAATCACCGGACTAAATCAACTCGAAAACTGATCTAATGATTTTACAACTTTGGGTTCAAAGTCTCTCTAATTAATAGTTTTTTATTGGAGGGGAAAAAAAAAAATTCACAGTACATCTGATGTATGGCATTAAATTTTCCTCCATTTTGTTTTTTATAAATAATAATAATATAAACAAAATAACCCTAACCCACCCTTCCTAAACATCCCTTGGCAGCTTATGTTTTCACAATCCAAATATATCACAAAATCAAATGCACTTTTTAACAATAATAAAGTAACAAAACAGAATAAAGACAGATCCCCACTTAATGTCAAGTGCCCTCAGTCAATAGGTAGTTCCTTTGGACCCTCAAAGTATGATAAAAAAGGGTTCCCATTTCAAATAAAACTTTTTCACAGACCCCCTCCATGTGAATTTAATCTTTTCTAACCTTAAAAAAAACATGACATCTTCCAGCCAAGCAGCGGCAGATGGAGGAGTGTTAGATTTCCAGACCAGCAAGATTCTCCTACGGGCCAAAAGTGATGTAAATGTAATGATATCGGACTGGGTTGTCTCTGCAAATACATTGTTACTGGGAACAGTAGAAAGGGAAGTTCCAAAACCCAATAATGTCTCCTTGCCAAATGATACAATGATATATCAGGATTACAATCCCTCCCTGGAATAAACATTTATATTCTTGTTTCATTTCTGAACCTATGAGTTAAGGACATATACTTAGACAATTCCACAGCTGAAGGTTTCAAGTGAAAAAGTAACACATGTTAGAATCTGCCATTTGTACGTCTAGGAGAAGCTGGGGCTTGAAAGAGAATGGTCTACAGCAGTCTCAAAAGCACGTTAAACCTAAACAAAATGAATAAATACTAGTGGAGAGAGCACATTCATTGCACAACAGTGGCGGTATGGTTTTCATGCTGAATGGTTTTTGTGTTGTTTCTGATGTATGGACACAATCGATTCATGGACATCTGTAGGAAAAGAGTCTGTTTGTTACCCGGGCACAACCTAGATCCCAATAGTTCAGATTGGTTCTGTGCAGAACTGGATAGAAGCATGATGTGGATGCTGGAAGTGGAGAAACAGAGTTTGTGCAAACGGAGAGTTCCGGAAGGTGCATGCGCTTCCCTTCCTTCTCATTTGTTGTGGTGAGCATTTACTGGCAGCACACCATATTGTGAAAGCAGCCTGTTGTTGCTTCATCTGTAGGTTACACACGGATGCTGTTCGTCAAGAAACTGCTGGAGCCCTTCTTGAGCTATTCCTCTTTATATGACAGTGAAGAAAATGCATGACCCCCCCACACTTTCTCCCCCCCCCTCCACTTCCCCCCATCCCTCTCCCCCCACGGCCACTTCGAGGTCATCTCGAGTACAGGAAAAGAAGGTTTTCAGGAAGATGGACAGATTATTAGATATTAAGTGAATCCAGGGATACTAAGTCCGAGCAGGATGCTCACACTGAGGTAAAAGATCAGCTATGATCTTATTGAAGAGAGGATCAGATTTGAGAGATTGAATTATCTGCTTCTGTTTCTATTTCTTATGTATCTTCCACATGCATTCTGATTATCCCTAACCTCTCAGAGATGCATGAATGATGCATGACCAGATGCATGAATGGTGCATCTCTTCTGGTGCATGTGCCATGCTATAATCTACACCGTAATATGTCTCTTTATGTGCTGCATTCAGAAAACAGCCATTACCCGAGCATCAGGGCAGGGGCAACGACCCAGTTTAACATTGGAGAAAATAAGTTTCAAGGATGTATGCTGATTTATGCAGAAAGTAATAGGAGGATTTCAGTTGAAAATAAAGGAATAGCTAAGTATAAAGTATTGGCATGGGTTTCTTATTGTCACGTGCACTGAAGCTTTTGTTTGTGTGCGATCCAATTAAATCAGATCTTGCTGTACATGAGTACAATCAAGCCATAGGACAGCAGAAAAAAAATCAGAGTACCGAATATACTTTACAGCTTCATGCCGTAACAATGCTGGAGAAAAGGTTCAATGTATGCAATAAGGTACATTGGAAGATCGGGTCTAAACCCTAGCTTTTGAGAGGACCGTTCAGGGGTCTGACATCAGAGGGCAAGAGCCTGTTCCTGAGTCTGATGGTACGTGCTTTCAAGCTTTAACATCTTCTGCCGTAGAGGAGAGGGAAAACGAGGGAACGACCAAGGTGAAAAAGGTAGTTGATTATAGAAACATAGAAAATAGGTGCAGGAGGAGGTCATTCGGCCCTTCGAGCCAGCACCGCCGTTCATTGTGATCATGGCTGATTGTCCCCAATCAATAACCCGTGCCTGCCTTCTCCCCATATCCCTTGATTCCACCAGCCCCTAGAGCTCTATCTAACTCTCTCTTAAATCCATCCAGTGACTTGGCCTCCACTGCCCTCTGTGGCTGGAAATTCCACAAATTCTGCTGGCTGCTTTCCCAAGGCAGCATGAAGTGTAAACACAGTCTGGTCTGTGTGATGAACTGGGTTACATCCAAAACTCTGCATTTTCTGAAGGCTTGAAAAAAAATCAGAGTTTGGGAATTTTAATTGAAAGTAAAAATGTAAAACTTATTTTACAGCCAGTTTTAAAAATAAAAATTGACCGTTCATTAAACTCCACCATAAATAATATAAAACAAATTTATGTCTGCTTTAGAAGTGTGGAAAACCCTATCTTGACCCCAAAACGTCACCCATTTGAAGAAGGGTCTCGACCCGAAACATCACCCATTCCTTCTCTCCGGAGATGTTGCCTGTCCCGCTGAGTTACTCCAGCTTTTTCTGTCCATCTTCACCAAATAGCTGTTAGTTTCATGCAAAAACTTGCACATTTGTGAAAAAGCACTTTCTGAGACAGCTTTCTTCCAGTCTGACCCATTGAGTTGTTCCAGCACTTATTGGGGGTTTTTAAACCAGTATCTGCAGTTCCATGCATCTTGGCTCAGTTCGCATGTTGATTTCCCATTTTGCCTTTCAACCTCAGTCCTCCTGAGCAAGCATTTCATGACCTGAATTTTTAGTGACCTGAAACTGCTCTGCCAGCAAGATCAACACAG
This sequence comes from Raja brachyura, assembly GCA_963514005.1. The sequence goes on from OY740790.1 coordinate 17,695,797, forward strand.
AAATTGCAACAGTCAGTGGTTGGGAGCTCCATGTGCAAAACCAGTGTTAGCACCTCAGCTTTCATATTTTGTTAATGCTCTCCTGAGCAAAACATCTTCAGTGGAAAAAAAAGAGAGAAATGCAGCAAATGTTCAAACCACGTTAGATCCATGGTGGGACCAACAGTTTAATGCTTTCTTCACATCCATGCCTGCTTGGCAAATTTGTTTGGACTTCTATCAATGTCAAGAGTCAAGAGAGTCAAATGTAATTGTCATATGTCCCGCAAAAGAACAATGAAATTCTTACTCGCAGCTGCATTACACTATGAATGCAATGAGCACAGATAATATATAATAAGCTAAATTCAAAATATTTATAACCACAAAACCTGTAGTCCTTAGTGCAACCAAAGACAGTATAAAATTCTAGTTTTGTGCTCCCAACACATTCCAGCATGTCATAAAATTGCTCAAGGTTGACCCAAGATTTAATAACAGTGCAGAGGGATCTAGGAGTGCAGGTGCATGGTTCCTTGAAGGTGGAGTAGCTGGTACATTGGGTGGTCAAACAGGCATTTGGCACATTGGCCTTCACCAGTCAGAGTCAGAGTATTGAGTATGATAGACACAAAAAACTGGAGTAACTCAGCGGGACAGGCAGCATCTCTGGAGAGAAGGAATGGGGGACGTTTCGGTTGTTGGGAGGTCATGTTGTAGTTGCATGATATGTTGGTGAGGCAGCATTGTGATCAGTTCCGGGCACCATGTTATAGGAAAGATGTTGTCAGGCTGGAAAGGGTGCAGAGAAGATTTAAGAGTGACCATGTTACCAGGACCATAGGGTCAGGGCTACAGAGTGAGGTTGAGTGGGCTGGGACTCTATTCCTTGGAGCGCAGGAGGATGAGGGGTGATCTCAAAGAGGTGTATAAGATCACGAGAAGAATAGGTCGGGTAAATGCACAGTGTCTCTTGCCCGCGTAGGTGAATTGAGGGCCAGAGAACATAGGATTAAGGTGAAGAGGAAAATATTTAATAGGAATCTGAGGGGGTAACTTTTTCACACAAAGGGTGGTGGGAGTATGGAACAAGCTGCCAGAGGAGGTAGTTGAGGCTGGACTATCCCAACATTTAGAAACAGTTAGACGGGTTCATGGATCGGACAGGTTTGGAGGGATGTGGGCCAAACCTGCACAGGTGGGACTAGTGTAGCTGGGACATGTTAGCTAGTGTGGGCAAGTTGGGCCAAGGGCCTGTTTGCGCACTGTATCACTCTATGACTCTATGACTCTATTACTGTGGAATTTTGTGCTGCTGTCCAGGACTTGTAAGTTCTAAGAGGTGTATCTGTTCAATGTCTTCAATGGATTTATTGATTTGACTATAGGCAATATACAGTATATAAATATTAGACTGTTGACACACCCTGTTGTGCTGTTGCAAGTAAGAATTTCACAGTTCTATCTGGGACATAGGACAATAAAACACTTTTGACTCCTGACCTACCTCTTGGCTAAGTGAGACCAGGAGATTATTACAATTTAAACCCATTAATCTATGCCACATGTCCCACTGGCAAACCTCCTCTAACCTCCTTATAACCAACACTTAATGATTTTGGAGAAACCGTCCTGAAAAGGAGAAGCACTTCATCTCCGCTCCAGGGACGTTGCAGCCTCAAGGTCTCTATTGCAGCCAATAGTTTCAGACACCAGCCTTTCCTGTTTCCTGGCCAGTTCTGATGTAAGGCCTTTCGTCTGTAACGTTAAATTTCTCTCTCTCTCTCTCTCTCTCTCTCTCTCTCTTCATTTCCACCCTATCACAGGCATTCTCGCTGTTCTCTGAACCTCTTCCTCTCTGCAACTTAAAACATAGCTGCTTTCTCACTTTTCCAGTTCTGATGAAGAGTCATTGACGTCAAACGTTAATCTCGTTTCTCTGTTAATGCTGACTGACAATGAGTATTTAATGATTGTGGTGGGGGAGGAGAAAGGAGATAAGGAGAAGAAGGTAAGGCCCATATGATAGAAATGGCAGAAAATAATTCTTGAAAATGTGGATGGTAACTGTTTTAATGAAGGAGCCTTAAACTGAAACATTAACTGATTCTCCCTCCACAGACACTGCTAGACATGTTGAGTTTTTCCAGCATTTCCCATCCTCATTTTAGGAAAATAAAGAACCTGGTCGAGAGGAAGGGGGGGCAATACATTTGGTGTCAAATGAGAATGGACACTGGTGGGTATTAATTCAGTGAAAGAAAAATGAATACTATAGTTCAGAGGAATATTGGTGAAACTGGGAGAAAGGAATGGGAGGTGATCGGAAGGCATTGTAGGAATGCTACCCAGCAGTTATGTTGGCCAGTTTTCCATTCTCATTCACAGCCAACCTGCACATTCTCCATAAGCTTCATTATCACCATCTTTTCCTGCAGCTCATCTTTGGCTGTTCCCATTCTTCAGTTATTCAATTTATTTTATTCCCTTTGAAATCTTCAATGTTTTGTTTCATTTTTCAGTACAGAGATACAATGTGCAAACAGGCCCTTTGGCCCACCGAGTCCACGCTGAACAGCGATCACCATACACTCTGCTGGAGTAACGCAGCAGGAAAGGCATTTTCTAACTAACTCAGTTAACTCCAGCATTTTCTGTCCTGCTGGGTTACACCAGCATTTTGTGTCCATCTTCAGTTTAAACCAGCATCTGCAGATCCTTCGTACACATCACTGTACATTAGTTCTATTCTACACACTGGGGAAAATTTACAGAAGTCAATTAACCTACAAACCTGCACGACTTTGGAATGTGGCAGGAAACCGGAGCACCCAGTCAAAAACCCACGCAATTACAGGAGGAACATATAAACTCCAACCAGGCAGCACCCATGGTCAGGATCGAACGCAGATCTCTGGCATTGCAAGGTTGCAACCCTATCTCTGCGCCAATGCATCTTTCCATGACATAACTGGGTTAACAGTACATTATCTAACAATAAATCTACCACGTGTCGGAAAGAACTGCAGATGCTGGTTTAAATCGAAGATAGACACAAATGCTGGAGTAACTCAGCGGGACAGGCAGCATCTCTAGAGAGAAGGAATGGGTGACACTCTCTTTGTGTTTTTCTGTTTCATTTCCATTTCCATTTTCTTTTTTTATTATTGTTCTTTTGTACCACATGTTCATTTCCGATATCTCATTTTTGAAGAAGGTACATCTTGAAACATTTCTGTTCTTCTCTCAGACAATGACTAACTTTAGCGATGTTTTCAGCTTCTGTTCTTGTTTATAATCGGGGACGTTGGTTGTTGATAAGTTCACTCCAACAAATGTTTCTCTGGAAAGGCATCACCCACATACTTACAAGGAATTATTGGAATCCACCCTGATAAAAAATATTTATAAATATGTTTGTTGGTGATGTAACCAGTTCACACAATTCATTTAGAAGGCAGATTAAATTCTAGTTAACAATGTAGCTGCTGTTTAACAACACAGCCAAGCCCAGTAGTTTTGTATTGGAGCCCGTTTATTTCAATTTCACAATTGACATGTAACTGGTTTATTGAATTCCATTTTGGCAGGCAAGTAAGTGGTACACAGTTATGCTTAAAAAAGGAACCAAAAACAGGAAGAGTTCTAAAGGTAACATCAGATTAGACAATTCAACAGAGAAAAGGGTATTTCACACAATCGCCCATAGGTTAATGCATGAAAGGAAGCCTTTTGGCCCATCGGGTCTATTCAGGCTCTCTCAAGAGCAATCCAGCTCGCTCCACTCTCTTACTCTCCTGAAATCCCTGCAAACTATCTATTTCCTGATAATTATCCAGCTCTTTTGGACACAACAATTTAATCTGCCTTCACTACTGGCCGGTGCTATACATTACAGAGTCCAATCATTCTTTGCATAAAATTGTTCTTCCATATGCCACTTTTGCTTTGCTTTTGTCCAATCCCTTCTATATTCCGTTGGCTTAGACACAAAAAGCACTAGTAACTCAGCAGGTCAGGCAGCATCTCTGGCGAAAAGGAATAGTTGACGTTTCGCGTCGAGCCCCATCATCAGACTGAGAGTGAGGATTGAAGAAGGGTCTCTACCTGAATTGTCACCTATTCCTTTTTACTCTTTTTACCTGCTATTCATACACCACTGCCTGACCCACTGAGTTACTCCAGCGTTTTGTCTATCTTTGGTTTAAATCAGTGTTTGCAGACCCTTCCTACAATGGTGGAGAGTTTTGGAACAGCCATATATGTGGATCATAAGGTAAAATAGTAAGATTAAATGAGAACTTACCGGTTTGAAGTTTGATCTTTATTTTATGAGGAGTTACGATGAGGGATTATGTGAAGAAGGCCCGCCAGAGCGCCTCCGCGTCATACTTCAAAGCAGTGGCATGAAATCACAGTAACTACAGTCGAAGTGATATAGTAAGACTCAGAAGACTAGAACTACCATATGATCTTTGTGATTATGAGGATCGGGAGCGGAGGGCACATAATCCCTCATCGTAACTCCTCATAACATAAAGATCAAACTTCAAACTGGTAAGTTCTCGTTTAATCTTACTATTTTACTTCGGAGTCATGTGAGTGACTACGTGAAGATTTCAAAGCTCTGTGATTTCATGCCGTAGAAACAGTTCCATACGACACACTGCCTTGGTTGACACAAGATAAACAAATAATGTATTGAACATTGGTTAAATTATACAATGAACGTTTTAAAACAATAAAAGAACGGTAATAACCCCTCTTTCGCAGGGGAAATTACAAAGGAGAACTCAAACAGAACCCAAAACAGCATGCCCAAATCTTTGCATTGCGAGGACAGGTTTATCATAAATCCTGAAAAAGGTTCCTTCACTGGACTATCCTGTGGTGAGGATTTGGTCTAATGACACGTCTTGTCCCTTTACTGCGTATGTTGACACCGCCCTGGTGGAGCGATTTAAACACATCAGTGTCTACTCCAGCATAATGCAAATCTTTTTCGGCCATCTAGAAATAGTTTGTACTGACACCTTTGTATGAGGTTTTATGTGGCTGATGAGCATCGCTGTTTCAAAACCTCTTAGACTTTTGATGGCCTAGATATATTGGCTCAAGTGTGTAACTACACATAGTCTTAGGTCAATGGGTATATTTTAAGCTTATTTTGGTTCCAGCCATCCGTGGCCTGCTCTGTTTGATTAGATCATATAAATAAAATGTAATATTATCTACAGAAGAATGCATGCTGTCCAGTTGTAACTTTTGCAATATCTGGACCCATTGCACTGCCACTAGCACCATGAACATGACCACTATGACCGTTAACTTCTGGAAAGGCAGAGATGTAATTGGAGCCCATTGCCAAAGCAGTGTGAGAAATATACCCACATCCCAGACTTCCGAATATCAAGGTCTGGGAGAGTTTTGTTAAAATACCTCTTATGAATCAGGCCACCAATAGATGAGATCCGACAGAGTGTTGTCCAGACTCTTGCCCTAAATAGGATGACAAAGCACTTTGAGCACTATAAATGGCACTATAGGTTAATTGCTAGTCAAAAAAATGCAATGTAGCAAGGAACTCCAATACATCCGGTATGCCTGCAACATGATAAGATATATTTGACTATAAACCGAACATCTCCCATTTCTTAACATGAGTTACATATCGCTTTTTAGTACTATCTCTCCAGGCCATCATAATCACATCAATGGTCCTACTCGATAGTCTGAGTCCCTGGAACAGTCTGGTCAGAAGATACAAATCAACAGATTAGTACACTCATGTAAAGGGGAACTCTCCTCCTGTCCCAGTGTGAATCAACAAGTTGCTGTAATTGGGGATAATCATGAATGGCTGTGTCATCAGTCTCAGAACCAATGGGGCCATGGCTGTGTGGACCAGTTAGGAGCTACCAAACGCCTAAGCGTAGTCGTGCTCTATTTTGGTGAGACATTGATTAATGAGGCAGAATGGGGAAAGCATAAGAACGCATGTCCCCAACGTAGCGAGAATATATCCTCCGCTACTGCCCCTGGATCTGGTTCCCATGCTGTATTTAGGTAACTGGTGATTTAACCCGGATGCAACAGATCTATGTCTGGCAATCCATACCGGCTGACAATCATTTTGAAACTTTTGGATTCATCATCCATTCTGTGTTTGTCATTGAATTTATGTGACCTGGTGTCTGGCACTTTCACATTATCTCTACCTGATAAGTAGATATCTGAGACCCCGATGTTTCTCATAATGCACCCCTGCCAGATGTGGTTAGCCAGATTGTCACAGAATAATTACCTAATTCCACCCATGTTATTGATATGCAACATTGTGGTATTATCAATCTGAAGCTGCACATGCAAATCATGCATTGTTGAGCAGAATGCTTTAGGCCATAGAATGCACCCAGCAATTCTACGTAGTTTATCCCATGCCTCTGCAGGGTTAATGCCTCTTTCACATTCTATCTGCTGCCACAGCCAGACTCGATATCAATGGCTCCCCATCCCGAAGCGCTCACATCAGTTTGTAAACTAAAGGTTATTGAGTCAGAATGTCTCTAGTACATCGCGAGACATTAGTTACAGTTTTGGCCATAGACAAAGTTCTGACATGTTAATTAAATCAATGATGAATCCCAAATAGCTAATCATTCTAATCTGGATTTAATTAGATGGGTGAGGAACCTAACCTCTCAACAGGTGTTTGGTAGCTAAATATTATGCATCTTTCAGATCTATGGTTGCCATATAACACCCTTTTGATACCAGTTGCAATACTGCCATTTTTTATTTTAAACCGTTTATACTGGACTTAAGGTCTGGATTTATACTGGAGTTAAGTCTGATTAGGCCCAGAATGACTCGACACCCACCATCGTTCTTTTGGCTGGGGAATATTGGACACAAATTGTTAAGGCTGATATGCCGTCCTTTCAATTATCTCTTTTTTGGAATAAAAATACTAATTTCATCATTCACCTTTAGAGTTAATGGTATTGAAAACCCCAATACCCGACTAGGTGTATTTTGTACGGGTGGATGTACTTCTGAGATACCTTAGTCGAGACCCCCGGATACAATCCAATATTCAATTAACCCTTCCTGATCTGAAGGGTATGATTTTTGAGGTGACATCCTGGCCTCAGTTTTTGTCTCATTGTCCAGGTCTTCCCCTGGATATTAGAGGATCTGTGTAAGGCTATGAACCGTGGGTTGAGCGTCGGCTGGATGGTTATTCGTGAATAATTAAATTCTAAAAATTGGGCATTACACAGCAGGGTCCATATCCTGCTGTGTTTAGATAGTGGTGCCCTTGTACCATTTGCCCAAAAGCCATTGTTCCTGTTCCAACCAGTTTTTTAGGACTTCTGCAGCCTTAACTCATGCGCCCTCATGATGCGCTCCTTTAGAGCGATGCACAGTTAACAGGTGTTTGATATGCCTTACAAAGTTTCCTCCATTATGGAGTCCTGGAAGTGGTGAGAGGCCATTAAATTGCTGGCCAGATTGTCATCCCTGACTTCACCAGTTCCTGCCGGTATGGCAAATTGCTGGCCACATCCGGCACACCTGAAGCATAGCTGATGTGCTTTGGTGTATGCACATAAGCAGTGACGCCAAACTTGAGGGTCAGATTCATACTGCCCTGGCTCTCCCGGCTCATGCTCACAGGAGGTCACACACACACCCCTAAACAAGGTGCTGCTGTGCTGGGTCCCCATGTCCTGGTTCTCCCGGCTCATGCTCACGGGAGGTCACACACACAGCCCTAAACAAGGTGCTGCTGTGCTGGGTTGCCATGCAGACTCGTAGGCATATTATCCTTCATATGTGTACAGCTCTTCTGCTTAACGGACCTCTGCTAAAGGTTGCTGCTGAAAGCTGCTGGGGACCCTGGGGTATAAACCCCGGCTGGAACCCCTCCTGGTTGTATCATTTCGGCTATGAGGTGTTCCACATTGTCCAGACATCCCCAATGTTCATTTTTTGGAGAGGAAAGTATTTCTGGCCTCACTCATCAGAGTTGACAGACCTGGACAATATACTCTTGGCCTGCCTCCTGACAGGAGTGGCCACAGTGATTTAAAGCACCGGAGTTGCTGCTGCTGGCTGAACTGCCGGTGGCTCTAAAGTCAGCGTCTCCAAAGCCGTCGTCATCCGCTGACCGCAGCTACGAGTTCATCATGAGGAATTTCCCCTACTTTTGAGAACAAGCAAGGCTGGCAGAACTCCATCCGCCACAACCTCAGCCTTAATAAGCTGTTATTTCGTCAAATGCCTCGACATTACGATGACCCTGGCAAGGGTAATTACTGGATGCTGGCCTGTCCTGCGACGACGTGAATTTTTCAAGAGGGGACTTCGCCTTTTCGATGTCTGGACTGGGCTCCTTGCACCATCCGCACACACTCTCAATTACTCCAGCGCCGCCTCCAGTTTGAACCAGACTTCCAGTTATGGCTCAGTAGTTTGGAATAATTCTGCATAGAATGTCATTTTCTTACATTTGTACAGCAGTCTAAGTGAAATAAAATCCCTTGGTGAGCATAGAATAATGCTCAGTGTTTGTGGATCCGGGGTGGAGCAGATGGCTAGCGGGGATATCTCTCACCTGTTGTTGAGGGGACACAGTGAACCCTTGCTCCGTCTGCTTGCTTCCCATCCCTGCATTACACGCAAGCGGTGTAGCAGCAGAACGGACCCGGGATGCGTTCTCTCCGACCCCTATCCACCTCCCCATGCGGACTGACCGCAGGTAGGACATACTCGCCTTATTTTCATTAATTTTAATTTTTTCCCTTGGGAAAGTGTCTCTGCTGGCTCCTGTAACCAGCCTTATGGGACCTAGTAAACCGCAGCAAGTTTAAAACACTTACCTGCGGGTGTTTTACTTAACGCTGGTGGAGCTGCGCTCTCCAGCCTGTTGGTGCGCCAGACGCGTCGGACGTAATGACGCACAGGCGCTCTGGTGAGGCTTCTTCACGTAGTCACTCACGTGACTCTGAAGTAAAAGTAAGAATGAGGTGTAATGATGGAATTGCTGATATTGTTAAGGATGTAGAAGCTAAAGGTATGGGGTTGGGAAAACGTGATGGGGGAAGCCCTCAGGTATTTAGATTGCTTTATTTCAGACTTCCAGAACCTGCAGCATTTCACCAACATGATGAAAAACAGTTATTATCACATCTTTTTGGTTATTGATGTATTCAAGAGAGTGTTAGGTATAGCTCTTAGGCCTAACGAAATCATGGAGAGACGGGATATAGAGAGACAGCAGGAACGGGGTACTGATTTTGGATGTTGAATGGCAGTGCTGGGTCGAAGGGCCAAATGGCCTACTCCTGCACCTATTTCCATGTTTCTATGTTTCTATGTTTTTATATTGCATTGAATACTCATAACCTATTCATTTGTTAATGAATAACTCACACAATAAGGGATATCTATTGTGGGTTCCTGAGCATCATGAAATTCAAGTTACTTGTTGAATGGATCTGATATCAATCTCTTGCCCATAAATGTAAGTAAATCAATATGGATGATTATGTTATAAAACACACCCTGACATGGTAACAGATTAGTTAAGTCCTGCAAACAGTTCCATAAACATGTCAAGCTGCACCTGGTAAAAAATGAAAACAAGTGGGTGGCACGGTGGCGCAGCAGTAGAGTTGCTGCCTTACAGCTCTTGCAGTGCTGGAGACCCGGGTTTGATCCTGACTACGGGTGCTGCCTGTATGGAGTTTGTCCCCGTGACCGCGTGGGTTTTCTCCGAGATCTTCGGTTTCATCACACACTCCAAAGACGTACAGGGTACGCAGGATAATTGGCTTGGTGTATGTGTCCCTAGTAGTATGATAGTGTTAATGTGCGGGGATTGCTGGTCAGTGTGGACTCAGTGGGCCGAAGGGCCTGTTTCCGCGCAGTATCTCTAAACTAAACTAAACTAAACTAAACTAAGTGTTAACTTGCTGGGAAGTGGATTAAGATCCACACGCAATGGATGCAAAAACAAACAATTGGTGGAAATGTAAGGACTAGTTTTGCCAAGAGATATTGTTCCTAATTTGTCAGCTACTTAATATTAACTTCCTTGTGCAAACACAGCAGCAGATTGAAGAAAAGGCAAATGTTAAAAACAAATCCCAAGAACAAACAGAATAGGAACACAGAAAGACTGTAAATAAAGGATTAGAAAATGTTGGGTTTCCTTTTTAAAGTATCAAATGTTCCATGGAATATTATAATATCTGTGCTAATGTGCACTCCACTATGGAGAATTGGCGTTTTCAGAAGTGTGGATAGATATCCTGACATTTGGGCTATCATTGATTCCCTTTTTGAACCTTTGCTCGGCAGAGTTAAGAGTTAGTACTTACAACTTCAGAATTGGGTGGAATGTATATGGTCTTTTACAAGTGCAACGTTCATGGGCCAAATGATTGTTTATCCTTCATTGGGTTGAGTTTTTATGTAATATGTCAAAACTAAAACAAAATAAAAAAATTGTTTCTGAGTTAAACACACAGTGGGTGGCACAGTGACGCAGCGGTAGAGTTGCTGTCTTGGGTCGATCCTGACTATAGGGGCTGTCTGTATGGAGTTTGCAGGTTTGTAGGTTACTTGGCTTCTGGGAATTGTCCCCAGTTTGTAGGATAGAACTAGTAAATGGGGGGTCGCATTGGCATGGATGCTGTATCTCTAAGCTCAACTAATTAAAAAATTTAGAAGTACTGGTTAACCTCAAAAGAAATGGATGACCAATTATGCATATATAATCATAATAACTGTTCCTCTAGAGTATCACCCATGGGAGTAAAGTGGGTAAAATTCAACCTCGGCAGAGACCGAAGCATCATGTCACAGCCCTTGCCTCTAGGTGCCCTGTTTCCTCAACAAAATAATGCACTCCACCCACCAACAAAATTGACAAACAAGGGGAAAATACAAATTTGCAACTCAAGGAGAAACTGATTTAGAGCTGATGCAATGTATAAAATATATACCCTAAAAATGTACTACTTACTGCCAAAAAGAGATGGGAAAGTCAATTCAACCACATTGAATTAAAGGGTGATATCATTTCCTTTTTATGAATGGGACAGGGAGGAGATCAAGGGCAGAAGGAAATAAAGAGGTAATTAGATGATGGCATCATTTTAGGTTTCAAATGCCTGAAGGTACAGTATCCAAGGATACAATGAGTGTAGGAGGGAAGAATTTTTTTGGTTTGCTTGATCTGAAAAAGCCGGTGATTAAGCAGAGTCACCATTTCACCAGCAAGTGGATATGAGAGAGAAGGTGGAGTAATCAGAGAGTGCCTATGAATGAGGGCAAACAAAAGGTGAAATTTGAGAGGAAATCTGCTCAAAGTTACATCCCGGCAATAAATTTAGATTACACATAATAATGAAAGCAGCAAGTGAAGAAAGCGAATGAATGGATCAAAGAACAATTATTTCCCAAGGTCCCATCAATGTGATCAGATGACTGAACCACAGATCAAATTCAGGTTATGAATTTCAGGACCGCATATGGTACAGATGACAGGAAAACCATGAAAGGAAAGCTGCGCAATAACACACAGAACAATGGGAAAACATAAAAATGGGGTGGCACAGTGGGTGCAACAGTAGAGTTGCTGCCTTACAGCAGCAGAGACTAGGGTTTGATTCTGACTATGGGTGCTGTCTGTACGGAGTTTGTATGTTCTCCCTGTGGCCACGTGGGTTTTCCCCAGATGCTCCGGTTTCCTCCCCCATTCCAAACATGTACAGATTTGTCGGTTAATTGGCTTCAGTTTTTCCTTTGAATACGCTAGACATATTTTCCAACAGTCTTTTGTGTCATGGCCTTCATTACATTTACTGGCACCAAATCTGATCATTGTGCTACTATGTTTGAAGGGGACAAGGATGAGACGAGGAAAGTGAAAGAGTGAGAGTGGGTGCTCTGTAAGTGCAGTGTAAATAACACAGGAGCAGTGAAAATCTAAATACAAAACTGGAGACAAACAAAGAAGATGGAATGGTACAGCGCAAGAACAGGCCTCATCGATCCACAATGTCTGTGCCAAACATCATACCTAGACTTACTCTTATCTGTCTGCAAATAATCCATATCCCTCCAGTCCCTGCATATCCATATGTCAATTCTAAAGTCTCTTAAATGTCACTATCTGAGGAAGGAGATTATTGCCATAGAGGGAGTGCAGAAAAGGTTCACCAGATTGATTCCTGGGATGTCAGGACTGTCTTATGAAGAAAGACTGGATAGACTCGGTTTATACTCTCTAGAATTTAGGAGATTGAGAGGGGATCTTATAGAAACTTACAAAATTCTTAAGGGGTTGGACAGGCTAGATGCAGGAAGATTGTTCCCGATGTTGGGGAGGTCCAGGACAAGGGGTCACAGCTTAAGGATAAGGGGGAAATCCTTTAGGACCGAGATGAGAAGGACCTTTTTCACACAGAGAGTGGTGGGTCTCTGGAGGGTAGTTGAGGCCAGTTCATTGGCTATACTTAAGAGGGAGTTAGATGCGGCCCTTGTGGCCAAGGGGATCACAGGGCATGGAGAGAAGGCAGGTACGGGATACTGAGTTGGATGATCAGCCATGATCATATTGAATGGCGGTGCAGGCTCGAAGGGCTGAATGGCCTACTCCTGCACCTAATTTCTATGTTTCTATGTTTATGTTTACTATTGTATCTGCCTCAACAGGCACTCACCACCCACCATGTAAAAATAAAGTTGCCCCACGCATCTCCTTTAAACTTTGCTCTTCACTTTAAACCTATGCCCTGTAGTATTTGATGTTTCTATCCTGAGACAAATGTTCTATCTATTCTATCTATGCCTCTCATAATTTTATATAGTTATTAGACCAAGGAGGACCCATGAAGGGGGGTGGGTGCTGTGGCATCACACACACTAATCAGCACCTCAGGTGTTCCTGAGAGAATAATCCAAGTCCGTCCTATCTTCTCCAAAAACTATCTTCTCCAGAAACTAATACCTCCTAATCCAGGCATCATTCTTGTGGACCTCTTTTGCAGTCTATTCAAAGCCTCCACATCATTTCTCTAATGGGGTGACCAGAACTGCATATAACTACCAGCTAAATTCTAGGGAATACAATAATGGCTAAGGAGAAGTTATTTCCTGAATGTCATATTTTTTCTACAGGTTTCAGTGAGCTGGAAAAATCCTAATGTAAACTCACTATTCAGGAAGGAAGAGAGAAAATAGCTTACGGTATAAATTTATGGGAAAGCACTGGGAATTATTGTTCAGTCAGTAGCTGCTGGGGACAGAGAAACTCAAAATGTTTACACAGAGGAAAAGCAGTTTTAAGAAAGGAAAGTTCTGTTTAACAGATCTAGTGAGAATATAAATATGAGAGTAGTACATGGAATGTAATTTTTATGTCCGGAAAAGGCATTCAGTATGATTCAATACTAAAGGCTGCAGCGTTTGGACAGCTGTGAATCTTTGGAATTCTTTGCACCATAAGGCTGCTGATGTCTGTTGTTGAAAATAAATGCTTGAGCCAAATGATGAAAGGTCCGCATATCATTCCATGTAAATATTTCAACAAAAATAAATATTTAAATAAACTGCAGGGCCAATGTTAGTCGCTTTACAACATCACAAGGAACTAAACTAAAATGAACTGCAGATGCTGGTTTAAACCAAAGATAGGCACAAAATGCTGGAGTAACTCAGCAGGACAGGCAGCATCTCTGGATAGCTGGAATGGGTGACGTTTCGGGTTGAGACCCGTCTTCAAACTATAAGCCTGTGCATTGATACTACGGCGAGTCAGTCTATGATGATCAGGAATATCGCAACTGGTTTTGTTGAGGCAGAATAAAATGGTTGACTCCGGGGTTGCATGGGAGGCAGATGGTCCAGTTGCTCCTTGGAGTTATTAACACATTTCACTCTGAACTCCAGTTTCATTATTCTGAAAATAGAAAAAGAGTAAAGATTATGAGATAGAACCACTACAGTAGTTATATTTGGGGAAGCATAGTACCACTGCGGTAGATCTATCCTACACTCTGTGAATTGTCCCATGTGTGGCGGATAAAACTAGTGTACAGGTGATCACTGGTCGACGCCACCTCAGAGTTTCTGGCTGCATCTCTAATCTAAACTATGTTACTATGGTGTGAAAAAAGAATTTGCTCCATCTACCTAGTGAACATCCTGTGAAACAACGAATTCGGTCTACAACAGATTCGGTCTGCTGTAACTGAAATCTGTTATAAAAAGGTCTGTTAAAATGAGGGCATACTATATTTGAAAAATTAACCTGATAAGGGTAATATTTCTTGCTTTATGGTAGTTAATTTCTAATGGGCTGAAGAATAGTGCGGTTGTCATTAATGTCAAGAGAGTCAAGAATCAGGAGTTTTCATTGACACATATTCCAGATAGAACAATGAAATTCTTACTTGCAGCAGCATAATAGAATATATAAACATAGTACTCTGTAAACAATATAATAAACAGAAATAAAGTGTGGCATATATATATAGTGTTAGGAGCTCATTTGGAGGTTGGATTGTTTAATAGTAAAATTAAAAGAGAACTTACCAGTTTGAAGTTTGATCTTTATTTTATGAGGAGTTACGCTGAGGGATTACGTGAAGAAGCCCACCAGCCCGCATGCGCGTCAACCTTCAAAGCAGCGGTGTGAAGTCACAGTTAACAGTTGTTGAACTGAATATAGTAAGATTCGAGAAACTAGAACTACCAGCTGACCTTTATGAGAAGAGGGTTGGGAGTGGAGGGCACATAATCCCTCATCGTAACTCCTCATAAAATAAATATAAAACTTCAAACTGGTAAGTTCTCGTTTAAACTTACAATTTTACACAATTTTACGTGAAGATTTCAAAACTCTGTGAATTCATGCCATAGACACCAGTCCATGCCACACACTGTATTAGTTGACCAGATGAGTGAAATTAATAATGCATTCAGACATGACATAGATTTAAAACATGCTGATGCATTAATGGACAAAATTAGCAATAGTAACCCCTCTCACCCGAGAGGAAAATATAAAACTGAACTTAAAATGGAGTTGGCAAATCCCCCATGTCTGGCTATGGGTTTATTATAGAAAGTTTGAAAAGTGCGCTCGTTTGACCATCCTGCAGCCGATAGGATGTGGTCCAGCGGGACGTCCATCACCCTCGCTGCTGACGTAGTTACAGCCCTGGTGGAGTGAGATTTGAAAACGTCAGTATCTACTCCTGCATAACCCAGAACCTGTTTTAACCACCTGGAAATGGTCTGTACTGAAACCTTCTTATGAGGTTTCTTGTGACTAACAAACAATGCTAGTTCTGACCCCCTAAGGCTCTTGGTGATCTTAATATATTGTTGGAGGTGCATGACCACACATAACCGGAGGTCCAAGCGGTATGTCATGTAGAGCAATTTGAAGCAGGATGTGCCTGGTCTACTCTGCTTAATTAGATCATACACATAAAATGTTATATTACTGGCAGATATGCTCATCCTATCCAGCCGCAGCTTATGCAACGACTGGACATGTTGCGCTGACACCAGTGCCATGAGCATCACTACCTTGTAAGTGAGCTGAGCCAGGGACAGGGATGTTGCTGGAGCCCATCGGTGAAGCAGCATTAGTACCACGCCCACATCCCATAGTTCCGAGTATCTGGACCTGGCAGGATTCGAATTGAAGATACCCTTCATGAACCGGGATATCAGAGGGTGAGACCCAACAGAGTGGTGTCCCGATCCTGGCAATATGTATGATGACAAAGCACTCATGGCACAGTTTAAAGCACCGTAACTCAATCTCTCATCAAAATAAAGGTTTGAGAGGAATTCCAATACATTTGTTATGTGTGCTGTCTCATATGAAATTTTAGACTGTAAACAGAACACTTCCCATTTCTTAATACAGGAGATGTACTGTTTCTTGGTACTGTCTCTCCAGGCCGCAGTGAGCAGTCCACCGTACGATCAGATAGTCCGAGCCCCAAGAAAGGTCTTCTTAGAGTCTGCAAACCAACAAATTGAGCCGATCATGCAGTGGATGATTCTCCCCCGTCACGGGGTAAACTAGCAGATTTCTGCTTTTGGGAACTGCCATAAAAGGTTCTGTGATCATTCCCAGTATGATAGGAAACCATGGCTGTGTAGGCTAGTCGGGCACTACCAGAATGCTGGAGGCAGAATCTTGCTTGATCTTAAGCAAGCACCGACTGACGAGGCAAAATGGGGGGAATGCATAGAAGAACATTCCTCCCCAATGTAGCGAGAATGCATCCACTGCTACTGCCCCAGGGTCTGGTTCCCATGCAACATACTTCGGTAACTGGTGATTCAGTCTGGATGCAAACAAATCTATATCCGGTGTTCCATGCCGAGTGATAATATCATTAAATACGTTATGATTCAACTTCCATTCTGTGTTGTC
The DNA here is from genome assembly GCA_963514005.1 of Raja brachyura. The sequence goes on from OY740790.1 coordinate 17,712,250, forward strand.
ATTGAATTTCCATGACCTGGTGTCCGCCACCATATTGAACCTACCTGGCAGGTAGGTAGCTGAAATCCAAATATTTCTTGCAATGCACCAGTGCCAAATGAGGTTAGTCAATTTATCACATGATATTGACTTGATTCCACCCATGTGATTAATGTAGGCCACCGCTGTGGTGTTGTCAATCTGAAGTTGAACGCAGATGGTGCATATTCCCACAATAAGCTTTTAATCCATAGAGTGCTCCCAGCAACTCAAAGTAGTTAATACCATACAATTGAGGAATTGATGACTCATGCACATTCCATCTGCCACCACAGCTAGAGATGGTATCAGTAGCCCCATCCCAGAGCACTAGCATCAGTTTGTAATATAATTGAAAGATTGTTGACCAAAATGTTACTGGAGCAATGCCGAATATTGGACGTCCACCATCGTAACTCAGCAATGTAATTCAGCTGGCAATCGCATAGGTCTGTTGAAGTGACCTGCATGGTGTTTGAGTGCCTGCTCCTTTGCACGTTGTAAATTTTGATAATGCAAAGGCCCAAATTTTGCAGCTGGAAAAGCAGCCACTAATTTTCCAATTATACTGGCTACTTGTCGAATAGAGGGTTGCTGCTTCACAATGGGATTGTTGCAGGCTTCTGTTAATTCCAATCTCTTGCCCCAAGGCAGAGTTACAGACATGTGAATAGAGTTCATTGTAAACCCCAAATAATCCATAACTCTAGATGGTGTCAACTTCGATTTAACTGGATGGATGAGAAACCCCAATCTCTCAAATAAGAGTTTGTTGGCTGAAATAGCTAATTTAGCGAACTTCAGAGTTTTTCTCGATGATTAGGACATCATCCAAGTATGCCATCACTATATGATTTTGTGCTCGTAATAGCCCAAGTACTGGTTTCAACAATTTTGTGAATAATCTGGGGGCTGAAGTCAACCCATTAGGTGACTAGCTTTGACAGATCTTCCCCAAACAAATAGTTTGGCGGCTGTACGTTACTGGCCCTGCATAATCCCGCAAACTTGGGATTCAGGGCAGGGCGGATGGCATTCTTGCGGAAGCAATTAATCTCAAAATGTGCATTGCACATTAATGCCAGCGCATCTTGTTGCACATCCGACAGAGAACTTCCATCCACTGAACTAGCAACGGCCGTGATGCCTGAAGCTAGTAAGTTCAGGATCGTCTGGAGTTTTACCTCCTGGGTTTTGATTCTCCCACCCATGTAACTCCAGATCGAGCTGTTTACAGCCAGCACTCTGAGTGAAGCACAGTTGACAGGCGTATGGTACCCCATGGATGTTTGCACCATTACCTGCTCCTCGAGTTGATGTGAAGCTAGGTAATTAATGCTGGCCGCCAATTCTTCATCCAGCGGCTACCCTATTTTCGACGGTATCGCAAATTTGGATACCGTAGCTGGCAATTTTTTGTGCATCGGGGTATGCTCCCCAGACATACCACAAACTTCGAGTCTGCCCAAAACTGACTCCGTATGCTCCCCTCCTCAGAGAGGGAGACATTATGCAGCCCTGCAACAGGCGCTGCAGCGGGCGCCCGAGACCCGTGCTGATATGACTCTGTTCCTTGGAGTATATCGTGATGGAGCATCCCTTTCATCAGATGCTCCATCCGGGATAGACGTCCGAAGACGCTTCCCAATGTAGGAGGCGACCCCTCTTGGCCTGACCCGTCCGAGTCGAAAGCCTTTTAGACTTCTGTTTGGCTTTTCCAAGGTGTTCTCCATCGGCACCAAGTCTGAAGTCGCAGGCTGCGCCGCCAGTGACTCGGAAGTAAAATAGACTGATGGCTGTAGGGAAGAAGCTGTTCTTGAATCAGAACGTTATAGTTTTCAGGATCCTATATCTTCTTGCCGATGGCAGGGGTGAAATGAGAGTGCCGCCTCTGATGATGCTGGCAGCCTTTTTGAGGAAGCCATTCCTGTAAATCGTTTCGATGGTGGGGCGATCAGTACCTGTGATGGACTGGAGTTCAAGTTGCCGAACGAGGCCATGATGCATCCAGTCAATATGCTCTCTATTGTATACCTGTAGAGTCCTCTTGGAAATACCAACATGTAGCAGGCAAATGCAAAGGAACCTCATTTTGGTTGTTGATATAGCTCCAGTTACTCAACATAGCTATTCAACAGGGTGGCACTGTTGCGCAGTGGTGGAGTTGTTACCTTACAGCGCTAGAGACCCAGGTTCGATCCTGACTACGGTTGCTGTCTGTATGGAGTTTGTACAATTTCCCTGTGACTACGTGAAATTTCTCCAGGTGCTCTGGTTTCCTCCCACATTCCAAAGCCGTGCAGGTTTGTAGGTTAATTGGCTTCTGCAAATTGTCCCTACTGTGCAGGGTAGAACTAGTGTACAGGTGATTATGGGTCGGTGTGGACTCGATGGGCTGAAGGGCATGCTTCCAATCTGTGTCTTTAAACTAAGCTAAACTAAAGTAATGGCCCTGATAATGGCCCTGATAAGTCATCTGCAACCAAGCATACATTTGGACCCTCCACCAGTGCAGGTGGTCACAGAAATCACAAGAAATTACAATTGAAATGTCAACTTACCAGGGCAGCCTCTCGTCAGGATCAGAACAATCTTGTCTGGGGTACAATGAAATATTTTGGCTGACAACTATTTGCCTCATTGGCATCAACATCAAAAAGCCACTCCCACTTTCACGGAAGTTCCACAAGGCCATTGAGAAGTACAATTAAAATAATGGATTGTAGATATGTGGTGCTGTATCATTTTACAGTCAAAGGGGAACAGTTGGATAATGCAGTTCCCTTTGTTAGCTTGTTAAACATAGCTTCCATTGTGCGACTGTGAGCAAACAAAATTAACAACTCATTTGTTTTTTCTTGGTGGGGCAAGTTAATGAGAAAGTTGCCAGGATATAGTAAGAACTACTAACATTTTCCATTTTCAGCAGTAATAAAGCCTCTCAGGTTGTACTATAAAAAAGTTTCAGTTTTTAATGGTTTCAAATAATTTAGGAAATTCGATCATATCTTCATAAATGGTCATTATTAGACTTTGCAGCTTACCAGCTTGGATCATTAAATCTAAATTGGGATTTTAATTTTCATTCTCAGAGGCAATGTTCTTGCACTGAATGGGAGTGTGTTTATTGCTAGATTTTATCTCTATGCTGCTAGACTTTGCACTTTTTGATGTTCTGGTCTTGAATGTGTTAGTCAAGGGTCAAGAATATTTCATCCCCATAGGTACGGTGGACAGAACAATGAAAATGTTAGTTGCTGCAGCATTGCATGCCCATGAACACACAAACACGACAAATATATTTACATTAATTAATAATACACTAATACAATAAATTAATAATTAGTAGCAGAAGGTAACCAGACCGGAATAGTGCAGAACTGAAGTGAATAGTGGATCCAAAGTCTATACTAAAGCACTGGGTTGTAACTGGGTTAGTGTGGTTAAAGAGTCTGTCATCCACCATCATGAAGTGCTTCGAGAGGCTGGTAATGGTGCACAGCTTTGATCCACTGCTATTTGCCTATCATTGTTACAGGCCCACAGCAAATGCCTTCTCCCTGGCCCAACATTCATCCCTGGTGCATTTGGATGACGACACCAAAGTCAAAATCATATTTATTAACTATAGCTCTTCCTTCAACCAAATTCTAACCAAACCCATCTTTAAACTCTTGGGCCTAGAAGTCAGCACCTCCCTCTGGAACTGGTTCCTTGATTTCCTGACCCAAAGACTACAATCAGTAAGGAGAAGCAACAAAACATCTTCCCTGTTAATTCTCCTCTAGTGCCCCGGCAAGGATGCATTCTCAGCCCCTAATTATACTCCCTATACACTCATGACAGTGTGGCCAAATTCTGCTCTAACTCTGTTATTGTCTGTACGGAGTTTGTATGTTTTCCCTGTGACCTGCGTGGGTTTTCGCTAGGATCTTCGGTTTCCTCCCACACTCCAAAGATGTACAGGTTTGAAGGTTAATTGACTTGGTATGAATGTAAATTGTCCCTAGGATAGTGTTAGAATGTGGGGATCGCTGATCGGTGTGGACTCGCTGGGCCGAAGGGCCTGTTTCCGCGCTGTATCTCTAAACTAAACTAAAACTAAAAGTGAAGATGGTCGGGAGCTTCAAGCCTACACCTCATGAACAGAACGCTACATTTCCCCTCTTGCACTCTCAAAGTCTTGTTCTTTTTTCTAATTTTGTTTTGCACAAATTTTTTTTTGCACAGTCTTTCTATTTGAAATATTATAATATAATTTATGTATAATTTGAGGTTTTTATCTGCACTTTCTCAGTGTCTATAGCACTATATTCTGCACTCTGTCCCTTTTCTCCTTTCACACAGTCTCTTGACCTCATGTATGGTTTGATTGTATTCATGATCTGCCTGGATATCATGCACAACAACGTTTTTGACTGTGTAGGAAGGATCTGCAGATACTGGTTTAAACTGAAGATAGGCACAAAAAGCTGAGTAACTCTGCGGGTCAGACAGCATCTCTGAAGAAAAGGAATAGGTGATTTTTCGGGTCGAGACCCTTCTTCGGAAGGAATTGAAGAAGGGTCTTGACCCAAAATGTCATGTATTCCTTTTCTCCAGAGATACTGTCTGACCTGCTGAGTTACTCCAGCTTTTTGTGTCTAACTAAAGTTTTTGTGTCTACCTCAGTAGAAGTGACAATAATAAACAAATACCAATACCTTATATTTGTGATCTAGATATAAAAAAGATGATTTAATTTGTTGTTTGATTATTTTGTCTGTGTGCCCATGATCTACCTACATACATTACACATATATTGTACAAGACAGTGATAATAAAAAGACTGCAAAAAATATTGCCAGACAGAGTAGTGCAAGAGGTGGTCCGTTGCTGTGCTAGGATTAGTGTTGTCAAATATTGTCGTAGGATTAGCGTTGTTCCTGAACAACTTCAGGCTTCTGTACATTCTGTCCGGTGAAAGCAGCAAGAAGAGGGTATGGCCCGGATGTGGGGGATCCTTAATGGTAGATGCTGCCTTCTTGAGGCAGTGCATCATGTAGATTCTTTCAGTGGTGGGAGGGTGCAAAAGGCAAAAGGCTGTGTCCACTTCTCCCTACAGCCTCTTGCATTCTTGGGGTAAGGAATTACCATATCAGGCCATGATGCAACAAGCCAGGATACTTTCTGCAGCACATATGGAGAAGTTCATTAGCGTAATCAATTAAATACCAAATGTCCCAGAGGGTTGGGGATGCTGACGTGCATTCTTTGTGGTTACATCTATGTGCTGGGCCAAGGATATGTCTTCTGAAGTGTTAACTTCCACAAATCTGAAGCTGCTAACACTCTCCACTGCCGACCCACCAATGAAAACTGACACGTGGTCTCCCGACTTCCTTTTCCTGGCGTCAGCAATTATTTTCTTGGTTTTATTGACATTGAGTGAGAGATTGTTGGTGCAGCACCTCTCATTGGACAATGTCCAATGCCCATTGGAAGACAGGACAAGGTGCCGTATGTTATAGCTTGGGGCAGTTGTGAATAACAGTGCCCCCTAGTGCCCATGAAACAGGCACTCCTCACATAGAAATTCCTGAACAACTTAATGATTCAGAGTCTGAAGAAGGGTCTCGACCCGAAACGTCACCAATTCCTTCTCTCCAAAGATGCTGCCTGCCCGCTGATTTACTCCAGCTTTTTTGCGTCTATCTTAATGATTCAGAGCACCCGTATAAAGAACTTCAGCTTTTTCCTGTAATTCTTGGAAGATCCGGCAATTGTGGAAAGCTGCAGTTTTAGGAAACAGTGACCTCAAAGGTTAACCTCAAGCCACACTTTTTCTGAAGTCTAAAGACGCACAAGACAGCAAATGCTGGAATTGATTGAGTTCCCAGCAAGTTTATTTTGGTCCATTTGAAACATATGTTACCTTATTGCAAAATAAAGTGGCCTGTACAATTCAGGGCAGAACATATCTCAGAAAAATAAACATAAAGGAAGCCATCTTCAAAACCTACACATAACAAAGCAAGCTACCATGTGTAGGATTGTCACAGACACAAACTTGCTGTCAAAGAGAACATTCTGATGTTCTCAGGGATTAGGGATAGTCAGCATGGTTTTGTACATGGGAGATCATGTCTCGTGAATTTGATTGAGTTTTTTGAAGAAGTTTAGTTTAGTTTAATAGTTTAGAGATACAGTGCGGAGACTTCGGCCAACTGATTCCGCACCGACCAGCAATCCCCACACGTTAACACTATCCTACACACACTAGGTACAATTTTGGGGACACTAGGTGTGACGTTTGGTGGACTGTGTGGGGTGGGAGGTCCCGTTGCCCCTCCCATGCAGCAGGTGGCACTGCACAGGTCAAAGGGAGATGTATTGTATATAGTTTATCCTGTTGGCAGACAGTATGCGGGCAGCCATTGTGACTAGTCTTGCTGCCAGCATTGAGTGAAACATTAAAGACTTCTGTTGTAAACTAAAGACTCTCAAGCTTTGTGCAGACCTAGAAAACGAACACAAATGTGGTGTCAGGAGTGGGTTTCTTCGGATTGCATCCAAAGACCCATATAAGAGCCTATTTTTTGTTTTAAAAATAAAACGGAACTCAAACTAACATGTCTCGGCAAGTCGATCGTTTCGATTCCAAGCGAGAAAGGTGGTCGTTGTATTTAATGAGCACTGAGTTTTATTTTGAAAGTATGGCAATCACGACTGACCAGAGGAAGAAGGCTCTCTTGTGTTAGTCGATGTCTCCAGAAACTTTTGCACTGCCCCAAAATTTACTTCCAGAAGAAGGAACTGAAGCCTCACATGCTGAAATCACAACGGCTTTGCAGCTGCATTTCGAAGAAAGTCGAAATTTCCTTGCAGCTCGCTTTGATTTCTACCCAACAGGGCAACAGGAAGGACAATCGATTATCAAATTTCTTGCCAAACTTCATACCAAGGCAAAGGCATGTGATGTTAAAATTCAATGCTGTGAAAAGTGCCAAGACAATGCGTTGCGGGATAGACTGGTCATGAGCTGCAGGCACGCATTCATCCAGGAGGCGATTCTCAAGGAATCAGATGCCTCCTTGAAGAATGTGCTGCAGTGTGCTAAGATTGGCAATGCTACAATATTTTGAGATTTAAAAAATCAAGTCTGCAATTTATCCCATCAGTTAAAGCATAAAAAGAAGTTTAATTTGACACCTAATTCACTTTCATATCTTCAGTACTAAAAAGGTTATGGCCATTTTCATACTCGGAAATTAGCAACTTGTTTCCTATCTTACTTGGATGACCTGAAATTAAAGCATATAATTAGTTAGTTACCTAATTGTAGCTAATTACAAAATTCAATTACTAGATCTAAATATCTATCCATTGTTTCCTATTGCTTTTCTATTGACTTAACACAAAAGTTGTGATCGAGGAAAGTCAAAAGCCCATAACTTTCTTAAAAATTAAGAAAGAGAACTGAAATAAATTTTCAGTTATTATAGATTGTTTCATATTTGTTTCAGAATACTTCAATCTTACTTGGATGACCTGAAATTAAAGCATATAATTAGTTAGTTACCTAATTGTAGCTAATTACAAAATTCAATTACTAGATCTAAATATCTATCCATTTCTTAAGAAAAAATTAACATTTTTTTAAAGCTTTCGTGTCCAATTAACATTCACACAATAATTCACAATGTAACATGATTTTTAAATCTAATTGTCATTAATATATAGGCCAAATTGAAGGAATTTAGTGTTTAATGCCTGTAGATTAATGGTCATTTAAATCAGCTTGCGAGTGGGATTTTCTGGAACGCGATGGATTGGAACGTTGCAGTTGCAGTGAATTTAAACCCCATATTGGCAGTAAAAATTCTGCAGGTTCATATGTGGAATAAATGACCATTTCGCAACATGAAATGTTGATTAAGGTCATCTAAAAAAGCAGGTTTATATGTAAAAATAAACAGCTTTCACTTACCTGACCCCTACGTAAAATCCGTCCCCGTTGTCGGCGTTCACGGCATTAGGAGCTAATTTTTATTTTACTCCAGCGCTGAAATAGTCGGGCTATTTAAAAAATAAAATTAACTGCAGAACTGCAGCACCGCTAAAGGTAAGTTTTGTAACATACCTAGTAAGATGGCCGAGCTGCTGAGTAAAGAACTGCACAAAATGGCCGGCGAAATAGTGTCGAAGCTCCCTCAGGAGGTGCATACCGTTCGTCCACAACGCCAGAATTTGCAACGCCAGAAACAACTTGATTGACCCAGAGCAAATCCGGAGAAGGTGGGACAGTTTCAGAAAAGCCGTCCCCCTGTGGGTGGAGGATCGAAACCCTGCTACCTGTGCTTGACTGCTCATCATCACTGTGAGTGCCCGTATATCGAGTCCGTGTGTTATGCATGTTACCGAAAAGGTCATTTTCAGGCAGCGTGCCAATCCGTAGGAAAACTGCAAAAGGGCAAGCAAGAGCAAAACACAGTTGACCAAATTGCAGAGACCATTTCTATTGAAGTGCTCGGTGCGTCCACGATCACCGACAAGCCGAGGATTTTGCTGCGGGTCTCGAACGTTGATCTGCAGTTCCAGGTGGACACTGGTGCGGCTGTGTCGCTAGTGGGTCAGGACATCTGGGAGAGAATCGGATCACCGAAACAGAAACCGGGCAACATCCACCTTTTCGAATATGGACGACAGCCCATTCCCACGAAAGGCAAATGAACTGTCGCCGTTTCCTGTAATGGTCTGACACAGGTGTTGCCGCTGATCGTCGTTGGTAAAGAAGGTACATCCCTGTGCGCCATCAACTGGATCCATGGTTTCTGGCTTGAGTTCACCAGACTGATTCCTGGGATGTCAGGACTTCCACATGAAGAAAGACTGGATAGACTCGGCTTGTACTCCCTAGAATTTAGAAGATTGAGGGGGGATCTTATAGAAAATTACAACATTCTTAAGGGATTGGACAGGCTAGATGCAGGAAGATTGTTCCCGATGTTGGGGAAGTTCAGAACAAGGGGTCACAGTTTAAGGATAAGGGGGAAATCTTTTAGGACCGAGATGAGAAAAACATTTTTCACACAGAGAGTGGCGAGTCTCTGGAATTCTCTGCCACAGAAAGTAGTTGAGGCCAGTTCATTGGCTATATTTAAGAGGGAGTTAGATGTGGCCCTTGTGGCTAGAGGGATCAGGGGGTATGGAGAGAAGACAGGTACGGGATACTGAGTTGGACGATCAGCCATGATCATATTGAATGACGGTGCAGGCTCAAAGGGCCGAATGGTCTACTCCTGCACGTATTTTCCATGTTTCTATGAACGCCTTGATCTATGATGGATCAACTATGGCAATGTCATCTACCCCGGATTGCAACATGGTCAGCAAGTGCGAGAACAACCTGCAGAAGGTTCTTGACTAGTTTCCGGCCATTTTCGCACATGGACTCGGGCATTGCACAAAGATGAAGGCACGGCTCATACTCAAAGATGATGCCGTCCCTAAGTTCATCAAACCAAGACCAGTTCCATTCAGTCGGATGGACACTGTCGACAAGAAACTCTGTCGTCTTGAATAAATGGGATTTATCACCCATGTGGACCATTCAGACTGGGCCACACCCATAGTTGTCGTTCAGTAGCCTTGCGGCAAGGTGTGCATCTGTGGCGACTACAAAGTGACTGTAAACCCTCAATTGCACATTGATCAACACCCCACACCAAGAGTGGACGAGCTGTTCGTCAAGGTGCAAGGAGGACAGCACTTCTTGAAATTGGACATGTCCAATTGTATCTCCAAGTGGAAATGGACGACGAGACAAAAAACCTGCTCGTGATCAACACGTACAAGGGACTGTTCAGATACAACCGATTGTCGTTTGGATCGGCTCCGGCCATCTTCCAGAAACTGCTCGAAACATTTGGGTGCCGGGATTCCGTACATAGCCGCCTACCTGGATGACATAATTGTCACCGGCAGAACAGAGGAAGAACATCTGCAGAACCTAAAACAGGTCTTCGCGGCACTGAACAACTACGGCATGAAGCTGCGCATGGACAAGTGTGCATTCTGCCGACAACAGGTCACATATCTCGGACAAGTGATCTCGGCAAGTGGTCTGAAGCCGTCGGAAGAAAGAGTGGACGCCATTGTGAAATTGCCGATGCCCGAAAATGTGAAGCAGCTTGACAGCATCATGGGCAAGGTGAACTACCGTGGCAAGCTCATACCGGCACTTTCGACTGTGCGCACCATTGAACAACCTGCAAAAACAGGATGTCGAATGGCACTGGTCTAAAGGCTGTGACCATGCATTCACCAGGTTGAAGGAGATGCTCGCCCAGATGATGTGTTTGGTCCGCTATGGCCCATTGAAGCCGATTTCGCTGGCCGCTGATACATCGCTATATGGTCTTGGAGCTGTGATCTTACAAACGGCGCCGAACGGCAAGGAAGAACCAATCGCGTTTGCATCCAAAACGCTGACGACCGCCGACAAAAACCACAGACCAGTGGAGAAAGAAGCACTGGCGATCGTGTTTGGTGTCCGGATGTTCCACCAATATTTGAGTGGGCGACATTTCCTGCTCATCACCAACCACAAGCCGTTGCTGACTATTTTCAGTCCGGAGAAAAGTTTGCCTGTCATGACGTTGCAGCGTCTACAATGTTAGGCCCTGATCATGATGGGATATGATTACCACATAATTTACCGACAGTCTGCCGAGCATGCCAATGCCAAAGCACTGTCTTGTCTACCGATTGGACCCGACCTGACATTCGATATAGAGGAAAAAATTATGGAAATTGAAACAGACGTGAACGTGCTAAACACGCGGGTCATTGCTGATTTCCCCGTCTCCGCAAGGACGGCCACCAACTATACGAGCACAGACCCCATTTTCTTGAATGTTGGACATTTTGCCACTCAGGGGTGACTGAACAGTCCTAAGCTGGACAAGGAATTCCGCTCAATCCAAAATGCACAAACAGAAATCTCCTCAAAGGATGGCATTCTGCTCCGTGATGGTCGAGTGATCATTCCAATGGAACTGCGATCGTTAATTCTGAAGATGTTGCACAAGACACACATTGGAATTGTGTGAATGAAGGTGCTCGCCAGCATGCACGTGTGATGACTGAATATCAAGACCGATATAGCCGACCACTGCAAGGATTGCACACCATGTGCCGAAAAAGCGCCGAATCCGCCGGAAGAGTTCTCCGCATGGCCCAACCATGGCAGCGAATCCACATAGATGTTGGCGGACTATTCCTGGAGGACATGTGGCTGGTCATCATGGACGCCCATTTGAAATGGCCACATGTTATCCAAATGAATAAGTATCCAACCATCGAAACAACCATTTCTGCGCTCGACGATTTATTCGCCACTTGGCGATTGCCCTTAACAATCGTTAGCGACAATGGATCCCAATTTGCTTCGCAAATGTTCAGTCACTGGTGCAAACATCACTCAATTGTGCATCTGACATCAGCACCTTTTCATCCGCCCTCAAATGGTGAGGCAGAGTGGCTCGTCGGCGTTTTCAAGCAGGCCATGAAACGTGCTGTAGGAATTTAAAAAAATGGAAATGATTGGCATTGTGCGATTTCTTACAGCAATATCGAACCGTTCCAAACTGCACTACCGGTCAAACTCCAGCAGAGACGATGCTTGGACGTCAAGTGTGCTCTCCCCTATCAGTTTTGAACCCAACCCGTAACTCTTATATGGCGCGCACTCAGCTAAAGAAGTCGAACAAGTCCAAATTCTACATTGGCGACTATGTATATTACTGCAATTATACGGCCAAGGAAAGCAAATCGTGCGCTGGCAGGATCATGGCTCACTTTGGAACCAAAATGTACACCATTCAAGGACAAGAAGGACAATGCCAACGGCATGATGACCAATTAAGAAGCCGCGTTCCACCAGCGAAGACTGGGCCGAACCTGACCAGAACCAAGCAGTCAGACACACCGGTGCCGAATCGTGTGGATACTGGAGTGCCTGGCTTGCCCCTCCCCAGGCCTGACGAAGTTCCACCAGATGAACCCCCCGACGATCTGCCTGTGGTCCTTCGTCGATCGACACATTGCAATCATGGTACTCCACCAAGGCGACTCATTCAGGAATAGAAACGTTCAAACTGGAAAAGGGGAGTGTGATGTTTGGTGGACTGTGTGAGGTGGGATGACCCGTTGCTCCTCCCGTGCAGCAGGTGGCGCTGCACAGGACAAAGGGAGATGTCTTGAATATAGTTTATCCTGTCAGCAGATAGTATGCGGGCAGCCATTGTGTCTAGTCTTGCTGCCAGCATTGAGTGAAACATTAAAGACTTCTATTGTAAACTAAAGACTCAAGTTTTGTGCAGACCTAGAAAACAAACACAAAACTAGGGACACTAGGGACAAAGAAATTGAATTCTTTGGTTCCATGGATTTTCTTGTGCAGTCCATTGGAATTAAGAATAACTCTCCCACAGATGGAACAGGAGGTGCCAGATGGGATGGACAAGTGGGTTGTTTAAGGTGGTTTATTCCTTCCGCTGGGTACATTAGGCTTCTGTGTGCCCTGTCACTTGACCTTGGGGAATGCACCTTCTTCACTGGGAATTGCAACGGGTTGGGTTTCCCATGAGTCAGTGGAGATGTTGCATTTTATCCCAGGGAGTTTTGAGAACATTCTTGGATCATTTTTAGTTGCCTGCCTTGTAATCTTTTCACATGACAAAGCTTCTGTGTGAGTACAGTATTTCATCTCAGAAGTCTGTTATCAGGCATGCTAATAATATGGCCCAATTGAATGCAATAAGATTATTATGTACTAGTTAAATAAGTATGGCGTTTGAGTGTCTTCCTTTAGAATGCTTGTTTATTTTCTTCAAACTCCGTGAATGCACATTTTTGCTCATACAGTTGACATCGACCAAAATGGTGCCTACCAAAGATTAAAAAGGTGACAGAAGAAATCACTCCGAAAAGTACCATGGCGGCTTGGGGAAACCCCTATGCACATACGTTGTTACATTTCCACATCCACTACCAAGATAATCACAAATTATTTAATGAACACTTAGAAATACTCTGGGAATTTCCTCACTCTGGTGAAGATTAGATGCTCTTCACCAGAGTGAGGAAATTCCCAGAGTTAAGATAGAGCACGTTTTATCTCAGTACCCTTGTCTATGGTGGAAACCACCTCTGACCCAACCATCTCATTGGATGTTATCTCCAGCAGTTCCCCAGAACAATTTCCTGATGGCGTGTTAACACCCAAAGACACGTCAGAGATGTAACTATGATTTATGACCTGTGGTGATCAGTCACCATTGCTTTCTTCCCAACCACAGCAGGAACCCACTCTGGTTCAAAACTGGTAAACAGTCACAGGTAAATATTTAATCTCCAGGCACAAGACTTCATAGGTTTGCAAATCTGCAGGACAAATCTCAGTTACTTGCCAATATATCAATGCTCAATCATCTGCAAAGTGATAGAAGTCAACAACAACAGTGTGATCAAATGGCATTTTCTCGCTCATAACCAAACTATTCGATGATGCCCATCTTAGGGTTTGCCGGACCACTCGATTTCAGACCAATCATGGAACACAGAGTTGAATTCCAGAGGAAGTGACTTCTCTTGAGATGAAGGCAGCATTTCACCAATATAGGACCAACATACTCCACCAGCATTGAAGTCAAGGAGCATCAAAGGTAAAACACTCCATTCACACAAGGAAGGTGATTGTGCTGTTTGCTGTCAGTAGCTCAGCCGCGAAACATCACTGCAGAAGTCTCTCAAGTCATCATCCTTGGCCCAAACATCTTCAGCGGCTTCGTAAATGACCTTTCCGTCCACCTAAGGTAAAAGGTAGGGATTTATTGATGTTTGCATCTGTTCAATTCCTTTTAGAACTCCTCAGCAAATGAAGAAGCCCACACTTGCTTACAGCAAAACCTGGACAACATTGAGGCATAGACTCATAAATGACAAGTCATATTTGTACCCCAAAAACTGAAGGGTCTCGACCCAAAACGTCACCCAATCTTTCTATCCAGCGATGCTGCTTGTCCCGCTGAGTTACTCCAGCATTTTGTGTCGATCTTCGGTGTAAACCAGTATCTGCAGTTCCTCGCTACACAATTCCAGACAATGGCAATAGATAATAGACAATAGACAATAGGAGCAGGAGCAGGCCATTCGGCCCTTCGAGCTAGGACCGCCATTCAATGTGATCATGGCTGATCATTCCCAATCAGTACCCCATTCCTGCCTTCTCCCTATATCCCCTGACTCCGCTATTTTTAAGAGCCCTATCTAGCTCTCTCTTGAAAGCATCCAGAGAACCTGCCTCCACCGCCCTCTGAGACAGAGAATTCCACAGACTCACCACTCTCTGTGAGAAAAAGTGTTTCCTCGTCTCCGTTCTAAATGGCTTACTCCTTATTCTTAAACTGTGGCCCCTGGTTCTTGACTCCCCCAACATCGGGAACATGTTTCCTGCCTCTAGCGTGTCCAAACCCTTATCAATCTTATATGTTTCAATGAGATCCCCTCTCATCCTTCTAAACTCTAGAGTGTACAAGGCCAGCTGCTCCATTCTCTCAGTATCTGGCAGTCCCACCATCCCGGGAATTAACCATGTAAACCTACGCTGCACTCCCTCAATAGCAAGAATGTCCTTCCTCAAATTAGGGGACGAAAAGTGCACACAATTCTCCAGGTGTGGTCTCACTGGGGTTCTGTACACCTGCAGAATGGCCTCTTTGCTCCTATATTCGATTCCTCTTGTTATAAAGGCCAACATGCCATTCGCTTTCTTCACTGCCTGCCGTACCTGCATGCTTACTTTCATAGACTGATGTGCAAGGACCCCCAGGTTCCGTTGCATTTCCCCTTTTCCGAACTTGACGCCATTTAGATAGTAATCTGCCTTCCTGTTTTTGCTACCAAAGTGGACAACCTCACATTTATCCGCATTAAACTTCATCTGCCATGCATCTGCCCACTCCCCCAACCTGTCCAAGTCACCCTGCATTCTCATAGCATCCTCCTCACATTTCACACTGCCACCCAGCTTTGTGTCATCTTCAAATTTGCTAATATTACTTTGAATCCCTTCATCCAAATCATTGATGTATTTTGTAAATAGCTGTGGTCCCAGCACCGAGCCTTACGGTACCTCACTAGTCACTGCCTGCCATTCTGAAAGGGACCCGTTAATCCCTACTCTTTGTTTCCTGTCTGCCAACCACTTCTCTATCCATCTCAGCACTCTACCCCCAATACCATGTGCCCTAATTTTGCCCACTAATCTCCTATTTGGGACCTTATCAAATGCTTTCTGAAAGTCCAGGTACACTACATCCACTGGCTCTCCCTTGTCCATTTTCCAAGTTACATTTTCAAAAAATTCCAGAAGATTAGTCAAGCATGATTTCCCCTTCGTAAATCCATTGCTGACTCGGACTGATCCTGTTACTGCTATCCAAATGTTCGGCTATCTCATCTTTTATAATTGACTCCAGCATCTTCCCCACCACCGATGTCAGGCTAACTGGGCTATAATTCCGCGTTTTCTCTCTCCCGCCTTTCTTAAAAAGTGGGATAACATTATCCACCCTCCAATCCACAGAAACTGATCCTGAGTCTATAGAACATTGGAAAATTATCACCAATGCATCCACGATTTCTAGAGCCACTTCCTTAAGTACCCTGGGATGCAGACCATCAGGCCCTGGGGATTTATCAGCCTTCAGTCCCATCAGTCTATCCAACACCATTTCCAGCCTAATATGGATTTCCTTCAGTTCCTCCGCCACCTCAAATCCTCTGGCCACTACTATATCAGGAAGTTTGTTTGTGTCCTCCTCAGTGAAGACAGATCCAAAGTACCTGTTCAACTCATCTGCCATTTCCTTGTTCCCCATAATAAATTCACCTTTCTCGGTCTTTAAGGGTCCAAGTTTGGTCTTAACTAATTTTTTCCTCTTCACATACCTAAAGAAGCTTTTACTATCCTGCTTTATATTCTTGGCTAGCTTACCTCTGTACCTCATCTTTTCTTCCCGTATTGTCTTTTTGGTTATCCTCTGTTGTTCTTTAAACATTAGCCAATACTCTTGCTTCCCGCTCATCTTTGCTACATTGTACTTCTTCGCTTTAATTTTTATACTGTCCCTGGAGTCCCTTGTCAGCCATGGTCATCCCTTTCTCCCATTGGAATCTTTCTTCCTCCTAGGAATGAACTGATCCTGCACCTTCTATATTATTCCTGGAAATACCTGCCATTTTTGTTCCACTGTCATCCCTGCTAGTGTATCTTTCCAGTCAACTCTGGCCAGCTCATAGAATCATAGAATCATAGAATATAGGTGCAGGAGTAGGCCATTCAGCCCTTCGAGCCTGCACCGCCATTCAATATGATCATGGCTGATCATCCAAACAGTATCCTGTACCTGCCTTCTCTCCATACCCCCTGATCCCTTTAGCCACAAGGGCCACATCTAACTCCCTCTTAAATATAGCCAATGAACTGGCCTCAACTACCTTCCGTGGCAGAGAATTCCACAGACTCACCACTCTCTGTGTGAAAAATGATCTTCTCATCTCGGTCCTAAAAGACTTCCCCCTTGTCCTTAAACTGTGACCCCTTGTTCTGGAGTTCCCCAACATCGGGAACAATCTTCCTGCATCTAGCCTGCCCAACCCCTTAAGAATTTTGTAAGTTTCTATAAGATCCCCCCTCAATCTCCTAAATTCCAGCGAGTGCAAGCCGAGTCTATCCAGTCTTTCTTCATATGGAAGTCTTGCCATCCCAGGAATCAGTCTGGTGAACCTTCTCTGTACTCCCTCTAAGCAAGAATGTCTTTCCACAGATTAGGAGACCAAAACTGTACGCAATACTCCAGGTGTGGCCTCACCAAGACCCTGTACAACTGCAGTAGAACCTCCCTGCTCTTGTACTCAAATCCTTTTGCTATGAATGCCAACATACCATTCGCTTTCTTCACAGTCTGCTGCACCTGCACGCCTACTTTCAATGACTGGTGTACCATGACACCCCGGTCTCGTTGCACCTCCCCTTTTCCTAATTGGTCACCATTCAGATAATAGTCTACCCTCCTGTTTTTGCCGCCAAAGTGGATAACCTCACATTTATCCACATTATACTGCATCTGCCATGCATTTGCCCACTCACCCAACCTATCCAAGTCACCTTGCAGCGTCCCGGCATCCTCCTCACAGCTAACACTGCCCCACAGCTTTGTGTCATCCGCAAACCTGGAGATGTTGCATTTAATTCCCTCATCCAGATCATTAATATATATTGTAAATAGCTGGGGTCCCAGCACTGAGCCTTGCGGTACCCCACTAGTCACTGCCTGCCATTCTGAAAATGACTCGTTTACTCCTACTCTTTGCACTCCTAGCTCCTCCCTCATGGCCCCATAGTCCCCTTTATTCAACTGCAATCTCGATGGCCATCTCGAACAAGAAATAATCTAACCATCTCTCCTTAACATGCAACCGCTGATTCCCCCACTATCAATATTTTGGGGATTTACCAGAGGCTCAGCATCCTGTAGCAAAAGTCTCACCTCCTGACATTCCAGGATCTTTGCACCATTATCTACTAACATTCCTGTGTAGTGCCTTGAATATTTTTTGCCACATCAATGGGGATATAAATATGATATTTTTTTGGCATAGTTAGGAAATAAAGAATTCATTAACTTGCCTTATATTTGGAAGACATTGGTCCTTTTTGAACTGGGAGAGGAAATAGATGATGATGACGATCAGTTCTTGTGTGGAGAAACACGATAAGCAGGAGACCAGGAAGGGTGGAGTGAAAGAAGAATGAGTAATGAAATTAAGTAAAGCAAAGCAGCCACTTCTACAGAATAACATTGCATGCCCCTTATTACAAAGGGTGTTATTTGATATTTAGAACATTCCACAACAGTATACGAAAGGGAAATTCTGCAGATGGTGGAAACAAAAAAAGTAAATAACTGGAGACACTCAAAAAGTCAGTCAGTGCCTGTGGGGAGAGAAATGAGATCACATTTCTGGTCAATGATCTTCGTCACAAAATTCAGCAGCTTCAAATTTTCCTGCCATTCAATATTCTGGCAAGGTTAGTGAGAAGTACTGTGGATATGAATCTGCCTCATTGCTCCAGAAATGATGCCTGTGGGATTTAAACCTTAGCTCATAACCCAGAGGATGAGATTGATCCGGTAGGTGGTGACAATGCTTAGATTCTCAAGCGGCATTGGGATTAGGTTTCTTGGTAAAACGTTTAGCCTGTGTGTTTGTTAACACGTAACTAGCTTGTTACTGAAATAATTGTGTCTATCTTCGGTGTAAACCAGCATCTACAGTTCATTTTCTACACGTTTATTATAAATTCCAGTTACAACTGAAAGAAACAAACCCTCATCTCCTGACTAACCATGATGGGATATGTTTAGATTATCTCAATCAAGTGGATAGAGTCAGTAAAAAAAAACATGTGTATAATTAACAAAAAAATGAATAGATACCATGGCAGTGGTGAAGTGAATGACAACATTATATCAAGTGCCTGGCATTTTGCCTTGTCCTGTCATGGATATTACGCCATTTGGAATCTGAAGTAGATACCATTAGCATTGTGTTATATGACATTGCACCTGTTTGTAAATGTTAATTCAAGTGAGACCAAATTTATTGGGCTGGTGTGCTTTGGCATTCAGTATTTAAAATGAATACTGTCAAGGGTTTACATCTGCAATGTGGCTGTGAATTCCTTCCGTGTCAAGATTCCACAGCTGGACTGGAGCAGCTTGCAGGAATATGCTCAGTTGCCAACATCTGTATCATAACTGGGCTACAGCACATCTGACATTGTCAGGATTAGTGTTGAAGGCAGGGACGATAGTGGCCTTTAAGAGGCTATTAGGTAGGCACATGGATATGCAGGGGATGAAGGGATATGGATCACATGCAGGCAGAAGAGATTGGGTTACCTTGTCATCATGTTCAGCATGAGGGGCCTGTCCCCGTTCTCTACTGTTCGATGTTCCAGGACAGTGTTTCCCAAAGTGGGGTACGCCCAGTTGTATGCGAAAGGTCTTCAGGGGGGAACGCGGCAATTTTCAGCTATGTACTACTGAAATAGATTAATTATTAGAAAAAAATACAAATTATTTTATACATACATATTTGCAAATAAATTATATATTTCGTATTAATTATCCTACTCAAGTTGTGATAGCTGCTGCATTAGGATAGTTTGCAGACTCCCACATGACAACTCGTAAATTTTCGTTCAGCCTCACTTGCCCGAATGGTTTGCACTTCATGTGCATCAGCGACTAAGAAAGAGTAATCATTCGGTCTTGGGTAAATGCCATTCTAGCCCTTAAATTCTCAATTATGGATCATTGGTTTAAAAACTGGGTGTATAAAACACACAAAAGAGAGCAATAAAGAAGATAGAAGTAGCCGCGGACACGACCATCTGAACGTAATGAAATTGAGAAGGGTGTGCCACCTGACATCTCCAAAGGACCAACTAAGAAGATGGCGAGGAAACTTCGTAAGTACAATGTGTAACGAGGGGTACAAGATGTTTATGAAAATTTACGAAGGGGTACACGCGTATCAAAACTTTGGGAATCACTGTTCTAGGATAAGGACAGCTTCTAATGCAAAAACATTTGTGTGGCTGGGAAATTCATACACTAAGCTTTCTAGAAAATATTTTTCTCAATTAACTTAACATTGGTTATTTAAAATACAATCAATCCTGCACAACTGTAAGGAATCACTTCCAAATTCCTGTTTTCAATTCCTACTCCTTTTTAGTTTTGTCTTGAGATGCAGTGTGCAAATGGACTCTTGAGCCCACTTCAACCAGTGCCAACCTGTACACTAGTCCTATGCTATCCACTAACGACAATTTACAGAGGCCAATTAATCTATAAACGAGCATGTCTTTGGAATGCGGGAGGAAACCGGAGCACCCGGAGGAAACCCACAGGGTCACAAGGAGAACGTACAAACTCCATGTAGACAGCACCCATAGTCAGGATCAAACACGGGTCTGGCACTGTAGGGCAGCAAATCTAGTGCTGCGCCACTGTGCCACTCCTTCTATGGTTTGCATTGACACCATGAAATGTCTGGGGAAGGTTAAGCTTAAAAGCTGTATACCCATTCACTTTATGTTGGAATGGTTGGATTTTGGTATTGTGGGAAACAAACAAAGAAAACAAGATATACAGTAAGTCTTCTTCACTGTTCAAGTCGTTGGAACCAGCTATACCTGCGTCATTAATCTCAGCTTTTAACAAGTGAAGTGTTTTCCTGAATTTTGAGATTAACAAATCAGACAGTGTTTCAGATGGATCCATGTTATCCACTCTTAGCCGTGATAAAAGAAGCATTAATTAACCTCATGTGTAGGAAGGAACTGCAGATGCCAGTTTACATTGAAGATAGACACAAAATGCTGGAGTATCTCAGCGGGACAGGCAGCATCTCTGCAGAGAAAGAATGGGTGACGTTTCAAACCAACTGAAGGAAGTCCTCGACCGGAAACATTACCCATTCTTTCTCTCCAGAGACGCTGCCCGTCCCGCTGAGTTACTCCAGCATTTTGTGTCTGTTAATTGAACCTAGTTTATCCTTGGCTGTGTAAGGAACGGAAGGTCAGATGGAGATCCTGGATCTGTTTTTCTTCCACTGATCTGCTATCTTAAGAGCGAGGGTGCGGAGATGCAGACAGACTGCGGAGTTGGTACCTTTCACAGTCCTAGCAGAAACTCACACACGAATGATGCTCAAGGAGCCCAGGGATCACGAGAGCCTCGGACAGAGCAGTGTCAGTCCAACTGCAGGAAGAGTAGTATCCGTTCTGAGAAATTAATTAAAAAGTATCCGTGGAAGGACAATTGATCTAACAGAAATTCACACGTATTCTTTGGGCTTATAGAAGATGGGCTGCATATTGCAGACAATTGATTCTAAGCAATGATAATAAATCCTAAACCTTAATAACAGTCAGATGTTTTGAAAATCTGATGCTGGCCTTGAATATTACTACCATATGTTTGTAATACTTGACAGGTGAACTGCCTTTTTGGAGATTTGTTATGTATTCTTGTTTTTGAAGTCTGCAAGAAGAAGCTATTAGGTTTAAAATAAATCAGAGAACAGTTTGGCAATGATTTCTGTTAAAATTGAACATGACAAAGTATTTGGAAATGCTTGCTAAAAACAAAGCACCTATTTATTAAATGTGGTCAAAAGCCAACAAAATTTAAGAGCAAACATTATTTTCCATTTCCTTTCAACATAATTACAAACTTTCCAATGAATATGTTTTATCCTGAGACATTACTCTTGTGCCATGTCTTGATTGCCACATGCAATGCTTAAGGGGCTGTCCCACTGCGGCGACCTAATCTGCGAGTTTAGAAGAGTTTGCCCTCGACTCAAACTCGCAGCTTGGTCGGCACGTGGTCCTAGAAGGTCCTATGAGGTCACTGGAACTCTTGCTGTTCGAGGGAAGTTTCCGCATACTCGCAGCCTCAGATTGGCCGAGGAAAACTTTGCAGCATGTTGAAAATTGTTCTGCAAGTAAAAATTGGCATGGTCGGCATGGTTCTCGTAGTGCAACCATAGTGCAGTGGAGTGGTGTCGTTATGTAGTTATAGGCAGTTGAGGGCAGCCGTAGGCAATCTCCTTCGCTGACCGGGCATTTTAATTGCCTCATTGGAGTTTACTGGACCAACGAAAGCCGTCCGGTAATGTTAAATGCCTGCTAAACTTTATTATAAGTTGTCTGGCTTCTTAAAGGTGTCTCCATTCCTTCTCCCTCCCTTCTCCCCCCCTTCCCTCCCCTTCTTTCCCCTTCTATCCCCCTCTCTCCCCTTCTCTCCTCCACGCCCCCCCCCCCCCCCCCCACGCTCTCTAAAGGACGTAGCTACTGTACACTGTGCAGCCGTCTTTTACCTTCCTGTTCATCGCCGGTGTGAAATTCAGACATCGCTCCCTCGCTTTCCCTGGCCCCCGACTTTGCGATGTGTGTGTGTGTGCGTACGTGAATGTGTGTGCGGTCGGTCGATCCAGCTCGCGGTTTCATCGCTGACGGTCGATCCAGCTCGAGGTTTTTCTGGCGAGCGCCCTCGAGCTTGAAGGTCAAAGACAGTCGCTGAAAAGTGGCATCAGTGGGACAGGCCCTTTAACCTCTACATCATGGTGCCCTACAACGTGTGGGTTTTCACTGGGGCACATGCCCTTCCCATTTTTGTGGAGCGGTACTACAGAATTTTGTGTAGATATTTGTAAGCTCCAACTTAGTTGTTTGTTAAGACACAAGGAACTGCTGATGCTGAAATCTTAAGTAAAACATAAAGTGCTGGAGTAACTCAGTGGGTCAGGCAGCATCTATCAGGTAGCCAGACCCCCGAAGAAAGGTTCCGACTGGAAACGTCCATTGTCCATTCTCTCCAGATGCTGCCTGATCCATTGAGTTTACTCCAACCCTTCTCGTGTTTTAGTTTGTTTCTTATGAAACTGCTCTGTGCACTTTAACATCCGCTGATGGTAGGAAAATAATTCTGCAAATATCGCATTGTTCCAGCTCCATTGCAAACAGAGTACACCATAAATCATTATCAAGTGAGATTAGACACTGCTGGGAGAATGAGTTAGAGTAAGTTAATACCAATGGCCAGCTCAGGTTTTATCGTGTTGGAAATTCCAGGGTCAATGTTTGGAGGGAAGTTCAAACATAAGTGATGCGACTGTTGTAGTACAATGAAGCCTTTCTTCCTTATGTCATCCACATTGGCATATATTTCCAGCAAGGTTGCCCTGCCTGTCTGAAGTTCAATGAACTGATTTGCTTTTCAAAACTAATCAAGGAGTTCAGCGTAGATTCCAGCATGTTAAACAGCCATCCTGTGAAAGTACAAATCCTTTAGTGGAGTCAAATTTGTCCTTAGATAAGCGAGAATGCAGCTGGCAGTAAAAATACAAATTTCCTCATTTGGTGATACTGCTGACTATTTTTGTACTAAAATTATATTAAAAAAAACAATATCTGGGATTTCCCACTCAGGTTTGCCTGGGTGCACGATAGTTCTACTCCAGATAGGTTTTGGCTGTTGACTGGGAGAATCCTGGCCTTTGCAAAGGACACAAGAGGCTGCCATTGCTGGAATCTTATGCAAAAAACAAAGTAGCTGTGGACGGAAATGGACGGGCAACATGTCAGGTCGGGGTTTTGGGTGTGAAAGGATCCTGTCCCAAATTATCTGTCCATTTCCCTCCACTGATACTGCCTGACCCGCTGAGTTCCTTCACCACGATGTTTGTTGACAAAGATATACATGCATCAAGAGTCAAGACTGTTTTATTGTCATCATTCCTGAAACAGAACAATGAAATTCCTACTTGGAACAGAACCACAGATATGTAAACATAGCACTCAACAGACACCAAGAAGAAGTTCTATATATTAAAAAAGGACCAATACAGTGTAAAGACCGAAACAAAGCCCCAAGTCCCTGGTGCTGTTCGTAGTTCAGGGTTTAGTTGGAGTTTGCAGTGTTTAATAATCTGATGGTTGCTGGGGAGAAGCTGTTCCTGAACCTGGATGCCAGTTTTCTGACTCCTCCACCTTCTTCCCAAAGAGCATGGCCAGGGTGATGTAGGCTCTTGGTGATGGTGGCTGTCTTTTTGAGGCAGGCCTCGGGTAGATCCCACAAATGCTGGGGAGAACAGTACCTGCAATGGACTGGGCAGTGTTTACCACTTTTTGTAATCCCCTCCATCCCTGGGCATTTGAGATGCACTGGGTGTTCGAGTTGTTAGATCCATAAGGCAGACTACACATAGATTGGAGAAAGCTGTGGACGACACAGCACTCTTGCTCCAATCTGATTTAACGCTTCACTCAGAGTATGGAGATGACTGTCCAGCTTGTGGAAGTCACAAAAACTGCTGCAGGCTTTTATTAATACATTAGTTCAAGTTGCCAGCTAGTGTCTTCCGTTAACATATTAATTTCCCTTACCTTTGTACTCTGCTGCGTCCTTTGTAATCCGTTGTTCGCAGAGTCCAAAAGATGTCTGTCAGTATCTATCACTTAACATACTAATGGGCCTGTCCCTACAAGCATGCAACTCTATGCGATGAACGCGATCAAACTAGAAGCGGGGGCCGCGCGGAGGTCGGGTGATCCCCTGTACAGGGCCGTTCCCACCAGCATGCGCCTGCATGCGGCAAGCGCGACCAAACCTGCAGCAGGGGCCGCGCGGAGGTCGGGTGAGTGGCGCAACGCGGCGCAAAATGAGGTGAACTTGGAGCAAAGTCTAAGGTAAGTTCGCCAGGACAGAGAGGGGCACACAGAGAGCGGCACAGAGGCACACACACACACACAGAGGGCCATGGAGCCACACACATAGAGGGTCACGGAGGCACCTACAGATAGGTTCACGGAGGCACGATGTCGGGGCGGACTCCGCACAATTCCGCATAGCTCCGGCGATCGAAGTGGGACCCGCCCCGCAACGCCGGACGGCTCAAGCGACCACGTTAGGTCGCGCTAATCGCATAGGGTTGCATGCTTGTAGGACAGGCCCTTTACACTATTTCTCGCAGACTCGGCATTAACACCTTCATTGAAGTTACCTTTGTACTCCGTTGCATGCGGAGCCGAGAAGTAGCGAATTTTGTACAATGTAAGAGTATTGGGCCTGCCTCACTTAGTCGACTTTTTAGGTGACTACAGGAGGCTATGTGGTCACCACATGGTCGCAGGTAGTTACCGGGGAGTTGCCTTCGTGATCACGAGTAATTCCCACATTCTCGGAACTAGTCGCGAGACCATTCTGGTCACCGCTAATTTTTCAACGTTGAAAAATTTGCGGGAACCAGAATGAATCAGCCATGGACACGTGTGAGCACGAGGAAAGCTGTAGGCCCAGATGGCATCTCGGGGCGAGTACTTAAGTCTTGTGCTATGGAGCTAGCTCCAGTGCTCACTACAATATTCAACCTCTACCTGGCCAGGTCTGTGGTCCCTGCCTGCTTCATTGTATATCTTGTTGGCTCACCTGGGTAGTCATAAAATGCTTTGAGAGGCTGGTCAAGAAACACATCTGCGCCTTCCTCCCTCGCAATAATCTCTGGATTATTACCAGTACCACGGGCCAGTCAGAGTAGAAATAGGAGGATATTGCAGATGAATACGTGGCTTGAAAAATGGTGCAAGGGGGAGGGATTCAAATTTTTAGGGCACTGGGACCATTTCTGGGGGAGGTGGGACCAGTACAAAGAGGACGGTCTGCACCTGGGCTGGAATGGAACCAATGTCCTTGGGGGAGTGTTTGCTAGTGCTGTCGGGGAGGATTTAAACTAATGTGGCAGGGGGATGGGTACAAGAGCAGAGAGGCAGGCGGGTGTAAAACGAGGGTGGAAGCAATAGGGAGCAAGGTGAAAAGTAAAAGGGGTAAGAGCATTGTAAAAACAAGCCTGAAGGCCTTGTGTCTCAATGCAAGGAGTATTCGTAATAAGATGGATGAGTTGAACGTGCAGATAGCTATTAATGAGTATGATATAGTTGGGATCACGGAGACATGGCTCCAGGGTGACCAAGGCTGGGAGCTGAACATCCAGGGGTATTCAATATTCAGGAGGGATAGAGAGAAAGGAAAAGGAGGTGGGGTAGAGAGGAGATTAACGCAATGGAAAGGAAGGACATTAGCTTGGAGCATGTGGAATCGGTATGGGTAGAGCTGCGAAACACTAAGGGGCAGAAAACGCTAGTGGGAGTTGTGCACAGGCCACCTAACAGTAGTAGTGAAGTTGGGGATGGTATAAAACAGGAAATTAGAAATGCGTGCGACAAAGGCAAAACAGTTATAATGGGTGACTTCAATCTACATATAGATTGGGTGAATCAAATTGGCAGGGGCGCTGAGGAAGAGGATTTTTTGGAAAGTATGAGGGATAGTTATCTAAATCAACATGTAGAGGAACCAACGAGAGAGCAGGCTATTTTAGACTGGGTATTGAGTAATGAGGAAGGGTTAGTTAGCAGACTTATTGTGCGTGCCCCCTTGGGCAAGAGTGACCATAATATGGTCGAGTTCTTCATTAGGATGGAGAGTGACATTGTTAATTCAGAAACAATGGTTCTGAACTTAAGGAAAGGTAACTTTGAGGGTATGAGACGTGAATTGGCCAAGATTGACTGGCAATCAATTCTAAAAGGGTTGACGGTGGATACGCAATGGAAGACATTTAAAGACTGCATGGATGAACTACAAAAATTGTTCATCCCAATTTGGCAAAAGAATAGATCAGGGAAGGTAGTGCATCCGTGGATAACAAGGGAAATCAGGGATAGTATCAAAGCAAAGGATGATGCGTACAAAGTAGCCAGAAAAAGCAGCATACCAGAGGACTGGGAGAAATTCAGATACCAGCAGAGAAGGACAAAGGGCTTGATTAGGAAAGGAAAAATAGATTATGAAAGAAAACTGGCAGGGAACATAAAAACTGACTGCAAAAGTTTTTATAGATATGTGAAGAGAAAGAGATTAGTTAAAACAAATGTAGGTCCCTTGCAGTCAGAAACAGGTGAGTTGATCATGGGGAACAAGGATATGGCGGACCAATTGAATAACTACTTTGGTTCCGTCTTCACTAAGGAAGACATAAATAATCTGCCGGAAATAGCAGGGGACCGCAGGTCAAAGGAGTACTTGTGTGAAATCCAGGTTAGTCGGGAAGTGGTGTTGGGTAAATTGAATGGATTAAAGGCCGATAAATCCCCAGGGCCAGATAGGCTGCATCCCAGAGTACTTAAGAAAGTAGCTCCGGAAATAGTGGATGCATTAGTGATAATCTTTCAAAACTCTTTAGATTCTGGAGTAGTTCCTGAGGATTGGCGGGTAGCAAACGTAACCCCTCTTTTTAAGAAGGGGGGGAGAGAGAAAATGGGGAATTACAGACCAGTTAGTCTAACATCGGTAGTGGGGAAACTGCTAGAGTCAGTTATTAAAGATGGGATAGCAGCACATTTGGAAAGTGGTGAAATCATTGGACAAAGTCAGCATGGATTTACGAAAGGTAAATCATGTCTGACGAATCTTATGGAATTTTTCGAGGATGTAACTAGTAGCGTGGATGGGGGAGAACCAGTGGATGTGGTGTATCTGGACTTCCAGAAGGCTTTCGACAAGGTCACACATAAGCGATTAGTATATAAACTTAAAGCATATGGCATTGGGGGTTCAGTATTGATGTGGATAGAGAACTGGCTGGCAAACAGGAAGCAAAGAGTAGGAGTTAACGGGTCGTTTTCACAATGGCAGGCAGTGACTAGTGGGGTACCGCAAGGCTCAGTGCTGGGACCCCAGCTATTTACAATATACATAAATGATCTGGATGAGGGAATTGAAGGCAATATCTCCAAGTTTGCGGATGACACTAAGCTGGGGGGCAGTGTTAGCTGTGAGGAGGATGCTAGGAGAATGCAAGGCGACTTGGATAGGCTGGGTGAGTGGGCAAATGTTTGGCAGATGCAGTATAATGTGGATAAATGTGAGGTTATCCACTTTGGTGGCAAAAATAGGAAAACCGACTACTATCTAAATGGTGGCCGATTAGGAAAAGGGGAGATGCAGCGTGACCTGGGTGTCATGGTACACCAGTCATTGAAAGTAGGCATGCAGGTACAACAGGCAGTGAAGAAAGCCAATGGTATGTTAGCTTTCATAGCAAAAGGATTTGAGTATAGGAGCAGGGAGGTTCTACTTCAGTTGTATAGGGTCTTGGTGAGGCCACACCTGGAGTATTGCGTACAGTTCTGGTCTCCAAATCTGAGGAAGGACATTATTGCCATAGAGGGAGTGCAGCGAAGGTTCACCAGACTGATTCCTGGGATGTCAGGACTGTCTTATGAACAAAGACTGCATAGACTCGGTTTATACTCTCTAGAATTTAGGAGATTGAGAGGGGATCTTATAGAAACTTACAAGATTCTTAAGGGGTTGGACAGGCTAGATGCAGGAAGATTGTTCCCGATGTTGGGGACGTCCAGGACAAGGGGTCACAGCTTAAGGATAAGGGGGAAATCCTTTAGGACCGAGATGAGAAGAAATTTTTTCACACAGAGAGTGGTGGGTCTCTGGAATTCTCTGCCACAGAGGGTAGTTGAGGCCAGTTCATTGGATATATTTAAGAGGGAGTTAGATGTGGCCCTTGTGGCTAAGGGGATCAGAGGATATGGAGAGAAGGCAGGTACGGGATACTGAGTTGGATGATCAGCCATGATCATATTGAATGGCGGTGCAGGCTCGAAGGGCCGAATGGCCTATTCCTGCACCTAATTTCTATGTTTCTATGGACCGGCAACAATTCACATACCGTCCGAACAGATCCACGGATGATGCGGTCTCCCAGGTTCTGCAGACCGCGCTCTCACACCATGACAGCCAGAAAGGGGGGCTATGTGAGGATGCTGTTCATAGACTTCAGTTCAGCCTTCAGCACGATAGTCCCCACCAGACTTGCTGAGAAGCTACTGGAATACGGCTCAACACCCCCCTGTGTGCCTGGGCCCTGGACATTCCCACCGCCAGGCCCTAGGTAGTCAAGATGGGAGGAAATCCATCAAAGACCCTCACCCTGAGCACGGGAACCCCCCAGGGTTGCGTCCTCAGCCCCCTACTGTACCCCCTGTACACACATGACTGTGTGGCCAGATTCAGCTCCAACTCTATAATCAAGTTTGCTGATGACACTGTGGCTGTGGGCCTGATCTCCGATAATAATGAGAAGGCCTACCGGGAAGAGGTGGCTGATCTAGCACTCTGGTGTCAGGACCTCCTCTTGAATGTCAAAAAAACTAAGGAGCTGATCGTGGACTTTAGGAGGGCACAATATTCGAGGACGTACACACCATTGAAGATAAATGGGGATACTGTGGATAGGGTGAGCTGCTTTAAATATCTCGTGGTCCACATCTCAGAGGATCTGACATAGACATCACACGCTGCCGCACTGGTGAAGAAGGCAAGGCAGCGCCTTTACCACCTCAGGCATTGAGGAAGTTCAGAGTGTCTCTGAGGATCCTCCAGTGCTTCTACTCAATGGCCTCAGTGGAAAGCATCTTATCTAGAAACATCACAATTTGGTTTGACTTGACTTGATGGAGAGTAGCGAGAATTCTCGTGACGTAGGTGCAGTGGTAGTGGGTCGCCAGGAGGTTGTAGGTTGTCATAGGTTCTCTTAGATTGTAGCCGGTGCCAACTAGTGAATTTCATTGGCTCATTGGGAAAAAAAATTTTAAACAGTTGTTTTCAGAACCAAGGATAACCGACCGGTAATGTTAATGTCTGCCGAGCTTCACAGCCGTGTATCTCTGGCTTCTTAAAACTTGTCTCCATTCCTTCTCCCCACCCTATCTCCCCCCCTCTTTTAAAGGGCTTACGTGACCCTTCCCGTACACTGTGCTTTCACCGTCTTAATAACAGCGCCAACCTTCCTGTTCATCATTTCTGTATCACATTGGCTTTGCAACATGTGAATTTCACTCAGGCAGCGCTCCCCCCCGCTTGCCCTGTCTCCTGCCTGCATAACTGGCTGATGAAGGAAGCGATGTGTGTGTGTGTTCCACTCTGACAGTTGCCGTTCCAGTCGCTGGTATTTCAGCGACCTACTACAACTTGTTGCCGTTCCAGTCGCCTGAAAAATCGCCTAAATGGGATAGGCCCATGAAGCACAATTCCTGTAATTAACATATCAATCTACCTCAATATCAATCTACATATCAATCTCCCTCAGATGTCAGCTGATCTATATCCCTCCTCCAACCTCATCTATTGCATCCGCTGCTCTAGATGTCAGCTGATCTATATCGTCCTCCAACCTCATCTATTGCATCCACTGCTCTAGATGTCAGCTGATCTATATCGGTGAGACCAAGCGTAGGCTTGGCGATCGTTTCGCCGAACACCTCCGCTTGGTCCGCATTAACCAACCTGACCGCCCGGTGGCTCAGCACTTCAACTCCCCCTCCCATTCTGTATCCGACCTCTCTGTCCTGGGTCTCCTCCACGGCCAGAGTGAGCAATACCGGAAATTGGAGGAACAGCACCTCATATTCCGCTTGGGGAGTCTGCATCCTATAACCATATAACAATTACAGCACGGAAACAGGCCTTCTCGGCCCTTCCAGTCCGTGCCGACCATTTATTTTCCCCTAGTCCCATCTATCTGCACTCAGACCATACCCTTCCATTCCCTTCCCGTCCATATACCTATCCACTTTACTTTTAAATGTTAAAATCGATCCTGCCTCCACCACTTCTGCAGGAAGATCATTCCAAACATCCACCACTTTCTGAGTAAAGAAGTTCCCCCTCATGTTACCCCTAAACTTCTGTCCCTTAATTCTCATGTCATGCCCTCTTGTTTGAATCTTCCCTACCCTCAATGGGAAAAGCTTATCCACGTCAACTCTGTCTATCCCTTTCATCATTTTAAAGACTTCAATCAAGTCCCCCCTTAACCTTCTGCGCTCCAAAGAATAAAGACCTAACTTGTTCAACCTTTCTCTGTAACTTAGTTGCTGGAACCCAGGCAACATTCTAGTAAATCTCCTCTGTACTCTCTCTATTTTGTTGACATCCTTCCTATAATTAGGCGACCAAAATTGTACACCATAATCCAGAATTGGTCTCACCAATGCCTTGTACAATTTTAACATTACTTCTCTACTCCTATATTCAATGCTCTGATTTATAAAGGCCAGCACCCCACAAGCTTTCTTTACCACCCTATCTACATGCGATTCCACCTTCAGGGAACTATGCACAGTTATTCCTAGATCCCTCTGTTCCATAGCATTCCTTAATTCCCTACCATTTACCATGTACGTCCTATTTTGATTTGTCCTGCCAAGATGTAGCACCTCACACTTATCAGCATTAAACTCCATCTGCCATCTTTCAGCCCACTCTTCCAAATGTCCCAAATCTCTCTGTAGACTTTGAAAATCTACTTCATTATCCACAGCACCACCTATCTTAGTATCATCTGCATACTTACTTATCCAATTTTCCACCCCATCATCTAGATCATTGATGTACATGACAAACAACAGTGGACCCAACACAGATCCCTGAGGCACCCCACTGGTCACCGGCTTCCACCCTGACAAACAGCCATCCACCATTACTCTCTGGCATCTCCCATTCAGCCACTGTTGAATCCATCTTGCTACTCCGCCATTAACACCCAAAGATTGAACCTTCTTAACCAACCTTCCATGGGGAAGCTTGTCAAAGGCCTTACGGAAATCCATATAGCCAACATCCACTGATTTACCCTCATCAATTTCCCTAGTAACCTCTTCAAAAAATTCAAGAAGGTTTGTCAAACCTGACCTTCCAGGCACAAATCCATGTTGACTGTTCTTGATCAGATCCTGTTTATCCGGATGGTTATATATATTATCTCTAAGTGTCCTTACCATTAATTTGCCCACCACTGATGTCAAACTAACAGGTCTATAATTGCTAGGTTTATTCTTTGAACCCTTTTTAAACAATGGAACAACATGCGCAGTACGCCAATCCTTCGGCACTATTCCCGTTTCTAATGACATTTGAAATATTTCTGTCATAGCCCCTGCTGTTTCCACACTAACTTCCCTCAATGTCCTAGGGAATATCCTGTCAGGACCTGGAGACTTATCCACTTTTATACTTTTCAAAAGTGTCAGTACTTCCTCCTCTTTGAATCTCATATTTTCCATAGCTACTCTACTTTTTTCCCTTACCTCACAGAGTTCAATATCCTGGTGGCATGAACATTGATTTCTCACAATTCTGTTAACCCTTGTTGTCTCCTCCCCTTCCTACCTCTCCCTCAGCCCTCGGGCTCCTCCTCCTTCTTTTTCCTTTCTTCTCCCTGTCTCCCCCCACCCCCATCAGTCTGAAGAAGGGTTTCGGCCAGAAACGTTGTCTATTTCCTTCATAGATGTTGCGGCACCCGCTGAGTTTCTCCAGCATTTTTGTGTACCTTCGATTTTCCAGCATCTGCAGTTCCTTCTGAAATAGCTCAAATCTGTACTTCCTCAGTTGTTATCATTTTTGGTGTATAAATGTCCTGTTGCATCGACTTAACTTTGGAGTTGTGATCACAGCCTGTGACTGAGACACTTCTCCCCTTGTGCAAGCAAAACCCATTGCTGATGGTTAATCATAAAGAGTCTTTGAATCGTATTAAATGGTCGACATTCTCAAGCTCCATGGACTTGCAGCATCGGCAGCCTGTACTCTGTCCTCACATGGCACAATAGCAATGCAGGGGCATAGCCCAGTAGAGTGGGGGTGGGCGAATGTCAGTGTTTTTACTCAGGAGGCCCACACCCTTGCACTTATTACAACATGCACCTTTCCCACAGTGCATTAAGTGTAATGTTCGTACACACTCTGACTACCAAGTTGAGATTTTAGTTGGCCAACTATCCCTAATAAATGGGCATGGTGTGGTAGGGTTTCTAGATTGTGCTTCATGCAGCAACATCTACAGATCACAACCAGATAGGAGAAATTGGAGTGGAAGCCAGTTGTAAATCACGAAACCAGTTACACTTTAAGAAATACAATGCACCTGTGCATTATGGAAGGATGGCGCTCCCAGTAAACCATCCGTATTACAATCCTCTGTAACGTGGACTCTGGACTAAAATTGACAAAATATGTTGCTTCTTTTGCTATTTGTATTTATTTAGTTATTTCTCTCTCAATAATCGTTGTGAGAATTCATTGTTATTCCGTATCTCACGTTTTTAGTCGTAGTTTGTGAATTACGTAAGGGAAAATTTACATGATGTACAGCATCTATGTGGTACACATAGATCCAATTTAACCTCCAATGCTAGAAGATTTCAGGAACTGCCTGTTCATATCAAAATAGCTGGGCACACTAATTGCTGGTGCAGAAGTGGCGACAGAGTTCCTGTGCTTTGTTGCAAAATTGAAGTCTCTTCCTGTTGAAATGGGAAATGAGAACTATTTTTTTCACACTGTGACTGATCGGCTTGACATTTTTATTTTCTGAAATGTTTACCTGACATTTCATACCTTATCATTTAAATCAATATTTACTTACAATTTTGAGAGTTGCTAACAAACCACTAGCTATTTTCATACCATATAGTATGAAGACTACAGATAATGTCGGACAGAAAGTTGAAACAGCTGATTCATATTCTGAGGGTTACACAAAAAGCTGGAGAAACTCAGTGGGTGCAGCAGCATCTAAGGAGCGAAGGAAATAGGCGACGTTTCGGGTCGAGACCCTTCTTCAGACTGGTCAGGGATCAGGGAGACGAGAGATATAAACAGTGATGTGGAGAGATAAGGAACAATATTCATATTCTGACTCTGACTTACGTTAAATTAAGAATGGGAACAGGTTAAGATCATCTGTAAGGCAAGCTGAAGAAGGGTCCCAACCTGAAACTTTACCTTTACATTTCCTCCACAGATGCTGCCTGATCCATTCAGTTACTCCATCACTTTGTGCTTTGCTTAAGATACTTTAAAATCATTTATGCTAACATGGGCAGATGACACATCGTCTGATAGAATCATAGAATCATAGAAAATAGGTGCAGGAGTAGGCCATTCGGCCCTTCAAGCCTGCACAGCCATTCAATATGACCATGGCTGATCATCCAACTCAGTATCCTGTACCTGCCTTCTCTCCATACCCCCTGATCCCTTTAGCCACAAGGGCCACATCTAACTCCCTCTTAAATATAGCCAATGAACTGGCCTCAACTACCTTCCATGGCAGAGAATTCTACAGACTCACCACTCTCTGTGTGAAAAATGATCTTCTTATCTCGGTCCTAAAAGACTTACCCCTTATCCTAAAACTGTGACCCATTGTTCTGGAGTTCCCCAACATCGGGAACAATCTTCCTGCATCTAGCCTGTCCAACCCCTTAAGTATTTTGTAAGTCTCTATAAGATCCCCCCTCAATCTCCTAAATTCCAGCGAGTACAAGCCGAGTCTATCCAGTCTTTCTTCATATGGAAGTCCTGCCATCCCAGGAATCAGTCTGGTGAACCTTCTCTGTACTCCCTCTATGGCAATAATGTCTTTCCTCAGATTAGGAGACCAAAACTGTACGCAATAGTCCAGCTGCGGCCTCACCAAGACCCTGTACAACTGCAGTAGAACCTCTCTGGTCTTGTACTCAAATCCTTTTGCTATGAATGCCAACATACCATTCGCTTTCTTCACAGCCTACTGCACCTGCATGCCTACTTTCAATGACTGCTGTACCATGATACCCAGGTCTCGTTGCATCTCCCCTTTTCCTAATCGGTTACCATTCAGATAATAGTCTACCCTCTTGTTTTTGCCGCCAAAGTGGATAACCTCACATTTATCCACATTATACTGCATCTGCCATGCATTTGCCCACTCACCCAACCTATCCAAGTCACCTTGCAGCCTCCTAGCATCCTCCTCACAGCTAACACTGCCCCCCAGCTTTGTGTCATCCGCAAACTTGGAGATGTTGCATTCAATTCCCTCATCCAAATCATTAATGTATATTGTAAATAGCCGGGCTCCCAGCCCTGAGCTTTGCGGTACCCCACTTGTCACTGCCTGCCATTCTGAAAATGAACCGTTTACTCCTACTCTTTGCTCCCTGTCTGCCAGCCAGTTCTCTATCCACGTCAATACTGAACCACCAATACCGTGTGCTTTAAGTTTGTATGCTAATCTCTTATGTGGGACCTTGTCGAAAGCCTTCTGAAAGTCTGGATATAACACATCCACAGGTTCTCCCTTATCCACTCTACTAGTTACATCCTCGAAAAATTCTATAAGATTCGTCAGACATGATTTTCCTTTCATAAATCCATGCTGACTTTGTCCAATGATTTTACCACTTTCCAAATGTGCTGCTATCCCATCTTTAATAACTGACTCAAGCAGTTTCCCCACTACCGATGTTAGACTAACTGGTCTGGAATTCCCCGTTTTCTCACTCTCTCCCTTTTTTAAAAATGTGGTTACATTAGCTACCTTCCAATCCTCAGGAACTACTCCAGAATCTAAAGAGTTTTGAAAAATTATCACTAATGCATCCACTATTTCTGGGGCTATTTCCTTAAGTACTCTGGCCCTGGGGATTTATCGGCCTTTATCCTTTGAAAGAATGGATTGACTGGGCTTATATTCACTGGAATTTGGAGGGATGAGAGGGGATCTTACAGAAACATATAACATTCTTAAGAGATTGGACAGGCTAAATACATTTTGGGGAATCCAGAACTAGGGTTCACAGTTTAAGAATAAGCAGTTGGCCATTTAGGATTGAGGTGAGGACAACCTTTTTCAGCCAGAGAGTTGTGAATCTGTGGAATTCTCTGCCACAGAAGGCAGTGGAGGCCAATTCACTGGCTGTATTCAAGAGAGAGTTAGATATAGCTCTTATGGCTAATTGAATCAAGGGATATGGGGAGAAAGCAGGAACAGGGTACTGATTCTGGATGAGCAGCCATGATCATATTGAATGGCGGTGCTGGCTCGAAGGGCTGAATGGCCTGCTCCTGCACCTAATTTTTATGTTTCTAACTTACAAAATGTGTGTTGCAAGCAATTACACATACTATACCAACTCAGATGTTTTCAGCATTATTGACTGAAAAGGGAAGGGATATTGATTTCTGAAAGTATTCATATGTTTAACAATGAAATGCAGATGCTGGAAAAATAAAGATAGACAAAAACGTTGGAGAAACTCAGCGGGTGAGGCAGCATCTATGGAGCGAAGGAATAGGTGACGTTTCGGGTCAAGACCCTTCTTCAGACTGATGTGGGGGTAGGGGGGTGCGGGAAGAAGAAAGGAAGAGGCAGAGACTGTAGGTTGTGGGAGAGCTGGGAATGGGAGGGGAAGGATGGAGAAAGCAGGAACTACCTGAAATTGGAGAAGTCAATGTTCATGCCGCTGGAGTGTAAACTGCCCAAGCGAAATATGAGGTGCTGCTCCTCCAATTTGCGGTGGGACTCACTCTGGGCCATGGAGGTGGACCAGGACAGAAAGGTCGGATTCAAAATGGGAGGGGGAGTTGAAGTGCTGAGCCACCGGGAGATCAGGTTGGTTAATGCGAACTGAGCGGAGGTGTTGGGCAAAGCGATCGCCAAGCCTGCACTTGGTCTCACTGATCAAGAGCAGTTGACACCTAGAGCAGCGGATGCAATAGATGAGGTTGGAGGAGGTTCAGGTGAACCTGGAAAGACTGCTTGGGTCCTTTGATGGAGTCAAGGGGGGTTAAAGCGACAAGTGTAGCATTTCCTGCCGTTGCAAGGGAAAGTACCGGGGGAGGGGGTGGTTTGGGTGGGAAGGGATAAATTGACCAGGGAGTTACGGAGGGAACCGTCTCTGCGGAAAGCAAAAAGGGGAGGAGATGGGAAGATGTGGCCAGTGGTGGGATCCCGTTGGAGGTGGCAAAAATGTTGTTATTTGTTGTATGTGACGGCTGGTGGGGTGGAAGGTGAGGACAAGGGGGGACTCTGTCCTTGTTACCAGTGGGGGGATGGGGAGTGAGAGCAGAGCTACGGGATATAGAGGAGACCCTGGTGAGAGCCTCATCTATAGTCGAAGAGGGAAACCCCCGTTCCCTAAAGAATGAGGACATCTCCGATGCCCTAGTTTGGAACACCTCATCCTGGATGCAGATACGGTGTAGACGTGGGAATTGGGAGTAGGGGATAGTGTCCTTACAGGAAGTAGGGTGGGAAGAAGTGTAGTCCAGATAGCCAGGGGAGTCAGTGGGTTTGTAGTAAATGTCGGTCAGTAGTCTGTTACGTGCGATGGAGATAGTGAGGTCTAGAAACTGTAGGGTGATGTCGGAATGGATGAAGTCAGTGAGTTCTACATGGGTGCAGGAAGTTAGGATGGAGTCGTGGTATGTGGAAATATGTTTGGTGGGACAAGTACAAGCAGAAACAATAGGTCTGCCAGGACAGTCAGGTTTGTGGATTTTGGGGAGAAGGTAAAATCGGGCCGTGCAGGGCTGGGGAACGATGAGGTTGGAGGGCAGGGAGCCGGAAGTGATGAAGCCAGTGATGGTGTTCGAGATAATGGCCTGGTGCTCGTCTGCGGGGTCATGGTCCAATGATAAGTAGAAGGAGGTGTCTGAGAATTGGCACCTGGCCTCAGACCGGTAGAGACCACGGCACCTCCCTTGTCGGCAGGTTTGAACACCCAGTCTGGGTTGTTGCAGAGTGAGTGAGGGCTGTACATTTAGGGGGGGAGAGGTTAGAGTGGGAAAGGGGAGTGGAGAAGTTGAGGCGGTTGATGTCCTGCCGGCAGTTTAAAATATAAAGGTCTAAAGCCAGTAGATGGCCATGAGGGGGGAGTCCAAGAGGAGGGGGTCCATTGGAGACGGGAGAAGGGGTCATCACTAGGGGGTGAGGACTCCTTCCCAATGAAAAACGCTTGAATGCGGAGGCGACGGAAGAAGAGCTCCACATCGTAGCGGACGCGGAACTCATTGAGGTGGGGACGGAGGGGAACAAAGGTGAGGCCTCTGTTGAGGACAGACCGTTCAGTGTCGGAGAGGGGGAGGTCAGGGGGATGGTGAACACACGGCAAGGATGAGGGTTGGGGCCTGAGGAAGGCAGGTGAGTGGGCGGAGGCTGAGGCGATGTCTGGTCGGGGGTGGTGGTTGATCAGGAAGGAGGGGGATATGAGGACTATAGTGTGTATATGAAAGTATTCATATCAACTGCTCATACAACCAGGTGTCAGGTTGCTATAGGAAGGGTGCAGAGTAATAGTTCTTAAACTCACCAAGGTATAAGTATTTAATTCCTGTAAACATTCTACTAAAGGCTTAGAAAGGAAAATCAAATGTTAAAAAAGCTACCAGGAACTTTTCTGGAACCAATGTGAACCGCGTTTTAGACCAAGGTTCCCTCGATGTCAATGAGTTTCTTGATCAAAACTGTCAAAAGTTATTTATTTTAATTTGTGACCTGGCTAAATGTAAGCTTGTTTGTCCACTGTAAACACATAAATGCAAAAGAGCTGACAGGTGAGGTTACATGTCAGGACAATAATATAAGGGAGATCATGAACAATGATGTTGGCTTAGTGCCAGAGATTGTTCAGTCTTCCACTGCTCCAGCTTACGTTGGAATGGGGTTCAATGACATTTAGCATCTAGGAGAGTGAGGCAAACTTCCAAGAGTGTTTTTCCAGAACAGAACGCAGACACGCACAAGGAGGATGACAAGTGTGGGAAGGAACTGCAGATGCTGGTTTACACTGAGGAGAGACACAAAATGCTGGAGTAAGTCAGCAGGACGGGCAGCATCTCTGGAGAGAAGGAATGGGGGACGTTTCGGGCCGAGACCCTTCTTCAGACCTAGAGTCAGGGGGGAAGGGAGACACAGCGATAAGGAAGTGTGAGGTGTGAAAACAAGGCATCAAAGGCGTTGAAGTTCAAGGAAAATGTAGAATAGATCATTGTAAGCTAGGAGAAGATAATAACGAAGCATACAGAGATAAAATGTATTCAGGAGGACAGTCAGACTGGTCGAAGAACTAGGAAGGAGGAGGGGTGGAGAGAGAGGGAAGGCAGGGGTGCACCTCACATTTCATGGGCAGCTCTTACCCCAGTGGTATGAATATTCACTAACTTCAAATAACTCTTGTTTTCTCTCTCTCTCTTTCCATCCCTCCCAACACGTATATACTGTGCTCCCTCAGCACTGTCCCGGAGTGTCAGGCATGGAGCTTTATCATCAATTTTCTAAGCCTTATCTTATTTATTTGATCTTATTGAATGAAAATGCAAGATGAGTCGTATGTCTGACTTCTGTTTGACTTCTTATGTTCTTACAGCACTTAAGGTTTTCTGGCACAGAGCCAAGGGGCCAAAGCTGCAACAACATTTTTTTTTTAAATCACAAATGCTGGAAATAAGGCATGGAATCAGAGTTTCATCGAGTAATAGCCATGCAGTGTGGAAACAGACCCTTCAGCCCAACTGAACAAGGTATCCAATCAACATTAGTCCCACCTGCCTGCGTTTGGCCCATATCCCTCCAAACCAATCCTATCCATGTACCAGTCATACTTTTTCTTAAACATTGCAATAGAACCAGCCTCAACTACCTCCTCCGTTGTGTAAAATCATTACCCCTCAGGTTCCTATTAAATCTATCTATCCTCCCCTCACCTTTAACCTCTGATTCTCAATTCCCCTCCTCTAGGTAAGACACTCTGTGCGTTTACCCAATTTATTCCGCTCATGATTTTGTGCACCTCTATAATATCACTCCTCATCCTCCTGCGCTTCAAGGAATAGAGTCTGAACCTGCTTAACCTCTCCCTATAGCACAGGCCCTTGAGTCCTGGCAACAATGTCGTAAATCCACTCCACACCCTTTCTAGCTTTCAATCGAAACAATTTTCCAATTTTTAATTGATTGATTAATACAGGTTATATATAAGTAGGTGGTTGATAGTTGATGTATACTCTGTGGGCCAAATAGGCTCTTTTTGTGCTGTATCTTTATGTGACTCTCCGACTGTGAGATACAGGACCACTATAGATACATAAAACTAATGGGCCAGTTCCACTTACGCAAATTTTTCGGTGACTACCAGCACCCGTCATAGATCATTACAGGTCGCTGAAAATGTTCAACATGTTGAAAGTCCAGCGGCGACCAGAACAAGGCACGACTCTTTGGGCAACTACTCACGACCATACAGGCTTCACCCCATGACATGTTACCAGGATGTCGCCTGTATGATCATGAGTAGTCTCCTCAGTCACCCAAAGAACCGTACCTTGTTCTGGTGGCCACAGAATTTTCAACGTTGAAAAGTTTCGCCGACCTGCAACGACCTATGACGGGTGCCGGCACTCGCCGAAAAAGTCGCGTAAGTGGGACAGTCCCATAAGGTTCGGACATGTGACTGTGGCAATAAGGATAAACAGTTTATTTGTATCTTTTAGTTTAGTCATTTTATGTTATAGAACATAGAAATGGTCATTTGTAATGCACTGTAACTAATATACTATGAATATTTCTTTAAAATAATTAATATTCCAATAATAATGAAAACAGATCATGTCTTTACTGATCATGGTGCAAGCTATGTAATTAATTATGTAATTAATACATTAATTAATACGTACATTAATTAACTAATACATTAATTAATTATTAACATGTTAATACATTATTAATTGTTAATGAATTAATGCATTAATTAATATGTAATTAATAAATAATCAAATAATAAGAAAAGTCCATTGAACATCTTATACATGTTCGGCATTCAATAAAATCTTGGCTAATTGGCCATCTCAGCATCAGTTGCCTGTATTAGCTCTTAATTTCCATCATTGCTAAAAATAAATAAATCTCTACCTTTAATACATTAAACAACCAAGTCCATTTAGATGGAGAATTCTAAAGATTCATTACCATCTGCATTAAGGAAGCTTCTCCTATCTCTTTCCCAAATGGCCTACAGCGATTTTGAGAGTCTGACCTTTGGTTCTAGACTCCAAAACAAGGCCAATAACAAAAGATATCAAGTGTTGGAGGGAAGAAGGGTCTCGACCCAAAACGTTGCCTATCTCCTTCGCTCCTTAGATGCTGCTGCACCCGCTGAGTTTCTCCAGCTTTTTGCGTAACCCACAAAAGATATCAAGTCTGCAGCTACCATCAAGCTGCTTAAGAATTTTATAGATTTTGATAAAATTACATGTCATTTTACACGCTCTAGACTATTGCCCTATTTTGCATATTCTCCTCTCACCCAAATAACCCCAATCCAGGAGAGCATTCAGAAAACCTTTGTTGCACTCCCTCTTAATTCTTCCTTGGGTGGGGAAACCAAACATGGATGTAATGTTCCAGATGCAGTCTCGCCGGATGTACTTTTCTACATTGTAGCCCGCCTGCCAGGTTTTTGTCTGCTTACTTATGCTGTCGACATTCCCTGGAAACCTCCCCATCATCCTCACAGCCCACACGGTGAGACGGCAGACTGCCGAGAACAAGGAGGGACCCGGTGTGGAGGGCCGCTGAGAACACAGAGGGACCCAGCGGGGTAGCTGGCAAGAATAATGTGAAGTCTGCTATATGATTTTACCGGGTTGTATGTTAAACAAAGCACTTCCCTGTTACCTAGGTACATGTGACAATAAAGTGTAGCATTCAATGTCCTCTATAGAATGAAGAGGAGGGTGAGTGGAAGGAGACAGAAGGATTAGAAACAAGGAATCTCACCATCTAAAGATTATGGATGGCATTTTCAAAGAATACGATCTGTTGGTTGACAAACACAGTGAGGCAAGAAGGCAAATGGTGTTGGAATCATTGGGGCATGTAAAAGAGGTGCCATTACTGGAGATGTATTCAGTGTCATGAAATTGGCTTTGTTTGCCACCAATCCACCTTTATTGTCAGTCGGGGCGCTGCAAGCCGGCAGCCCTGTCAGCAGTGTGGTAGTCATTTCAACTTTTTAATTTTTTTTTGTGTGTTTTAAAGTATGTTTTTAATGTTTCTTTGTGTGTCTTGTGTGGGGGGTGGTGTGGGGGGGTGAGGGGGAAACCGTTTTGGTCGCCTCCTTCACGGAGAGGCGACTTTTTCCAGGTCGCCTCCCCCGTG
This sequence comes from Raja brachyura, assembly GCA_963514005.1. Next base: position 17,754,013 of record OY740790.1, read on the forward strand.
GCCTAACAACGAGGATCGAGCGGCCTTTCCCGGAGACGCGCCCGGGGCTTCAGTGGCGGGCATGGAGCTGGTGAGCCCTCGCCGGTGGGGAGCACTCCGTTTCGCTGGCCTGCGGCAGCCAGCAGCCAGCAGCCAGCAGCCTGAAGTCGCAGTCTGTAGAGCTCCAGCTGGCATGGGGACCCGGGAGAAGAAGAAGCTTCCACCGCTGGCCCGCGGCCAACTTCTACCGCGGGCCCGGCGTGGACTTACCATCAGGAGCGGGGTCCCTCGCTGAGGACCCCTGGAGGGGAGCTTCGACCACCGGCCCTGCGGTCTGCGGTGCTTCTGGCTGCGGCGCTGCGGGGACTTTAAATCTTCGACCGCCGGCCTGCGGCCTACACCAACCTGAAGCCGCTTTCTCCGGTGGGGAAGAGCCGATTCTGGACTTACCTGGACTTTTACCTGTCTGTACATCTGGACACCTGTAGCGGTGGCTGCGGAGGGTTGAGGTCCCGACCACGGGGAAAAATGGAGGAGGACTGGCCAAATTTGTTGCTGTTTGTGTTCAATATTTTGTGTGTTTTTGTGTGTTCTTTATCAGTGTACCGCTGCTGACAAATTCATTTCACTTGCACTTTGTGTTCAATGTGATGAATAAAACTGATTGATTGATTGATTGATTTTATTGGAAAACCATTAAATATGGAAGTGAATGGAAATACAATGGATCCAACAAAGACCCAAACCTGGGACTGAATGATGATTCAAAATCTATTTCCATTTACAAAGCTCTATAAATTTATTTAAAAGTTTATACATGGGAAGAAAATGAAATACCTGCAGAATAGGTTTGTCATAGAGATTTCAAAGTAATAACAAAGTAGTTTTTATTGTGCGTTACACAGTGATGTAAAGTGTTGAACATATGCCTGGCTCACAACAAAAATATTTTGCACGTCCTACGTATATTTACAAATTGCAACAATCCAAACACAGAAAAAGAATTTGTTCACAATTCAAGCAATAGACAACGGACAATAGATGCAGGAGTAGGCCATTCAGCCCTTCGAGCCAGCACCGTCAATGTGATCATGGCTGATCATCCCTAATCAGTACCCTGTTCCTGCCTTCTCCCCATATCTCCTGACTCTGCTATCTTTAAGAGCCCTATATAGCTCTCCCTTAAAAGTATCCAGAGAACCAGCCTCCACCGCCCTCTGAGGCAGAGAATTCCACACTCACAACTCTCTGTGTGAAGAAGTTTCCTCGTCTCCGTTCTAAATGGCTTACCACTTATTCTTAAACTGTGGGCCCTGATTCTGGACTCCCCCAACATCATTTTTTTTTAATATATATTTTTATTAGAGTAGGTAAGCAGTGAATTAGCAAACACATATTATGATAGCAATATTTCCTGCTTCTAGCGTGTCCAAACCCTTAATAATCCTATATGTTTCAATAAGATACCCTCTCATCCTTCTAAACTCCAGAGTATACAAGCCCAGCCGCTCCATTCTCTCGGCATATGACAGTCCTGCCATCCCAGGAATTAACCTTTTAAACCAATGCTGCACTCCCTCAATAGCACGGATGTCCTTCCACAAATTAGGGGACCAAAACTGCACAGAATATTCCAGGTGTGGTCTCACTAGGGCCCTATACAACTGCAGAAGGACCTCTTTGCTCCTATACTCAACTCCTCTTGTTATGAAGGCCAACATGCCATTCACTTTCTTCACTGCCTGCTCTGCCTGCTGTACCTGCAGCTTACTTTCATTGACTGATGAACAAGGACCCCCCAGATCTTGTTGTACTTCCCCTTTTCCCAACTTGACACCAGCAATGTGAAACATGAGCATAATGTAAAATTATAATGATTTTTAATATAACTATTGCGGGGATCTCATAGGAGAGGAGAGGATTATTATGTTTATCAGCTATTTGATTCAAGTTCACCTGTAACATTTCTTGCATTTTCTTACGGGATGTAGCTATCCTGGGACAATTTGCATGAAAACAGTGAAATAATGCAGGAAGCTGTGAGACAAGCATTTGCAAATGGAACTTACAGCATGGTATTGGGATGCAAAAACACTATTGAACAAAAGTAGCGTGTTTCTAGTAGGAAAGAAAACCTGCCATCATGACTGATCCAGTATATGCATGACAAAAACCCACACGTGTGCGGAGGATTAATCCCTCAGTTGCTTCAAAGCAAAAACAGGTAACATAGAACCAGGCACATTACCCAACAGAAATTCACATTCTCTACAGCCCGTAGCGCAAATATCTATGACATTAGTACCAACCTGGCTTTAATGGAGCCCACCTCATTGGAACAGCAGTCTTTCCCCAGAAATGACTCATTCTGTGCGGTGAATCAAAAATTATTTCCATGTAGCAAGTCCGCCCAAGCAGCTTGGCTGGAAAGTTAAATCCGTGTCATGCAAATTTGTTGCAAGAGATGGACTGTCAGGTATGAGCTGTGACATGATTTTGGTATTTCCTCAACCACATTAGAGTTATGATGAAACCATTACGAAAGAGGGCAGGAGCTACCACAGGTATGCAATCTGGATTTGGAAAAAATGAATAAGAATATCCTCATGATTCTGGAATATACTGAGCTCAGCAAGTGATAGCAAAATTCCCACATTTGAAATTATTATTTTTTTTAATCTGAGGAAGCTTGCAATCCCAAGGTTCTTTTTTGTCTAAACCATGTTAAAGTTCCAGAATTGTTCCTCATTGTGAAATACTGGGTGGGTGAATGGAGACAATAGTTGGTGGATGAATGGAGACATCAGAAATGTTGGCAGGATGTTTCAGTGCAATGTCAATGGTACTAGATTTAATGATTGGCATCGTCATTTCTAGGAATCAAGTCCAGGATCTCCATGCGGATTCCAGTGACAGAACTTAATCGTGGTCGGCAAAAATAAAAGAATAACTGGAGATGCGGGAAATCTGAAATAAAAATACAAAACGCAAAATACAAAACGCCAGAAATACTTAGCAGGTCAGGCAGTGTCTGTGGAAAGAGGAATGGAATTAATATTCCAGGTCTGAAATCCTTTTCACTTGATATCTCGTTCCTCCAATATTGCATTCCCTATTGGGTATTTTTAACACATTCTGGGGTTTATTCAATCACTGGTGGTCAAAACTGGATCTATGACCATGCCAATTCCAATTAGGTTTTTAGGGTGATATGAAACGATAAAGGAGAAAATATGTTAAAAAAGGAACTGCAGATGCTGGAGAATCGAGGGTTACACAAAAATCTGGAGAAACTCAGCGGGTGCAGCAGCAACTAAGGAGCGAAACAGATAGGCGACGTTTCGGGTCGAGACCCTTCTTCGGACTGGTCAGGGATCAGGGAAACGAGAGATATAGACAGTGATGTGGAGAGATAAAGAACAATGAATGAAAGATATGCAAAAAAGTATTGATAATAAAGGAAACAGGCCATTGTAAGCTGTTTGTAGTGTGAAAATGAGAAGCTACTGCGACTTCTGGTGGGGGGGGGGGGAGTTAGAGAGAGAAGGAATGCCAGGGCCCGAGGGCTGAGGGAGAGGTGGGGAGGGGGAGGAGGCAGCCTGGGTTAACAGAATTGAGAAAATTCAATGTTTAAGCCCAGAGGATGCAGACTCCCCTAGCGGAATATGAGGTGCTGTTCCTCCAACTTGCGGTGTTGCTCACTCTGGCCGTGGAGGAGGCCCAGGACCGAGAGGTCAGATACGGAATGGGAGGGGGAATTGAAGTGCTGAGCCACCGGGAGGTCGGGTTGTTTATTGAGGACCGAGCGGAGGTGTTCGGCGAAATGATCGCCCAGCCTCCGCTTGGTCTCACCGATGTAGATCAGCTGGCATCTGGAGCAACGGATGCAGTAGATGAGATTGGAGGAGGTGCAGGTGAACCTCTGTCAGACTTGGAACGACTGCTTGGGTCCCTGAAAGGAGTGGATGGGGGAGGTGAAGGGACAAGTGTAGCATCTCTTGCGGTTGCAAGGGAAAGTGCCCGGGGAAGGGGTGGAGCAGCAGGGAAGGGAAGAATTGACAAGGGATAAGGAGAAAATATATTTATTTTAGAAAATTATTGTGGTTTTGCCTTACAATTTTCTTTTCAGATTTTTTTTTTAACAAAATAATTTTTTTTTATACTAATCTCAGTTAATTTTTTAATATAATCTTTTGGATGTCAGATATATTTAAACCCTTGCTTAACTTTTATAGCCAGCAAAATAGTTGCCATCAAGTTTTCTTACCTGCTGCATTGGAGACTTGTTGGCACTAGGACCTTGCCTCAGGAATAGTAAGATTGAGCGAGAACTTACCAAGTTTGAAGGTTGATCTTTATTTCATGAGGAGTTGCGGTGAGGGATTTCGTGAAGAGCCCGCCGGCACGCATGCGCGACATTCTTCAAAGCAGCGGTGTGGAATCACAGAAACAACAACAGAAATGACTTGGCATAGTAAGATTTAAAGAGACTCTGATTACCAGCTGAAGATGATCGAGGGTTGGGAGCGGATGGCACGAAATCCCTCACCGCAACTCCTCATGAAATAAAGATCAACCTTCAAACTTGGTAAGTTCTCGCTCAATCTTACTATTTCATTTCGGAGTCACGTGAGTGACTTCGTGAAGACTTCAAAGCTTCTGTGATTACACGCCCTGGACAACGTCCATGCGGACACACCACTAGCAAGGATGGATTGGAGGAAACAAGTTGACGAAACGAGGTTATACTGAAACAAAAAGAAGATTTGTTAATAACACAACAAATAACGCCCTTTTAATCAGGGACATCCCCACGTTCACACCCGGCGTTCAGCACGGCCTCTGCGAACTGAAGGGGAGCAGCAACAGGCTTATTATAGAATCGCTGGAACACAGCTTCATTCACCCATCCTGCTGTGGCGAGGATATGGTCCATGGGTACCTCCATGACTCTCGCCGCCGACGTAGATGCAGCCCTGGTGGAGTGGGATGTAAACACATTAGTGTCAATACCTGCCTTATTCAGGACGATCCGGAGCCACCTGGATATCGTCTGGACTGTCACTCGATGGTGAGATCTTTTGTGAGTGACAAGCAGGTACAACTCCATTCCTCTGATGCTCCTCGTCACCTTGATGTAGTAACGGATGTGAGTGGCTAAACATAGCCGAGCATCTGCAGGGTATGCCGGGAACTTCAGCTGCAGCCCTGTGCACCCAGGTCTATGCTGCTTAAGTAGCTCATCGACGAAAAAGACTACTTCTCCAGGGGTCGACGTCATCCTGGCAATACGTAGTTTGTGGAGCGTCTGAACCCACTGTGCTGAAGTCAGCGCTAGTAACATCACCAATTTCATAGTGAGTTGGTCCAGCTGTAACCCTTCCATGGGTGACCACGACCTGAGCAGGGTAAGCACATCCCTGACATCCCAGGTGATGTTGTAGCGTGGTGTAGGCGGATTCAGATTGAATATTCCCCGCATAAGCCTGGACACTAGCCTGTTCGATCCAACCTCGATGTTGAGGTAGAATGATAGCGCACTCCTGGCGCTGTTGATGGCACGATAACTCAAGTGCTCATCATGGTGCAACCCCGCGAGGAATTCCAGGACGTCGGCTATGGAGACATCGTCATAGGTGATGTGAGAGCGACTGCAGTAGGCTTCCCACTTGGTGATGTGGGAGAGATATCTCCGCCTGGTTGACCCTCGACATGATGCTCCAATGGTGTTCATGGTCCGGGTGGTAAGGCCATACTGCATCCATGGCCTGGTCAGAACCTGCAAGCCAGTAATTTTAGATACGCATGGCAGGGGTGTAACTCCCCTGAGACAGGGTGAGAAACCACATGCGGGCAACCCTCTAGAGGGACCCAAGGTTGACTAATCATGTCAGAGACCACCGGATACCAAGGCTGCGTAGGCCAGTCGGGTATGACAAGAATGCCTCTGGCAGAATCCATCCTGATTTTTTGTAATACCCGACTGATGAGGCAAAACGGGGGGAATGCATAGAAAAACCACTTCCCCCCAGTCTAGCGAGAATGCATCAATCGCTAATGCCCCAGGGTCTGGTTCCCATGACACATATGTCGGTACCTGATGGTTCAACCGGGACGCAAAAAGGTCGATATCCGGTTGGCCAAATTTGGCTGTAATTTGGGCAAATATTTGAGGATGCAGCATCCACTCAATACTATCATTGAATTTGCGTGACCTGGTGTCTGCCACAGTATTAAGCCTACCTGGCAAATAGGTGGCTGAAATCCAAATATCTCGATCAATACACCAGCACCAAATAGTATTAGCCAATTTGTCACAAGAGACTGACCTGGTACCGCCCATATGGTTTAAATATGCCACCGCTGTGGTGTTGTCTATTTGGAGACGGACATGAGTACCACTAAGATGAGCACAATATGCCCGCAGTCCGTGAAATGCTGCAAACCTAGAGAGCTTGCGTCAGTTTGCAAATATACCACCGGATTGGGCTCAACAATGGGTTTGAATGCCCTGCCAATATTGGACACCCACCATTGGAGCTCAACCTTAGCATCAGAAGGCAGCTCCATAGGTCTGTCAAAATGACCAGCGTTCTTTTTTAACGCAATAATTTTGGCCCTTTGCAGGTTTTGAGAATGCAAAGGCCCAAACCGGGCTGCCGGAAATAAAGCTACGATTTTCCCAATTATCTTAGCTGTATGCCGAATAGATGGTATACTGGCGGATGCGAGATCCTGACATGCAAGGGAGACATCCTCCACCTTGTGAAATGGAATGGTGGCCCTCATTTGAATAGAGTCCACCGTGAAACCCAAATAATCCATAACCTGGGGTGGGTGAAACTTCGATTTTTCTGGATGAACTATAAACCCCAGTTGCTGAAATATAGTAACAGTTGCTAAAACAGCGCTTTCAGCTGCTTCCAGAGTATTGCCAATAATCAGACTATCATCCAAATAAGCCATTACAATATGATGTTCTATGCGTAATTTGGCCATAATAGGTTTAAGTAATTTAGTAAAGAGCCTAGGGGCAGTAGTAAGCCCATTTGGTAAGGCTCGATATTGCCAGAGCTGATCCATCCAGACAAATTTCAAAAAGTTCCGGTGATGTTTCCGGATGGACACTGAATAGCATGCATCTTTTAAATCAATACATGCCATAAAGCAACCATGCGAAATCAGTGATTTGGCTGTCTCAAAGGTGTCCATTTTAAAATGTGTATGTGGTACAAAGGTATTCAACTGGGTCAAATCAATAATCACCCGACAACCTCCATCCTTTTTTGGTCTAGTAAATATATTGGAGACGAATTCAATGGGCTCGTGAATAGTTTTCTCTATCACGCCTTTTTGTCCCAAACGAAAAAATTTCAGCCGTGCCTGCTGCCTGCTCAACAGCAGACAGCGTAAACTGCCGTTTAGGCATATGCTGGGATGGAGGAACGTTGCCGTGAATAAATTCAATAGAATGACCCCGAATATTTTGTAAAACAAATTTATCTGAAGTAACTGGTACCCAAGCTTTAGCACAGAACCGGAGTCGCCCTCCCACATGTGAGATTAAAGGGGCAGGGGAAAGAAACCCAGACCGCGTTACCTCCATGGTCACCGGCGGTCCCTGACATACTTGGGTGGCCGAGGAGGTGCTGGGCTGGGCTGACGATAAGATGGCTTCATCTTCCACTGGGGTCGCTGTGTGCCTGACCCTTTAAAAGACCGCTGCTGCTGGCCCTGTTGGTAGTAGTGCTGAGTAGTAGCATATGGTCTTGATGCTGATGCGACCGGACCTCGCGGTCGAGCAGGGGGAGCTTTTGGCACCATCGGTCTGGGGGCGATCTGAGATCGCATAAGTCCCACCGTTTTGGCTACCTCGTCCAGCTCCTTGACCCTCTTCGGAAGGTCTTCCCCGAAGAGTTGTCGGGGCGGTGGGGGCGGCGGTGGCTTACACAATCCTGCAAATTGTGGGTTGATAGACGGACGGATGCTGTTCTTCCGGAAATCGTTGATTTCATGCTGGGTGGCACATAATAGTGCTAACGCATCCCCTGATCCAATGACAGGTCCGTTCCATCGACCGACCGCGCAAAGGCGGTAATACCGGCCGTGAGGAGTTTGAGGATCCGCTGGAGTGTAACCTCCTGATGGCGGACAGCCACGCCGATGTTGCCCCATATGGGCGTATTGACCAGTGGCACGTTGAGGGCATTACAGTTGGACGGGGCCTTGTGGCGCTGAGTGGCCTGTGAGAGTACTTCCTCCTGCAACCGATGATTCGTGAGAAAGTCCACTGTTGCTGCCAGCTTTGGCTGGAGCGGAAGTCCAGTTGTAATTGGTGCAGCAAATTTGGCTGCCACGTCCAGTAACTCAGCTGTCGGTGGCTCCGACGGTGTTGGGGTGGGGTCAAACCCTTCTACCCCTTGTGGCTCGCTGATGAGGGAAACCGGCGAGGCGGCCCTGTGCCTGACGATATCCGTGGGTGCGTACTGCTGTTGATTATGGAGTACCAGCTCCAGCAGCCGCTCGATGCGGTCAATACGCCCCCCATCCTGAACACTCGGATGGTCGGAGTCCTCCGGCTCAGAAAACATGCCGGGGCTCCTATCATCGGCCCGCACCTCAGAGAAGTGATCTCGGTGCCGGAATGGATCGCTTTCGGCCGCCGCAGCGAAACCGTGCGAGTCCCGTGCGGGCAGGGTGTCCAACCGCCTCTCCTTGGCAGGAGTAGAAGCCGTTGCCACAAAGGGCCCTGACGGCTTGGGGTCGACTCCAGCAGAAGCATGGAGCGACGCCCGCACAGGCTTGCTGGCTGTCCGCATTTCGGACGGTGCCGACGCATGGTATCGTCCTCCCATCCATGGGGGACTCGGCGACCGAGGCGGGACCGTACCCAAGCCCCCCGTCCCGGCGGCGGGGTTTGGGAGTTGGGTAGCAGACCTTAACGACCCAGGTCCCGCCGTTGCACCAGACCGCTCCATGGCGGCTGGTGGAGCCTTGGCCCGGACCGGGTTAGGCTTACGGGCGCCTCTGCTGCCTTTTAATGAAGGGCTAGCGGAGGGGGGTCGGGCCGCAGCACGACCCCTTCCCCGTTGTCGCCAAAGGCGAACTTGTGGCAGGGTCCACCCTTTCAGGAGGCACCCCGACGACCTCCTCCACGCACTCCTCCTCGGAGCTGTGGCGACTCAGCGGGTCCCGACCTGCAGCAGCAGACGGCAATGACTTCCCCGCCTTCTTCCCGGCCCCAGGTGGAAACGATGAGGGCGCCGGGCCACGACTTCTTCGTCCAGACATTCTGAACACTCCAATCCGCACCCTTGCTGAAAGACAAAACCGACAGCAAGGGCCAACCAACTTAAGGTCGCGCATGCGTGCCGGCGGGCTCTTCACGAAGTCACTCACGTGACTCCGAAATGAAATTCAGAACGCTTCTGACTAGCAGGATAGGCCAGATGCAACTGGGTCAGGTAACGTCAGGGGGTGCGGTGATCAGGTCCCCCTGAATACACAAACAAAAATAGCAAGTAAGTCAGATTCCAAATCGCAGTAGAGGGCACTGATCTGTTACAGCCTTACAGAAATAAAATGTGTTCATTCCCAAACCACCTCCACTGAGAATAACAAGATTTCATAAATAAATATATAAGTTGCGGGAGCAGAATTAGGCCATTCGGCCCATCAAGTCCATTCCGTCATTCAATCATGGCTGGTATATCTTTCTTTCTCAACCCCATTCTCCTGCCTTCTCCCCATAACCTTGACACCCTTACTAATCAAGAATCTATCAATCTCCGCTTTAAAAATATCCATTGACGGCCTCCACAGCCCTTTGTGGCATTGCAAATAAACATTATATTGACAGTTTAATCAATAAAATTGATGAAAGACTTATGACACTACAGTATTGAGTTCGATGAAATGTAACAAAAGCGGGGGGGGGAGGCAGGTGACTAAACCCAAAGCACATTGTCACTGTCATGCTTCAGCGAGGACTATCAATATAAATTCCATTAGTTTGCATTTTATTCTGTTGCATTCTATTCTTGTTTATTTCCATGACATGGTGAGCTAATGCTTGTGATGTACTGGCCCCTTGCGTTTGTTCCCAAACAATCTTCCTTATCCCGATGCAACTTCAAGTAATTACCAAAATGAAAACGTTCAGATTCCATGAAATGTTATGAAATGATTCAAAGTGGGTGAACTTCTATTTCTATATGTTTATGATTCAAATAATTGGGATCTAGAACATGACTGGGGAACACCAACTTTAAACTGGCGAGGTTATAAAATTGTGGGAAAGTAATCCATATCTTTCTTCAAGCCCACTCTGACCGCTATTTATTCATAAAATGAAATGGTTTACAGTTCACACTTTGCAAAAAAAAATCTGCAGTTGTAGGTTACTTTTATAGTTTAGTTGCTCACATTGTAAACATGCCAATCTACAATCTAATGCTTGTACACTCTGATTGCAGGGCTGTGTATGTGTGCCTGAGTGTGTGCGCATGTGTGTGTTTGTGTATGTGTGTGTCTGTAACTCATCAGGAAGGCTGGCTCCGTCCTGGAGGCAGAGTTTAATTTATAGGAGGTGGTCTTGGAGGGGAGGGTGCCCTTCAAACTGCGGAGCATCTTGGACAATACAACTCACCCCCTCAGCATCACCCATTCCTTCTCTCCAGAGATCCTGCCTGACCTGCTGAGTTACTCCAGCATTTTGTGTCTACCCTGATGAGTTTATTATGACCTATATATTTAATGAAAAATATGAAATGTGCGTGAAATCTAATGGAGGTAAAACAATATCTTTATCTTACTGGTTCATTGCGTTGGGCTGGTGGATGAAAAGCATCAGAACCAACAAGATATTTGCCTTGTGAACCATTGATCATTTCAGGTTGGACTTAGAGTTCTATTTTGTTTACGTCCAATACTCGGTGGAATTTAATACTGTGTGCCATTAATTATTTTAAACTGCAGCTATAATTGTACAATCTTCCAGTTTAATATTTAAGCATTGATTAACACACAAGCAGAAAGACAAACTCATGGAAGAGAACAAATCAGTGGGTAAATAATATTTAGACAACTAACTATTTGTCTGAGGCCAAATAGTTAGGGCATACAGGCTAAATATTGGTGATTGGGCTGCCACATAAAGCCCAGACTCTGAGAGGTGTTTCATTACATTGATTGTGCATGATAAGAAATCTTTCCTGTAAAAATAGTGTAAAATGACGGGAAGGGTTTGCTGGGATTAATAGTTTGTTTTTAGTTGAATTCGTTCAGGGGTGAACATCTGTACTTGTGCCAATTCACCAAAGGCAAAAGGGAGGTATGGCGTGACGCAAGGCAGGTTCAGACTGGTTTCTTCCATGAATTGCCATCAGCAGGAAGGGTTGAGAGGAATGTCCCTGTTTCTCAATCAGCTTGCTTTTCAGCTGGTTCTTCCGCCCTCCCAGGAGGTAATAAATATTCTGCTTGGGGTGGGGTGTAGAGAAGATCTACTAGGATTAGCAGTTTTGGGAGAAGCTTGAAGGAAAAGGGTTCGGGTTTTTTGTCCACCATTACGCACATCGTTAAATACAAGCAGATCCTGCATTTTTGTTTTTTGTTTCATTTTCGTTCAAAAATCATTTCTCATCTTGAGCACCTTACCATGTCAGTTTTTTAAATTAATTTGAACCAATCATCTTTTGCCCCACAGCTGTGGTTGAACTTTATATATAGTTCTAGAATTCATTATTTCTTTTTTGTTTTCTTAGATACATTTTCTTTAGATACATTGATTGAATTTTTTTTTCTCAAGTTGAAATCCTTAAATGTCGATATACTATTATCACAGATCACTCTACAACTCGTGCAGAGACGGCACAGCAGAGCATGAGAAGGATGAGTGAACAAATGAGATCTTTGTCTCTCTGGCCACCATCCCCGTCTCTGAGATCTGAGTTACATTTATTAAGCATGTTCAACTCGCCCTTCACCAGACCCCTACAGATGCTCTATTCCCATCTCTTTTACAGGAACAGATTATCAAATGAAAGAGGGAAATTATTTAAGGAGAGGGGTTCAAAGCCACCTTGAGAAAGTACAACATCTTCTTCTTGTTAGCAGTCATTTTTGGTTTGTGGATGATACAATGCCTTGCAAATATTAGCAATGTTACAAAATTTTGAGATTTTAAAAATCAAGTCTGCAATTTATCCCATCAGATAAAGCATAAAAAGAAGTTTAATTTGACACCTAATTTACTTTCATATCTTCAGTATTAAGAAAGTTATGACCATTTTCATACTCGGAAATGAGCATCTTGCTTCCCATTGCCTTTCAATTGACTTAACTCAAAAGCTGTGATCTGGAAAAGTTAAAAGTCCATAACATTCTTAAAAATTAAGAGAACTCAATGAAATTTTCAGTTATTATGGATTGAAGCATTCTGAAACAAATATTAAACAATCTTACTTGGATGACCTGAAATTAAAGCATATAATTAGTTAGTTATCTAATTGTAGCTAATTACAAAATTCAATGAGATCTAAACATCTATCAATTTCTTAAGAAAAGATACACTTTTTTTAAATTGCCTAAGTGTCCAAATAACATTCACACAATAATCCACAATATAACATAATTTTTAAATCTCATTTTCATGAATTTCTGGGCCAAATGGAAGGAATTTAGTGTTTTATGCCTGTAAATTAATGGCCATTTAAATCAACTAGCGAGTGGGTTTTAGTGGAATGCGGTGGATTGGAACGTTGCGGTTTGCGGTGAAGTCGGGGGGAAAAATACAGCCGGTTCATACATTTTTTGGGGAACCCATTTCGCAACATAAAAATATTATTAATGCCTCCCAAAAAACCAACTTTTAATATAAAAATAAAGTATTTACCTTTTTTTCTTCCCTACGCAAAATGCTTCCGTTTGTCTGCGGTCACGGCTTTTGAAGGTGATTTTTAAATTACTCTAGTTAATAAATAATCTAGAGTAATTTAAAAATACCTTCATTGATGAAATGTCGGAGCGATTTTTCTTCAGCAACCAAATCGCCCGACATTCATCGATTATCCCTGCCTGTGGAAAAACGGCACTTTAAGCCCGCCCCCCTCTGCAAGGCGCGAAAGTCGCGCACACGGGGAGCGGCAGAACTGCAGCGCCGGTAAAGGTAAGTTTTGTAACATACCTACAAATATCAGGCTCGTGACCACACAAAGAAGTATTCAAGAGAGAATCTTGTGCCCATGTCGCAGGAACACAGAGATGGCAAGTGGAATTAGTGGAAAAGGCTCCCGGCCTCCTAAACTACTCACCTGAACATCCCGCCAGGCACCCCCACCCCATCAGTGGGAGAGTCTGAGGATCCCATGATCTTCATCATGTCACTTCAGAAACCACAGAGTTAGAAGGGGTAACCAGTCATTGATCCATCCAAAAGAACAGCTAACAAGAAGATGAATTGTGAGTTATAATTATTCTCAGTGGTTCTCTTAATTTTCAGCATATCTTATTGGCTTAAATCAAACTATTTTAAACTGCCCAGGGTGAAAATAAGATGTCATCCACCTTTCTACATTTCTCCCCTTGTCTAAAAAAGTCCCAATTTCCTCTTTAGTCTGAAAAAAGTTTCTAACCTCACAAGCCCCCCTGTACCAATGAAATTGTGGGTAATAATCAGTAAATACGCCCCTTGTATATTTTGATCATATAAAGGTCCATTGTAAATAGATTTCTAGATTGAAGAAAGTAACCTAAAATGATAATGGCGTTATTTTCTCTGCTTCAAATATCATCGAACAGTGATTCCAATATCATCTAACAGTGTTAATGCAAGACATTATCTCAGCTTGGAAAGTACATGAAATAAAATATTTGACTCAGACCTATTATTTTTGACACAATAACTCGACACACCAACCATTCTGCAAGATGGGAGAATCACAGAATCACCAAAACCCACTCATGTGGAAAAATATTCAGGTTACAATGAATGTCAACTGATGTATTTGGTTACGGAATTTGAATACGAGTACTACTTCCCACAACAAGGACTGTAAAGGGCCTGTCCTACCAGCATCCGACTCCATGCGATGAGCGCGATCAAACTAGAAGCGGGGGCCGCGCGGAGGTCAGGTAATCCCCTGTACAGGGCCGTTCCCACCAGCATGCGCCTGCATGCGGCAAGTGCGACCAAACCTGCAGCGAGGGCCGCGCGGATATCGGGTGAGTGGCGCAATGCGGCGCAAAGTGAGGCGAACTTGGAGTGAAGTCTTCGAGGTAAGTTCGCCAGGACAGAGAGGGGCACACAGAGAGGGGCACAGAGGCACACACAGAGAGGGCCACGGAGCCACACACATAGAGGGTCACGGAGGCACCTACAGAAAGGGTCACGGAGGCACGACGTCGAGACGGTGTGTAATGCGTCGAGGCGACTGCGAGCCGACAAGCCGTTGCCGCGCGGAATTTTTGATCATAGTCAGTTTTTCGGAGCCCCGCGCGATGTCGGGACGAACTCCGTACAATTCCGCACGGCTCCGGCGATCGAAGTGGGACCGGCCCCGCGACGCCGGACAACTCAAGCGACCACGTTAGGTCACGCTCATCGCATAGAGTTGCATGGACAGGCCCTTAACTGTTCAACAAGATAACTCGCCTTAACCTCTCAGTTAAGGATGGGTAATAAATAGAGACTAGTCAGGTGGTGTCTTTGTTATAAACATAGTGAAAGTAACAGTTCCGCTTCCTGAATTCAACAAGCCAACAAACTGACTGACACTAATGAAAATAGGAAATGCTGAAAACACTCAGCGGATCAGGCAGCGTCTGTGGAAAGAGAAATAGTTAATGTTTCAGGTTAGGGGGATTTTCGTCAAAGACAGGCGTCCTCCTTTAACTATTGAACCCCTAAATCGGTGCCATGATGAAGTCATGTGGTGAATTCTAAAGCTACTGTCTAAAAGGCAATGATGGAATGGTTGATGTATAAGTATAAAGTGCAACTTGGAATGGGACATGACGAAGTTGGCATGCCTACAACAATGGAAGGAGTGGGAGGGATGCTCTTGGCTCTTGGTTACTTGGTCCTCCAAAATATTCCAACTGGAATTTAAACTGGAGGTGGTGAAGGGAGGGGTTCAGCCAGAGAGGGTTATTGGGAAGAAAGTGCCACTTTAAATTTAGTTGCATCTGGCTGGGCAACCGTGGCTTGGTGGAGATTATTCCATGCTTTAATAGTGCGTGGAAAGAACGAATTGCTGTACACATCTGTCTTTGAGGCTGGGACCACAAATTGGATCGAATGCCCTCGTCTGCTCCTAATTGGTTTGGGGTTGGTGTAGGTCTTGTGATCTATGTCTAGCTGACCATTTAACATTTTGTAAAAACAGGTCAAACAGTGAGCTTCACGTCTGTCTTGGAGAGGGTTCCACCCCAGAGAATTCAGAAGTTTGGTGACACTCGCTTCTCTCTCGTAGGTGTTAGTAACAAATCGAGCGGCCTGTCTTTGGACACGTTCGATGGATGCAATGTTTTTATCTGTGTATGCGTCCCAAGCTGCAACTGCGTAGTCCAGATGAGGTCTAACGAGGGTGAAATACAGCTTCTCCTTGACAGAAGCTGAACAATGATGGAAGTTGCACCTCAGGAAGTTTAGGACACCTGTTGCTTTCACTGTTACATGATGAGTCTGATCATTCCAACGTAGATCATTCTGCTGAATGGAAATTATGCCAGAGTAACTTTGGAGAGTTGGTACCATGTTCGTAAGTCATGGGAGCAGAAGTAGGCCCATTGAATCTACTCCATAGACTATGCACCTTAGACTATCATACATTCTACAGACACAGTGGTCTAGCAACGGAATGAATAGATGGATATTGATCCTGGACAGAAGGCTGCTAAGAAAGCCCAATATTCTCACCGAGTTGGACAAAGGTACACATGTGTTTTGAGAGCTTAAAACAGATGGAGTGGCTACAATCCATCACACTCGGACCGGACAATGAAAAAGATGTTTCAACAAGTCAAGAGGTGGGTTAGAATGACCAATCCTTGCCCTAACACAATGGAGATACAGTCGTTAACATTCAGATGAATGGCCATTTCAAATACATATAGTACATTACATTAAACAGTGTAACTTGCTAGACAGGGCACTTTATCATTCAGAACATCTGATTTAACACAGGCAAGACCCTATTAAAATCACCCAATAAAGGGATTCATGGACTGCTGCATTTAATATGTTGAAAATGGTGCAATGTGTCATTTGCACCAATAAGAGTCATGCCTCAAACATTCTAAAAGAGAAATCACCAGCAGAGATGACTGGAATTCTGATTTGATCAGACATGCAGAAAGTAACTGCCCTCATGCCTGCTGGATTACCAGGTATACTAACTTTCATTGATCTGTTTCGCCCTCTCCAACCAACACCCTGCAAGTCCATTCATTGCCAATTTTACCAAGAAGTTTGTGTTCAAGGGCGTGTCTATAAATGAATTATGTTGGCATCCATTTGCTTTATAATGCACAATTCACATTTGTGATATTGCTTACACACTGAATCTTTCCTGTCAGTGAAACAGTTAACCATACTACATACTTCTACATTCTCATTTCTGGGAGCCCACGCACCTCCGCTCAGAATATCCGGTCTTGAGATCAATCCTTGCGTAGGTTAGATAATGCATTTTTAGTCTTCATGAAGACTTTGGTCAATGAGTGTGGCTCTGCGACTAAGCAGGTAGTGTCGCTAGCTCATGGCTTAGGCAACCCATATCCTGACCTCCAGAACTGTCCATATGCAGTTTGCCTGTTCCCCCTATGGCTGAGTCATGGGATTGCAGGGAGAATAAAATAAGATGACTATAGTATGTTGATAGATACTTGATGGTCAGTGTAGACTCCACAGACCAAAGGGCCTGTTTCCATGCTGTATGATTCTATCTTAAACTTTCTTAAACTCAACGATAACAAGACAGAAATGTTATTACTTGGATCTAACCCTTTTAGATTGCTGGCTAAAGCCCCTGTCCCACTTTCACGATCTAATTCGCGACCTCTGTCGACCTTAAACAATCTAAAAAGAATCAAGGTCGCGGTAACCTACGACCTCCTACGACCTTCCACGACTATGTCTACGGCCTCCTACGACTATGTTGAAGATCTCCCACGACTATGAAGAAGACCTCCTTCGACCTCCTTCGACTGCTGTTTTACTGCTGTTTGCAGTAGCCCTTTTACTTCAGCAACCTTTTAAGAAAGACAGAAGGGGAAGAACAACGGTGAAGAGGAAGCACAAGAAGAGGTCTCAATGGGTGAATGGAGATGATGTGATGGACTGTCCCAGTACACCAGATGACTGGAAGAGAGTGGCGCTGGGCTTTGACAAAAGATGGAACTTTAAGCACACATGTGGGGCAGTGGATGGCAAGCATGCCATTCTTGACCCTGTCCCTGTACCCCTCATTTTCCTTTTTGTACAGGATGGCATTCTGCTGGAAGCATTTCCCAAGGTCCCCCTTCTGCTGCCTGGTGAAGGTGTAGGGCATAAACTTTCTCCAGCCCTCCCTCACCACCAATGAGGCATCTGCCTCTGATGCTGTGTCAGACACAGGAGAAAGGGCTGCTTTGCTGCCTTCAAATGAGGCAGTGAGGGATGGGGTGGTGGTGGGAACATATACTACCACCCTGGTCTCCTCCTCCAGGGGTCTCTCATGCAGGGCTACCTCCTCCTGCACTATCACCTCCTGTGGCATCACCTCCTGCCACTCCTCCTCTGGGGTGGGCGGCAACTGCATTTGCCATTTGTTTTTAGGGTTGTGCCCTCCCCCTGCACTGCTGCCTTTTTGGTGCCATCTCTAAAACACAAGTCTCCTCTCCAAAACACTCTCCAGCTATGAATGAACATGCCTTGGAGTGACAGAGGTGAGGTTCTGCTGTTTAAATAACCTTTTTTTTCTACTGACCTTTTTTCACCCAGGAGCTATTACCTCCGACTGCCTCCGACAACCTACAACTACCCACAACCAGCATCACGACCTACCTACGACCTACCTACGACCTACCTACGAGTAAAAAGTGCGATTTTTTCCATGCCGACCTTTTGTTTACTCGTGGACGTTGTTTATCAGGCTGGAAAAAACGGAGCAAACTACTTGATGCCACGAGTACCTACGACTAGCATCACGACCTACTACGACCTACCTATGACCTCCTACGAACTGCTACAACCTCGTGGCGACCATGCTGCGAGTATGAGTCAAGGGCAAACTCGACAGAGGTCGTGAATTAGGACGTAAAAGTGGATCAGGGGCTTAGTCTGTAAACTGGGAAATTTTGACTGCTAATGTCAAACAAGAAGTCACAAGCCCAGGGATAAAAATTGACAATGATCTTAATTTTAAATCTCACATAAATGAGGTAACAAAGTGTCCATTCTATCACCTCAGAAATATTGCTGAAGTACAGCCCTTTCTTAACTCAACATGACTGTACAAAAACTCATACATCTTTCAGATCAAGCATACTCGATTACTGTAATGCCTTATTTACCGGTCAGCCTTCAAAATCCACCAACAAGTTACAGCTCGATTCAAAATACTGCAGCCCGGCTTTTAACAAATACCAAGAAAAGGGAACATATCATCCCAGTATTATATTCCCTTCATTGGTTCCCTGTGAGATCCAGGATAATCTATAATGGCCTCCTTCTTGTCAATAAAGCCCTAAATGGCTTAGAAGCAGCATATTTTACAGTCCCTCCTTCCCTATGCCCCCTACTCGAGCGCTCAGGTCTTCTGATGCCGCAGCGATAAGAACATTGGTGAAGCAGCCTTGTTCAATTAGCGTGTTTGGTATTCCGAAAAACGCAAGGAATCATGAGATTTGTCAAAGGTTAAATATTATAATGAAAAATCGAACAAAGAGCTGTAGATACAGAGAGTATAGTTTGGGTCCGATTTTTTTGTCCTATTTCAGGCTTGTATTTGTCGTGGCTCACTCAAATTATGAACGAAGCGCTGACTGTATAAACTGTGTATTAATTCTTATCGTTATTCATGAATTATGTGTAAAAATATTACCTGGCACACGGGGGGTGCCAGGTAATGGGAGAGCGGGTTGCAATAACGAGATAGAGGGGGCAGATGTGAGTGCGAGACTGGGTGGGGGGGGGAGCGGTGGAGGCTGGACCGGCAGAGAGACATTCTCGGCAGCAGCACGCACACAGACCCGCTCCGCATGCCGGCAGCCAGCATCGAACTTGGGTCCCCAGTGCCGCAAGCGCTGACGAACCATTGGACCATCCCCGTGTCCCCCCCCCCCCCACCCTGAGTGTCCCATCCCCGCCTGGGGGGCAGCTGGAGACGTCCGGACCAACAGGACACTGGCCCCCAGACCCACAGCCAGCGCAGAAAAGAAGCGCCAACCCCAGCACAACTCCGCCTCTCTCGCCGGGCCAACCGACAGCCCTGGAACGATGACACCAGCGGCCCCAGGCCCACAGCCAGCACGGAGAAGAAGCGCCAATTCCAGCCCAAACCCGCTCCAACTCCAGAGGAACCCACTCACGGCCTGGCCAAGCTGCGCTCCCGCAGCCGCCACCCCCGTACAAGACACAGCTGTGCCAAACATTCCACACCACCGGCTTCTGCCCCTACGGTACCCACTGCCTCTTCATCCACAACCCTGAGCAGGAGCGAGTGCCAGCCTGGGCTCAGCCTCCTCCGGACCGGCGCTTGACTGGGCCGCGCTGCAGGTGGCCTTCAGCCCTGAGCTGGAGTTGGAGCTGGCCCGGACTCTGGGCTTGGGGCTGGGCAAGGGAGGGGGAGGAGGTTGCTGCTGCCGACAGCACCACCAACACCAGCGGCTCCAGTGGGCGCCCGGCCTGCCCATGGCCGACAGGAGCCCGTCCACAGACTCTCTCTCCGACCAGGAATACTCCAGCAGCCGCGGCTCCGAGTTGCCCGTCTTCGAGCAGGGCTGGTGGGAGCCCATCTTTGGCGGGATCTCGGTGTTGGACTAAGGAGAAGGGGGTGGAGATGGGGAAGGGAAGTGAATCAGGGTGTTGCCTGTGGCTGGGTGCCGTCTCCCATAGGGTGTCACTCTCCCCTCTGGGTTTGTGGTGGCTGTTGTACCCTAGTGTGAAAGACTGGAGGGGGCAAGGGGCGGTGGCATCTTTCCCAATGAGAGAATGTAAGTTGTCAACAGCCACTGGAAAAGGCGAGAGGCGCAGCTCGCCGGAGAATGCCCCTCCCTTCCCGGAGCCGGAGCAGTGCTAGTGCCTCCCCCCGCCCCCACACCGGCTGCCACTACCGGACAGGGACAACACCCAGGAGGGGACAGGGATGGGGACGGGAACGGCCCAGCAGCAATTCAACAGCACCTCCAGCGCCAGAGAACCGGGCCCGAACCCGACAACGGACGAACTGCATGCCTGCACGCAACACAGCACCACAGTTGCCGAGACTGTTTATAGCAAGTGACCTATGACCTGGGCATGCGCAGTCGGAATACCGAACTCACTTATTACCCTAGCCAGAGCTATGAGAGACACCCACTCAGTTGACATCTTTAAATGGCAGCTGAAAACTTTTAAGTGACTTTCTTTGTCCTTTTACACTCTCAATTTTACATTTTATATTTTTATGCTATTAACAGCCTATGCTCTTACTGTTTTAATTTGCATTTTTGTTTAGTCCCGTAATTATGTGGAAAGCACTTTGGGTTGCATTCAATTGTATGAAAAGTGCCGTACTAATGAAGTTCTTCTTATTATTATGATTATGATTATTATTATTATTATTATTATTATTATTATTATTATACACTCAGGGTGCATGAGATTAGAATATTAGTCATTAAATATATTGGCTTTGCAATTTATTATAGAATTCCACTATATGACTACTGGATGGCAGACGCTGTATGTATTTTCTGAATCATATTTTGAAATATGGCTAATGGTGATATTGATGGAGGCAATCCTGTGAGGTTTATATCTTGGAATGTAAAGGGGCTTAATGGTCCAGTTAAAAGAGCTAAAGTTTTTTCTCACCTAAAACAACTAAAAACAGATATACTACTTTTACAAGAGATTCACTTAAGACTGCAAGATCATAACAGACTGCATAAAACGTGGGTTAGTCAGATTTTTCACTCCAGATTTAATAGTAGGTCCAGGGGTGTGGCAATATTAATCAACAAAAGAGTACAGTTTACACCGTCTAACGTAGTCAGTGACCCTAATGGTCGGTTTATTATAGTTTCCGGGTGTCTTTTTCAAAAACCTGTCGTTTTAGTGAATGTTTATGCCCCTAATTGGGATGATGTTCACTTTGCAAATAAGGTTCTGTCATTAATACCCGATCTGAACACGCACCAGGTAATTTTTTTCGGGAGACCTGAACTGTGCTATTAATCCACTGCTTGATAGGTCTAGTTCTAAGGGGACACGTTCTGGTATGACAAAGACCTTCTCACTGTTTATGAAACAAAATGGTTATGTGGACCCCTGGAGATTTCTGAACCCAACTGCTAGACAATTCTCTTTTTTTTCTCATGTTCACCATTCTTTTTCCAGAATAGACTATTTTTTTTTATAGACAGCCCCTTCATTCCTAGGGTTAAGAAAATTGAATATACTGCTATAGTAATATCAGATCACTCACCTGTGATACTGGACCTAGGCTTTCCTTTAAATATTAAAGAACGACCTCTTTGGAAACTCAACCCCCTTTTGCTTTCCAATGAAAAATGTTGCAGTTTTGTGTCGACTAACATAGACACATTCCTTGAAATTAATAAAACGGAGTCCGTATCCTGCTCTTTAATTTGGGAAACTTTAAAAGCCTACTTAAGAGGTCAAATCATATCTTATACTTCATACGCCAATAAAGAACGTAAGAAGGAAATGGAAACCCTGTTAAAATCCATTTTGACCCTGGATAGGCAATATTCTGAAGCACCCACCACCCAATTATACAAAAGCCGGGCTGATTTACAAATGAAATTCAATCTTTTATCTACTAATCAAACAGAACAACTAATTCTCCGGACTCGTGGTCTTTATTATGAATATGGTGATAAGGCGAGCCGGCTTATGGCTCACCAGCTGAAACTTCAATCTGCGTCACGGCTTATTCCTCAGATAAGAGACATACACTAAGACATAACAAGCAATCCAAAAGAAATAAACAATACTTTCACAGCCTTTTATTCTTCTCTTTACACCTCAGAATTCCCCTTGGATACTATGAATATGGAAACTTTCTTAGACGATTTGGAAATACCCACTCTGGAATTAGAAGATGCAGAAAATCTAGACCAACCCCTTGGGCAGGAAGAGATTAATAATGCCATTATGATGATGCAGAGTGGTAAAACCCCTGGCCCTGACGACTACCCATTAGAATTTTATAAGAAATTTAAGGATAAGCTCACACCTGTTCTATTAGAAATGTTTGAAGAATCTTTGGAAAAAGGTTCATTACCCCCCACTCTTTCACAGGCTTCTATTTCACTTCTTCTCAAAAAAGACAAGGATCCGACTCAATGTGGATCATATCGCCCCATCTCACTTTTGAATGTAGATGTAAAAATTTTGGCGAAGGCGCTGGCTTGCCGTTTAGAATGCCAACTTCACAAAATAATCTCAGAAGATCAAACAGGTTTCATTAAAAATCGTCATTCCTTTTCTAATATCCGCCAATTGGCCAGCGTGGTCTATTCGCCCAGTGCTTCTCTGCGCCCAGAGGCTGTTATCTCTTTGGACGCGGAGAAGGCATTCGATCGAGTGGAGTGGCCATATTTGTTCAGAGTCTTGGAGAGATTTGGATTTGGCAAAATATTTGTAGCCTGGGTAAGCTATTATATCATTCACCCTTAGCATGTGTACAGACCAATTATTTGCGATCTGATTATTTTCAATTAACACGTGGCACTCGTCAAGGCTGTCCATTGTCTCCGCTTCTTTTTGCGATTGCAATTGAGCCTCTCTCTATTACACTTAGGTCAACTACATTATTCCAGGGCATTAGGAGAGGAAACAGGGAACATCGTGTGTCTCTATATGCTGATGACCTCCTTCTTTATGTGAGCGACCCTATAGCCAGTAGCCCTGCAATTGTGTCCTTGTTGGATCAGTTTGGGACTTTTTCCGGCTATAAACTAAACCTACAAAAAAGCAAATGCTTTCCCATCAACTTAGCCCTACAGATCCAACAGGAAGCCCTGCCCTTTCCCATATCTCAAGAAGGGTTTGTATATTTAGGAATACATATTAACCGCTTTTTCACATCCCTATTTGCAGCTAACTACATGCCTCAAGTTAGCCAAATGAAGGCTGACTTTGAGAGATGGCGTAGTCTGCCACTCACTATGGCTGGGAGAGTGCAGTCAGTGAAGATGGCTGTACTTCCCAGATTTCTTTACTTGTTCCAATGTTTGCCGGTTTTCCTACCCAAGTCATTTTTTAATTCAGTTAACCAATCTATAACCTCCTTTATATGGGATAACAAGGTTCCAAGGGTCAATAAGTGCACTCTCCAAAGAGGTTGTGAAGTAGGTGGACTGGGCCTTCCTAGCTTTATTAATTATTACTGGGCATCCGATATCCAAAAGATATTATTCTGGCTCCACCGACCAGATACAGACTGGTGTCTGCTTGAATCACAATCCTGTTACTCCTCGTCTCTCCCAGCTTTAGTATATTCCTCCCTGCCATTGAAACCCTCTAGATTTACATCCAACCCTGTCGTACTATTAACCATCAAAATTTTTAACCAATTTCGTTGCCATTATAAGCTTACATCAGCTTCAGTTCTGGGTCCCATTCACAGTAACCATTTATTCCCCCCCTCTACACTTGACTCAACCTTTCGACAGTGGGGTTTGAATGGTCTTATGTCCTTTAAGGATTTATACACTAACAACATATTTGATAGTTTCGACTACCTACACAAAAAACATGGCCTCCCACATAATCATTTCTTTAAATATCTTCAGGTTCGCCACTTTGTCATGAAACAATTTCCTTCTTTTCCTGATCTCCTTCCTGTCACAGTGTTGGATAAACTCACTCTTACCTTTGCAAATAAAGGACTGATCTCTGCAGTATATTCTCGATTGATGTATTTAGGAGATCAAAACCTGAACAAAGTTAAAGCTAGGTGGGAGGATCACCTTGGTATGGATCTGTCTGAGGAATGCTGGACAGAAGCGCTGAAAAAAGTCCACTCCTCATCATCATGTGCTAGATTGGGGCTCATACAATTTAAAGTTTTACACAGGGTTCATTTAAGCAA
The DNA here is from genome assembly GCA_963514005.1 of Raja brachyura. The sequence continues at coordinate 17,778,294 of OY740790.1, forward strand.
AGCCAGGCTTGCTAACATATATCCAGGGACGGACACTGGCTGTGACAGGTGCTCGTTCTCTCCAGCCAATCTAGCTCATGCATTCTGGTCTTGCCCCAAACTTGTTAACTACTGGGCAGTGGTTTTTAAAACCATCAGTGAAGTCCTTGGGATGACAGTGAGGCCTTGCCCACTTGTAGCTGTATTTGGTGTAACAGATAAAACCTTGGGTTTAAATACAACCCAGTCTGATATCATTATATTTACATCACTTTTGGCCCGTAGGAGAATCTTGCTGGTCTGGAAATCTAACACTCCTCCATCTGCCGCTGCTTGGCTGGAAGACGTCATGTTTTTTTTAAGGTTAGAAAAGATTAAATTCACATTGAGGGGGTCTGTGAAAAAGTTTTATTTGAAATGGGAACCCTTTTTATCATACTTTGAGGATCTAAAGGAACTACCTATTGACTGAGGGCACTTGACATTAAGTGGGGATCTGCCTTTATTCTGTTTTGTTACTTTATTATTGTTAAAAAGTGCATTTGATTTTGTGATATATTTGGATTGTGAAAAAAATAAGCTGCCAAGGGATGTTTAGGAAGGGTGGGTTAGGGTTATTTTGTTTATATTATTATTATTATTATTATTTATAAAAACAAAATGGAGGAAAATGTAATGCCATACATAAGATGTACTGTGAATTTTTTTTTTCCCTCCAATAAAAAACTATTAATTAAAAAAAAAAATTCCACTACAAAATCAATTCTAAAGGGCCTGTCCCACTTAGCCATTATTTTCGCGCCATTTACACGACCTATTTTACATTTGACGCGTAAATGAAGGCGCGTGACGGCCAAGTGGGACAGGCCCGTAACTAATTCCCTCTTAAAGACACAAAAGGGCATGTTGAAATATCAGATCAGCCTGCTCCACCTATGAAAAAATGTATTTAGGGAGGAGCCCAATAAGGTTTGAGGAGCCTCTGGCACTCATGAACAACACAGTTAAGTCATTAACTGATGGTGAGGTCAGAACAGCAATTGTGAATGTGATGAGTATAATAAACCACTGAACCAACACAAAGTGTGAGAACAAATTCTAAATCAGTTTATTTTGGATTTTTATAAATAACTCCCATTGCCAAGGTAACTTGGTAGACTTGGTAACTTGGTAACTACAACAGTACACTAGATTCCCTCCATATAATGTGACATAATATATTCAATGGAATCAATAATTTTATTTTGCACAATATGCGGGAGAATATAACTTTGTTAACAAGGGCTATATTTTCAACATAGGATGCACATAGAACTGTATCCAATTCTTCCCCCACTCTGTTGGTTAAATGGTGCAGCAAAAATGTTTTTCATCCACACAAACCTGACATGTTCTGCAGTGCCACCATGAAGGGGTAAATGTCCCTTGAGCAAGCAATTTGGCAATCAAATCCATTCATGGAAAATATGAATAGAAGCAGGACCTTTAGACTTTAGACTTTAGAGATACAGATTCAGCCCACCAGGTCCATGCCAATCATTGATCGCCGTGTACACGACCACTGTCCTACACACTAAGGGGAATTTTACAATTACAGAAACCAATTAGCCTACAAACCTGTTTGGAGTGTGAGGGGAAACCGGATCACCCGGAGAAAACCATGCAGTCACAGGGAGAACGTACAAACTCCATATAGGGCAAGCACCTGTAGTCAGGATCTTCTTCTTCTTGCTGGCGTGCACAGCCTTCTTCTTCTTGCATATGGCATGCACGGCCTAAAGTTGTCGGACAACTTGTTCTATTTGATCATATTTGATTGTGCATGCCGGGTTGGTTGCATTTGTCGAAACAGGGCGAACCACGTGAAGGTTTGCAATCTCGCACCCCGCGTGCACAGCCTAAATTTGTAAGACAACGTGCTCTGTTTGATCTTCTGTTTGCTGCCGCCAGGTTGATTGCGTCGAAACAGGGTGGACCAAATGAAGTTGCAATCTCCCACCCTTAGTCAGGATCGAACCCGGGTCTCTGACGCTGTTAGGTAGCAACTCTACCGCTCCTCCACTGTGCCACCATTTGGCCATTCAAGCCCGCTCCCAATTCAATATTGGATCCAATCCCGAATTGTCACCTATCTATGTCCTCCAGAGAAGTTGCCTCACCTGCTGAGTTTACTCCAGCACTATGTGTTCCACCACAAAATTACAGCAGCTGTAGTTCCTTGTGTCCCCATTCAATATGATTTGGTGATCATCCAGATTCTCTACCCTGTTCTAGTAGCTTCCTAATATCACTTAATCCTTCAAGGCCTTAGAAAAAATAAGTCAGCTCTCTTGAGTATATTTAATGATTATTTCATTTCGGAGTCACGTGAGTGACTTCGTGAAGAACCCCGCCAGCACGCATGAGCGACATATCGTCGCTCGCATTGCAGTCGACGGCTGGAGAGGAGCGCGGCTCATCACCAGCCCTTTCATAAGGGCCACTCAGGTAAGTACTAACAACCTTGAGTTGGTTGTTCTGTGTAAGTAATTGTGTTTTCTTCCACAGAGACATGGACAGCAGGAAAAACAAGGCCGTAAAACTTCTACAAGGAGTTGTCGGCAACCCAACCCGGAGCCCCCCTCCACGGCAGGAGGACGGGCCGGGAAAAAGGCGCGCAAGCCGGGGAGCCCTGTATTCACAGGATCCGGTTCACCGACGCAGCTATGCCCTAGCGGGGGTACCTGCAGAACATTCAGTCGGTACAGCGCCGGAGCAGGTGCATCCTGACTCCATCTCTCTCTCACCCACTGGGTCGTTTGTAGAGACAAGCAAAAGGGATTCGCGTGCTGATGCACGCCCTTCTCCCTGAGCCCTCTTGAAGGAGGCAGGGATACAATTCCACTACCTAGCCCTTCGCGGGTTGAGGTCTCACCAGGAGCCACTAGGAAGTGGTCTGGTGAATCAGGCAGGCCCGAGTCCACTGGCAGACCAAGAAGGGCCAGTGTCGACTCACCACCAGAGGGACCAGGAGGAGTCACAAGGGTGGGAGCCTCGCCTAGGTCACCGCTTCCCCCGCTGGGGGCAGGTCGGGGACCGTACGCCGTCTGGGTCCAGATTCAGGACAGTCGGCAAGCCCGTGCGGACGTCAGGTCACCACGCTGCGGCGTCAGGTGCCGACCTCTCCCCACCCATTGCCCTTCGAGGCAGCCCGGGTCCCAAGCTCAGCGAAGAGGAGGCGCTCGAGCAGGTCCGCGTGGGAATCGCTCAGCTTCGCCGAGGCGGCTGGTAGCGACACATCATCACAGTACCGATATTACCTCGACGAGGTACGGACTGATGATCGGAGCCTCAGGAGTTCCTTCGGGCACGAGGCCTCTTACCTCCCACACCCGCCCGATGAAGGGCGCTTGGATCGTATGGAGAGGATATTGGAGCAAGTTCTACTCAATCAGAAACAGGACACACACAGCTCCAGGGGACTCGTGGATATATCCCCGTCCCCATCTATGGACAACATAAGACCAGATGAGGAGGATATCTGGTACATGCCCCAGCAGCACCTGAGGTCCCTCAGGAAGATCTGCTGGATGTGGCAGCCAAATTCGGGTTACCCGTATCATCAGGACAACCCCTCAACATCAAACTGGCCGCAACCATAGATTACCTTACCAACCATCAATTGCAGGAGGAGGTCCTTGCGAAGGCCATGAGAGACACAAGGCTCCAGGAAACTGCAATTCACTCCACGTGCCGATTGTGAACATGCCAATCTGGGGTAATATCAGCCCGGGCATCAGAGCGCAGGAAGTGAAACTGCAGAGGATTTTAAAACTACTTACGTCTGGGATCACCGCTTTTGCAAAGTCGGTAGATGGGGTTGATCTAAGCACCGAACAGGAGGATGCTCTAGCTCTGCTCTGCAATACGCAGTACGAGATCAACGCTTTCCGGAAGAGCATTATCAAACCTTCTTGAATCCCAAATTTGCGGGACTATGCAGAGCACCTCCTACCCCCCCACCTAGACAGCTGTTCGGTGAAGACCTCCCAAAGCAGGTCAAAGAGCTGGATGACCATGCGAAAACCATAGGTCTGATGAGACCACATTTTGTGGCCAGACCTTCGGCCAAGAAGACACCTACTTCAGTCCACGAGGTCAGACCGACAGGCCAACAAGGACCTACGTTCCGGCACCTCCTCAATATCAACAGCCTCCTCAGCCCAGGCCTTTTTTAGGACTAGGCCCTCAGCGGCCAGCATGGAAGATGCGGATTCGCACCAACCACGAAACCCAGCACCTCCACGTCCCACCAAAAATCCCAGGGACCGCCGATAACCATGAAGGTAAGGGGGTCTGGGTTCCATGCACTTGCATGTCTAAGCTCACGAGTTGGGGGCAGATACGGGGATTTAAGGAGGCTTGGGAAACCATCACTTCAGATGAGTTTATCTTGCAAAGTATTCAGGGTTATGAAATTGAGTTTATTCATGGCCAATTGCCTCCACCCCAGCATATACCGAATCGCAAATTTGCACTTTCCAAAAAAGAATTGGCAGAAGGCTATGCTGAAATCTTGAGTTTACAAGACAAAGGTGTGATAGAACGAACCACACATGAACCAATTGAATTTGTGTCTAATATATTTACTAAAACTAAAAAAGACGGTGGATGCCGGGTCATTATAGATTTAACTCACTTGAATACCTTTGTAAAATACACCCATTTCAAAATGGACACATTTGAAACAGCCAAATCTTTGATTTCGGAGGGCTGCTTCATGGCATGCATTGATTTAAAAGATGCATACTATTCAGTATCCATTCGGAAACATCACAGAAAGTTCTTGAAGTTTACCTGGATGGATCAGCTTTGGCAATACAAAGCATTGCCCAATGGGCTTACTACAGCCCCCAGACTGTTCACCAAACTACTCAAGCCAGTGTTATCTACACTGCGGAGACAAAATCATACGGTCATGGCCTATTTGGATGACATTCTGATAATTGGGCACACTCTGGAATCCGCAGAGTTGGCGGTTTCAGCCACAGTGGAAATTTTTCAACAAATGGGGTTTATAATCCATCCAGACAAATCAAAGTTCCTCCCCGCACAGATCATGGATTACTTGGGGTTCACGATAGACTCCAATCGCATGATCACCACCATCCCAACTAACAAAGTTGGTGATGTGTTTCAAGCATGCAAGAACCTGGTCTGCGCCAGTATACCGTCTATCAGATTAACTGCCAGGGTAATTGGCAAAATTGTAGCAGTATTTCCAGCTGCTCAATATGGACCTTTACACTATCAGAATTTACAAAGGTCAAAAATAACAGCATTAAAACTAAATGCTGGACATTATGATAGACCCATGCAGTTGCCGGTTAAGGCAAAACTTGAGTTACTATGGTGGATTGGCAATATCCATAACTCATTTAAACCCATCATTGTGCCTCGTCCAATGGTATACTTGCAAACAGATGCAAGCTCCCATGGCTGGGGAGCTACGGACAACAATAACAGTTGTGGAGGTAGATGGGATTCACTTGAAGCTACTTTGTTGTTAGCACAAGGGATAAACTATTTGGAGATGCTAGGAGCATTCCACGGACTAAGAGCCTATTGTTCAAACATGACTAACACTCATGTCCGTCTCCAAATAGACAATACCACTGCGGTGGCTTATCTGAATCATATGGGCGGTACCAGGTCAATTTCATGCAATGAATTGGCAAACACAATTTGGCTCTGGTGTATTCAACGGAATATTTGGATCTCAGCTACCTACTTGCCAGGTGAGCTCAATACAGTGGCGGACACCAGGTCACGGAAGTTCAATGACAACATCGAGTGGATGTTGAACCCCCAAATATTCACCAAAATTACAGCCAAATTTGGTAAACCGGATATTGACCTTTTTGCGTCACGGTTGAACCATCAGGTACCAACATACGTATCATGGGAGCCAGATCCTGGGGCAATGGCGATGGACGCATTCTCGCTAGACTGGGGGAAATGGTTCTTCTATGCCTTTCCTCCATTCTGCCTCATCAGTCGGGTATTGCGGAAAATCCAGCTCGATGCTGCCAAGGGCATCCTCATTATACCCGACTGGCCTACGCAATCATGGTATCCGGTGGTCCTTGGAATGATAAGTCAACCATGGGTCCTCTTGGAGGGTTGCCCACAAGTGGTGACGAACCCTGCCACAGGGGAACCACACCCCTGCCATAGTCATTTGAATCTATTGGCTTGCAGGATCTGAACAGGCCACTACTTCAGTATGGTCTATCTTCAAGGACAATGGATACCATGGGAGCATCATGCAGGGAGTCCTCAAGACGGCAGTACTTATCGTACATCAGGAAATGGGAATCCTATTGTGGCCGCATGGACGTTGCATATGACTCCGTCTCCATCACAGATGTGCTGGAATTTCTTGCGGGGCTACATCATGATCAACATCTCAGCTATAGTGCCATCAATAGCGCCAGGAGTGCGCTCTCGTCCTACCTCAATATTGAGGTAGGATCCAATAAATTGGTCTCCAAACTTATGCGGGGGATATTTAATTCCAACCCGCCGAGGCCCCGTTACAACGTCACATGGGATATTGGCAAAGTGCTGACCCTGCTGAGAACATGGTCACCCATGATGGGGCTCGAATTGGACAAACTCACCCTGAAGGTGGTGATGTTGATGGCACTTACTTCAGCACAAAGGGTGCAAACGCTTCACAAGGCCAAGATCGACTGAATGATCTCTACCCCTGAACGGGTCACTTTCTTCGTTGATGAATTGCTCAAGCAGCATAGACCTGGATTTACAGGGCTGCAGCTGGAGTTTCCAGCATACCCCGCTGATGCTAGGCTATGCATAGCCACCCATATCCGCCACTATATCAAAGTGACGAGGAAAATAAGGGGAATGGAGCAATACCTGTTCATCAGTCACAAAAAACCTCACCATAGAGTGACGGTGCAGACGATATCCCGATGGCTCAGGATCGTCTTGAACAAAGCAGGTATTGACACTGATGTTTTTAAATCCCATTCCACCAGGGCAGCATCAACATCGGCGGCAAAGGCCATGGAGGTGCCCATGGACCAGATACTTGCCACAGCGGGATGGGCCAGTGAAGCCACTTTTCAACGGTTTTACAATAAACCCGTCACCGTACCTGGAATGTTCGCAGGAGCCGTGCTGGATGCAGGCCGAGAACATACAGTTCCCCCTCAGTGAGGGGTCCTTTCTTGTTGTTATTAATAAATATTATTATTTTTTCAGAGAAACAGTGACGGAAATTGATTACTGCTGTCCACCTTTTCAGTAGCGTGTGTGATAGCATGGACGTTGTCCAGGGCGTGAAATCACAGAAGCTTTGAAGTCTTCACGAAGTCACTCACGTGACTCCGAAATGAAATAGTAAGATTAAACAAGAACTTACCAGTTTGAAGTTTGATCTTTATTTTATGAGGAGTTGCGATGAGGGATTTCGTGCCCTCCGCTCCCAACCCTCGATCATAAAGTCAACTGGTAACTAGAGTCTCTTTAATCTTACTATAACAAGTCATTTCTTGGCTTGGGTTTTTCTGTGATTCCACACCGCGGCTTTGAAGTATGTCGCGCATGCGTGCTGGCGGGTTCTTCACGAAATCCCTCATCGCAACTCCTCATAAAATAAAGATCAAACTTCAAACTGGTAAGTTCTTGTTTAATCTTACTAGTTTCCACTACTGCCTGTGATTGAGAATTTCACCAGTTTTAAATGGCAAATCCTAGTCTATAAATGGTGATTCCTGTCCTAGATTCTCCATCTCATTACCATACATAAAGTCCAGAATAATCATACTAGAATTCAGTGCCCAAGATCATCTTACTCGGTTAGTAGGTCATCTGCTTTTTTGTTGTTGTATTATTTCTACCTTGCTTTTAAACTGCCACTCTGAACCACAACAAATGATATCAATGTGTAGGACTGAAGGTAGACACAGAAAACTGGAGTAACTCAGCGGGTCAGACAGCATCTCTGGAGTAAAGGAATAGGTGATGTTTTGGGTGGAGAGCCTTCTTCAGACTGATATAAATCAATATATATCAATATATCTCCAGGCTCTCAGACACATGATGGGATGGGATGTGAGGAGGCAACAAAGCAAATGGGGAGAAAACTGTGCCTAAAGGGAGAGATAGAATGCGACTAATGTGAATAGTTAACAATATTACTGCTGTTGGAAGGTCTGATTGTGGGTGAACATTTCCATTATTCATTACCTCAACATTTAGAAATTAGAAGATTAGACACAACATGTAGATTTCCACGCAGTTACTCTGTAAAACGTGCTAATCTGTCTTTTCTTTCTCAGTTAAGGATATTAACAACAGTTTTCATGCTGAATATTGACTGATGGACTTTTCAAAAAGTCTGACATAAACCCAAGAGCCTCGTGTAATCTGCCGCTGCTCTACAAAAGGGAGTGAGAGGCTTAATCCTGTACTTTAGACTTTAGAGAAACAGCGTGGAAACAGGCTGTTTGACCCATTAAGTCTGCACCGACCAGCAATCATCCCGTACACTAACACTATCCTGCACACTAGGAACAATTTTACAACTTTACCAACCTGATAGACACAAGAAGCTGGAGTGCCTGTAACTCAGCTGGTCAGGCAGCATCTCTGCAGTTTATTCCTAAAAATGTAGGAATTTTACAAACCTATACGTCTTTGGAGATAGACACAAAATACTGCGGTAATTTGACAGGCAGCATCTCTGGAAAGAAGGAATCGGTGATGTTTTGGGTCGAGACCCTTCTTCAGACCGTCTTTGGAGCAATCGGAGAAACGCAAGGGAGAACATACAAACTTTGACCAAACAGCGCCCATATTCAGGATTGAACCCAGGTATCTGGTGCTGTTAGGCAGCAACTTTACTGCTGCACTGCCATGCCACTGAGTTCTGCTTGAGCAGAGAGACTTTGGCACAGAGACCTGATGTTGATGTTGGTTTCATTCAAACATTTATCTAGGGCCGAGGAAGGTCTGCATTGTAATAATCTGAAGAGGTTGGTTTGCTGGTGCCTGCGAGATCTTGCTTCTTCCACATGTAGGGAAGCGAGCCCGTCAGAGTCTACTGAACCGACCATGAAACCTTGGAGCATGCCTTCCATTTGGATGGTGACTACCTTTCTGGTCTTTCTGCTTCTTTACATTAAAACAAACAGGGACAACAGGTTGTGTAGATGCTGGTTTAAACCGAAGATAGGCATAAAATGCTGGAGTAACTCAGCAGGACAGGCTGCATCTCTGGAGAGAAGGAATGGGTGATGTTTCAGGTTGAGACCCATCTTCAGACTGAAGAAGGCTCTGAGTTACTCCAGCATGTTGTGTCTATCTTAGGGAGAACAGCCTGTCAGGCTGAACACAATTGAGAATGAAAAATAGACCGTCCAGGCCACAGAAGAGACATTCGTATCATGTTACCACAGACGCTAAACGTTCTAAAATATCACCTGGGAAACTGACAACATCCAGGTAGAAATTCGCTTATGACCAAAGCCATTGTGCTTTCAAAGACAACTTCAATTACAACTTCAATTGGAGACGTTTCTCCATTAAGGGTAAATTTATTGCGTTCAGAGAATCATTAAATGTTTTAAACTATCGGGCAGCACTGTAGCGCAGTGGTAGAGTTGCTCCCTTACATCGCTTGCAGTGCCCGGGTTAGATCCTGACTACGGACGCTGCCTGTACGGAGTTTGTACATTCTCCCCGTGACCGCGTGGGTTTACTCCGAGATCTTTGGTTTCCTCCCACACTCCAAAGACGTACCGGTTTGTAGGTTAATTGGCTTGGGTTTGTATACTTGGTATAAGTGTAAATTGACTGTCATATGTTGATAGAATGGAGCAGTTGGGCTTGTATACTCTGGAATTTAGAAGGATGAGAGTCGATCTATTTGAAACATATGAGATTGTTAAGGGTTTGGACACGCTGGAGGCAGGAAACATGTTCCTAATGTTGGGGTAGCCCAGAACCAGGTGCCACAGTTCAAGAATAAAGGGTAAGCCATTTAGAACGGAGATGAGGAAATACTTTTTCGCAGAGAGTTGTGAGTCTGTGGAATTCTCTGCCTCAGAGGGCGGTGGAGGCCGGTGGAGGCCGGTTCTCTGGATGCTTTCAAGAGAGAGTTAGATAGGGCTCTTAAAGATAGCGGAGTCAAGGGATATGGGGGGAAGGCAGGAACGGGGTACTGATTGTGGATGATCAGCCATAATCACATTGAATGGCTGGCTCAAAGGGCCAAATGGCTTACTCCTGCACCTATGGTCTATTGTCTATTGCCTATTGTCTAAATTGTCCCTATTGTGTGTAGACTTGTGTTAATGTGCGGGGATAGCTGGTCGGTGCAGACTCAGTGGGCCAAAGGAATTGTTTCCATATTGTAAACTAAGCTAAAGTATTGGCTAATCAGCAACATGCATGGAAAGAGAAGATGGCTGATAAAAGATAATTTCATATATCTGTTACAAAACACGCGGACGTGAGGACAAGTGGTCAAAGTCCTAGTGACAGAGCACAGGAAAATGGTTCAATTCCTGAAGCTAGTCCAAAACAGGTTTTTAACCTCACAGTTGAATGGATACAATCTATCAGGATCCAGTAGTTGCTGCAACAGGAAAGTTACCCGTACTTTTATAATCATAATCATAATCATACTTTACAGTGGTCGGGGGCCTCAAGCCTTCTGTTGACAGGATGATCTTGGCTCCCGTAGCCAGAGGCGGGCCTTCTCGTCGGGGCGATCAAGTTCCTGCATGCGGGGGATGTCAACTCCCCCGCGCCGGGCCCCGGGTCGGGGCCGGTCGAAATCTTCTGCGACTTTGAAGCTCCCGACTCGGTCTCTACCCGAGACTGCGAGCTCCGCGATGTTAAAGTCCGCAGGCCGCGGTTGGAGCGTCGATCCCAGACAAGGGATCGTCTCTGATGGTAAGTCCACGGCCCCGCGGTGGGGCTCAAAGTCAGTCCTGAGAATGGCCACCAGCTCCACGATGTTAGGCCGCAGAGCAACCGGAGATACGATCTGGAAAACAATCGCACCTCCGGAAAGGTAAGAGATTGAAAAAAAGTTCCCCCTCGACACCCCCCACATAAAACAAACCAGAGAACATTAACAAAAACTTTTAAAACACACTAAATATAACAAAGAAAAACGAAAGGACAGACACACTGTCATCTGCCATCGGTGCACCACCTGGTGGTTAATATAACATGTTACAATTACTAATAGAGCTTTCTGAAGATTGGCAATGTAGATGATCACCTCTAGATTTCCTGCTGGGACAGACTAAAAAAGAAAAGGAACATGATAATATATCTTATGTAGATATTTGGAAGCCTGCGTATATTTCCGTGGAAAACATTTACTCAAAGCAAAATATGTATTTTCTGTTGTATTACTCTGCCAATGTGATAGCTTGCTGCTTGCTTTTAACCATCAAAATTTTTAACCAATTTCGTTGCCATTATAAGCTTACATCAGCTTCAGTTCTGGGTCCCATTCACAGTAACCATTTATTCCCCCCCTCTACACTTGACTCAACCTTTCGACAGTGGGGTTTGAATGGTCTTATGTCCTTTAAGGATTTATACACTAACAACATATTTGATAGTTTCGACTACCTACACAAAAACATGGCCTCCCACATAATCATTTCTTTAAATATCTTCAGGTTCGCCACTTTGTCATGAAACAATTTCCTTCTTTTCCTGATCTCCTTCCTGTCACAGTGTTGGATAAACTCACTCTTACCTTTGCAAATAAAGGACTGATCTCTGCAGTATATTCTCGATTGATGTATTTAGGAGATCAAAACCTGAACAAAGTTAAAGCTAGGTGGGAGGATCACCTTGGTATGGATCTGTCTGAGGAATGCTGGACAGAAGCGCTGAAAAAAGTCCACTCCTCATCATCATGTGCTAGATTGGGGCTCATACAATTTAAAGTTTTACACAGGGTTCATTTAAGCAAAGCCAGGCTTGCTAACATATATCCAGGGACGGACACTGGCTGTGACAGGTGCTCGTTCTCTCCAGCCAATCTAGCTCATGCATTCTGGTCTTGCCCCAAACTTGTTAACTACTGGGCAGTGGTTTTTAAAACCATCAGTGAAGTCCTTGGGATGACAGTGAGGCCTTGCCCACTTGTAGCTGTATTTGGTGTAACAGATAAAACCTTGGGTTTAAATACAACCCAGTCTGATATCATTATATTTACATCACTTTTGGCCCGTAGGAGAATCTTGCTGGTCTGGAAATCTAACACTCCTCCATCTGCCGCTGCTTGGCTGGAAGACGTCATGTTTTTTTTAAGGTTAGAAAAGATTAAATTCACATTGAGGGGGTCTGTGAAAAAGTTTTATTTGAAATGGGAACCCTTTTTATCATACTTTGAGGATCTAAAGGAACTACCTATTGACTGAGGGCACTTGACATTAAGTGGGGATCTGCCTTTATTCTGTTTTGTTACTTTATTATTGTTAAAAAGTGCATTTGATTTTGTGATATATTTGGATTGTGAAAAAAATAAGCTGCCAAGGGATGTTTAGGAAGGGTGGGTTAGGGTTATTTTGTTTATATTATTATTATTATTATTATTTATAAAAACAAAATGGAGGAAAATGTAATGCCATACATAAGATGTACTGTGAATTTTTTTTTTCCCTCCAATAAAAAACTATTAATTAAAAAAAAAAATTCCACTACAAAATCAATTCTAAAGGGCCTGTCCCACTTAGCCATTATTTTCGCGCCATTTACACGACCTATTTTACATTTGACGCGTAAATGAAGGCGCGTGACGGCCAAGTGGGACAGGCCCGTAACTAATTCCCTCTTAAAGACACAAAAGGGCATGTTAGAAATATCAGATCAGCCTGCTCCACCTATGAAAAAATGTATTTAGGGAGGAGCCCAATAAGGTTTGAGGAGCCTCTGGCACTTCATGAACAACACAGTTAAGTCATTAACTGATGGTGAGGTCAGAACAGCAATTGTGAATGTGATGAGTATAATAAACCACTGAACCAACACAAAGTGTGAGAACAAATTCTAAATCAGTTTATTTTGGATTTTTATAAATAACTCCCATTGCCAAGGTAACTTGGTAGACTTGGTAACTTGGTAACTACAACAGTACACTAGATTCCCTCCATATAATGTGACATAATATATTCAATGGAATCAATAATTTTATTTTGCACAATATGCGGGAGAATATAACTTTGTTAACAAGGGCTATATTTTCAACATAGGATGCAACATAGAACTGTATCCAATTCTTCCCCCACTCTGTTGGTTAAATGGTGCAGCAAAAATGTTTTCATCCACACAAACCTGACATGTTCTGCAGTGCCACCATGAAGGGGTAAATGTCCTTGAGCAAGCAATTTGGCAATCAAATCCATTTCATGGAAAATATGAATAGAAGCAGGACCTTTAGACTTTAGACTTTAGAGATACAGATTCAGCCCACCAGGTCCATGCCAATCATTGATCGCCGTGTACACGACCACTGTCCTACACACTAAGGGGAATTTTACAATTACAGAAACCAATTAGCCTACAAACCTGTTTGGAGTGTGAGGGAAACCGGATCACCCGGAGAAAACCATGCAGTCACAGGGAGAACGTACAAACTCCATATAGGCAAGCACCTGTAGTCAGGATCTTCTTCTTCTTGCTGGCGTGCACAGCCTTCTTCTTCTTGCATATGGCATGCACGGCCTAAAGTTGTCGGACAACTTGTTCTATTTGATCATATTTGATTGTGCATGCCGGGTTGGTTGCATTTGTCGAAACAGGGCGAACCACGTGAAGGTTGCAATCTCGCACCCCGCGTGCACAGCCTAAATTTGTAAGACAACGTGCTCTGTTTGATCTTCTGTTTGCTGCCGCCAGGTTGATTGCGTCGAAACAGGGTGGACCAAATGAAAGTTGCAATCTCCCACCCTTAGTCAGGATCGAACCCGGGTCTCTGACGCTGTTAGGTAGCAACTCTACCGCTCCTCCACTGTGCCACCATTTGGCCATTCAAGCCCGCTCCCAATTCAATATTGGATCCAATCCCGAATTGTCACCTATCTATGTCCTCCAGAGAAGTTGCCTCACCTGCTGAGTTACTCCAGCACTATGTGTTCCACACAAAATTACAGCAGCTGTAGTTCCTTGTGTCCCCATTCAATATGATTTGGTGATCATCCAGATTCTCTACCCTGTTCTAGTAGCTTCCTAATATCACTTAATCCTTCAAGGCCTTAGAAAAATAAGTCAGCTCTCTTGAGTATATTTAATGATTTATTTCATTTCGGAGTCACGTGAGTGACTTCGTGAAGAACCCGCCAGCACGCATGAGCGACATATCGTCGCTCGCATTGCAGTCGACGGCTGGAGAGGAGCGCGGCTCATCACCAGCCCTTCATAAGGGCCACTCAGGTAAGTACTAACAACCTTGAGTTGGTTGTTCTGTGTAAGTAATTGTGTTTTCTTCCACAGAGACATGGACAGCAGGAAAAACAAAGGCCGTAAAACTTCTACAAGGAGTTGTCGGCAACCCAACCCGGAGCCCCCCTCCACGGCAGGAGGACGGGCCGGGAAAAAGGCGCGCAAGCCGGGGAGCCCTGTATTCACAGGATCCGGTTCACCGACGCAGCTATGCCCTAGCGGGGTACCTGCAGAACAATCAGTCGGTACAGCGCCGGAGCAGGTGCATCCTGACTCCATCTCTCTCTCACCCACTGGGTCGTTTGTAGAGACAAGCAAAAGGGATTCGCGTGCTGATGCACGGCCCTTCTCCCTGAGCCCTCTTGAAGGAGGCAGGGATACAATTCCACTACCTAGCCCTTCGCGGGTTGAGGTCTCACCAGGAGCCACTAGGAAGTGGTCTGGTGAATCAGGCAGGCCCGAGTCCACTGGCAGACCAAGAAGGGCCAGTGTCGACTCACCACCCAAAGGGACCAGGAGGAGTCACAAGGGTGGAGCCTCGCCTAGGTCACCGCTTCCCCCGCTGGGGGCAGGTCGGGACCGTACGCCGTCTGGGTCCAGATTCAGGACAGTCGGCAAGCCCGTGCGGACGTCAGGTCACCACGCTGCGGCGTCAGGTGCCGACCTCTCCCCACCCATGCCCTTCGAGGCAGCCGGGTCCAGCTCAGCGAAGAGGAGGCGCTCGAGCAGGTCCGCGTGGGAATCGCTCAGCTTCGCCGAGGCGGCTGGTAGCGACACATCATCACAGTACCGATATTACCTCGACGAGGTACGGACTGATGATCGGAGCCTCAGGAGTTCCTTCGGGCACGAGGCCTCTTACCTCCCACACCCGCCCGATGAAGGGCGCTTGGATCGTATGGAGAGGATATTGGAGCAAGTTCTACTCAATCAGAAACAGGACACACACAGCTCCAGGGGACTCGTGGATATATCCCCGTCCCCATCTATGGACAACATAAGACCAGATGAGGAGGATATCCTGGTACATGCCCCAGCAGCACCTGAGGTCCCTCAGGAAGATCTGCTGGATGTGGCAGCCAAATTCGGGTTACCCGTATCATCAGGACAACCCCTCAACATCAAACTGGCCGCAACCATAGATTACCTTACCAACCATCAATTGCAGGAGGAGGTCCTTGCGAAGGCCATGGAGAGACACAAGGCTCCAGGAAACTGCAATTCACTCCACGTGCCGATTGTGAACATGCCAATCTGGGGTAATATCAGCCCGGGCATCAGAGCGCAGGAAGTGAAACTGCAGAGGATTTTAAAACTACTTACGTCTGGGATCACCGCTTTTGCAAAGTCGGTAGATGGGGTTGATCTAAGCACCGAACAGGAGGATGCTCTAGCTCTGCTCTGCAATACGCAGTACGAGATCAACGCTTTCCGGAAGAGCATTATCAAACCTTCCTTGAATCCCAAATTTGCGGGACTATGCAGAGCACCTCCTACCCCCCCACCTAGACAGCTGTTCGGTGAAGACCTCCCAAAGCAGGTCAAAGAGCTGGATGACCATGCGAAAACCATAGGTCTGATGAGACCACATTTTGTGGCCAGACCTTCGGCCAAGAAGACACCTTACTTCAGTCCACGAGGTCAGACCGACAGGCCAACAAGGACCTACGTTCCGGCACCTCCTCAATATCAACAGCCTCCTCAGCCCAGGCCTTTTTTAGGACTAGGCCCTCAGCGGCCAGCATGGAAGATGCGGATTCCGCACCAACCACGAAACCCAGCACCTCCACGTCCCACCAAAAATCCCAGGGACCGCCGATAACCATGAAGGTAAGGGGGTCTGGGTTCCATGCACTTGCATGTCTAACCTCACGAGTTGGGGGCAGATTACGGGGATTTAAGGAGGCTTGGGAAACCATCACTTCAGATGAGTTTATCTTGCAAAGTATTCAGGGTTATGAAATTGAGTTTATTCATGGCCAATTGCCTCCACCCCAGCATATACCGAATCGCAAATTTGCACTTTCCAAAAAAGAATTGGCAGAAGGCTATGCTGAAATCTTGAGTTTACAAGACAAAGGTGTGATAGAACGAACCACACATGAACCAATTGAATTTGTGTCTAATATATTTACTAAAACTAAAAAAGACGGTGGATGCCGGGTCATTATAGATTTAACTCACTTGAATACCTTTGTAAAATACACCCATTTCAAAATGGACACATTTGAAACAGCCAAATCTTTGATTTCGGAGGGCTGCTTCATGGCATGCATTGATTTAAAAGATGCATACTATTCAGTATCCATTCGGAAACATCACAGAAAGTTCTTGAAGTTTACCTGGATGGATCAGCTTTGGCAATACAAAGCATTGCCCAATGGGCTTACTACAGCCCCCAGACTGTTCACCAAACTACTCAAGCCAGTGTTATCTACACTGCGGAGACAAAATCATACGGTCATGGCCTATTTGGATGACATTCTGATAATTGGGCACACTCTGGAATCCGCAGAGTTGGCGGTTTCAGCCACAGTGGAAATTTTTCAACAAATGGGGTTTATAATCCATCCAGACAAATCAAAGTTCCTCCCCGCACAGATCATGGATTACTTGGGGTTCACGATAGACTCCAATCGCATGATCACCACCATCCCAACTAACAAAGTTGGTGATGTGTTTCAAGCATGCAAGAACCTGGTCTGCGCCAGTATACCGTCTATCAGATTAACTGCCAGGGTAATTGGCAAAATTGTAGCAGTATTTCCAGCTGCTCAATATGGACCTTTACACTATCAGAATTTACAAAGGTCAAAAATAACAGCATTAAAACTAAATGCTGGACATTATGATAGACCCATGCAGTTGCCGGTTAAGGCAAAACTTGAGTTACTATGGTGGATTGGCAATATCCATAACTCATTTAAACCCATCATTGTGCCTCGTCCAATGGTATACTTGCAAACAGATGCAAGCTCCCATGGCTGGGGAGCTACGGACAACAATAACAGTTGTGGAGGTAGATGGGATTCACTTGAAGCTACTTTGTTGTTAGCACAAGGGATAAACTATTTGGAGATGCTAGGAGCATTCCACGGACTAAGAGCCTATTGTTCAAACATGACTAACACTCATGTCCGTCTCCAAATAGACAATACCACTGCGGTGGCTTATCTGAATCATATGGGCGGTACCAGGTCAATTTCATGCAATGAATTGGCAAACACAATTTGGCTCTGGTGTATTCAACGGAATATTTGGATCTCAGCTACCTACTTGCCAGGTGAGCTCAATACAGTGGCGGACACCAGGTCACGGAAGTTCAATGACAACATCGAGTGGATGTTGAACCCCCAAATATTCACCAAAATTACAGCCAAATTTGGTAAACCGGATATTGACCTTTTTGCGTCACGGTTGAACCATCAGGTACCAACATACGTATCATGGGAGCCAGATCCTGGGGCAATGGCGATGGACGCATTCTCGCTAGACTGGGGGAAATGGTTCTTCTATGCCTTTCCTCCATTCTGCCTCATCAGTCGGGTATTGCGGAAAATCCAGCTCGATGCTGCCAAGGGCATCCTCATTATACCCGACTGGCCTACGCAATCATGGTATCCGGTGGTCCTTGGAATGATAAGTCAACCATGGGTCCTCTTGGAGGGTTGCCCACAAGTGGTGACGAACCCTGCCACAGGGGAACCACACCCCTGCCATAGTCATTTGAATCTATTGGCTTGCAGGATCTGAACAGGCCACTACTTCAGTATGGTCTATCTTCAAGGACAATGGATACCATGGGAGCATCATGCAGGGAGTCCTCAAGACGGCAGTACTTATCGTACATCAGGAAATGGGAATCCTATTGTGGCCGCATGGACGTTGCATATGACTCCGTCTCCATCACAGATGTGCTGGAATTTCTTGCGGGGCTACATCATGATCAACATCTCAGCTATAGTGCCATCAATAGCGCCAGGAGTGCGCTCTCGTCCTACCTCAATATTGAGGTAGGATCCAATAAATTGGTCTCCAAACTTATGCGGGGGATATTTAATTCCAACCCGCCGAGGCCCCGTTACAACGTCACATGGGATATTGGCAAAGTGCTGACCCTGCTGAGAACATGGTCACCCATGATGGGGCTCGAATTGGACAAACTCACCCTGAAGGTGGTGATGTTGATGGCACTTACTTCAGCACAAAGGGTGCAAACGCTTCACAAGGCCAAGATCGACTGAATGATCTCTACCCCTGAACGGGTCACTTTCTTCGTTGATGAATTGCTCAAGCAGCATAGACCTGGATTTACAGGGCTGCAGCTGGAGTTTCCAGCATACCCCGCTGATGCTAGGCTATGCATAGCCACCCATATCCGCCACTATATCAAAGTGACGAGGAAAATAAGGGGAATGGAGCAATACCTGTTCATCAGTCACAAAAAACCTCACCATAGAGTGACGGTGCAGACGATATCCCGATGGCTCAGGATCGTCTTGAACAAAGCAGGTATTGACACTGATGTTTTTAAATCCCATTCCACCAGGGCAGCATCAACATCGGCGGCAAAGGCCATGGAGGTGCCCATGGACCAGATACTTGCCACAGCGGGATGGGCCAGTGAAGCCACTTTTCAACGGTTTTACAATAAACCCGTCACCGTACCTGGAATGTTCGCAGGAGCCGTGCTGGATGCAGGCCGAGAACATACAGTTCCCCCTCAGTGAGGGGTCCTTTCTTGTTGTTATTAATAAATATTATTATTTTTTCAGAGAAACAGTGACGGAAATTGATTACTGCTGTCCACCTTTTCAGTAGCGTGTGTGATAGCATGGACGTTGTCCAGGGCGTGAAATCACAGAAGCTTTGAAGTCTTCACGAAGTCACTCACGTGACTCCGAAATGAAATAGTAAGATTAAACAAGAACTTACCAGTTTGAAGTTTGATCTTTATTTTATGAGGAGTTGCGATGAGGGATTTCGTGCCCTCCGCTCCCAACCCTCGATCATAAAGTCAACTGGTAACTAGAGTCTCTTTAATCTTACTATAACAAGTCATTTCTTGGCTTGGGTTTTTCTGTGATTCCACACCGCGGCTTTGAAGTATGTCGCGCATGCGTGCTGGCGGGTTCTTCACGAAATCCCTCATCGCAACTCCTCATAAAATAAAGATCAAACTTCAAACTGGTAAGTTCTTGTTTAATCTTACTAGTTTCCACTACTGCCTGTGATTGAGAATTTCACCAGTTTTAAATGGCAAATCCTAGTCTATAAATGGTGATTCCTGTCCTAGATTCTCCATCTCATTACCATACATAAAGTCCAGAATAATCATACTAGAATTCAGTGCCCAAGATCATCTTACTCGGTTAGTAGGTCATCTGCTTTTTTGTTGTTGTATTATTTCTACCTTGCTTTTAAACTGCCACTCTGAACCACAACAAATGATATCAATGTGTAGGACTGAAGGTAGACACAGAAAACTGGAGTAACTCAGCGGGTCAGACAGCATCTCTGGAGTAAAGGAATAGGTGATGTTTTGGGTGGAGAGCCTTCTTCAGACTGATATAAATCAATATATATCAATATATCTCCAGGCTCTCAGACACATGATGGGATGGGATGTGAGGAGGCAACAAAGCAAATGGGGAGAAAACTGTGCCTAAAGGGAGAGATAGAATGCGACTAATGTGAATAGTTAACAATATTACTGCTGTTGGAAGGTCTGATTGTGGGTGAACATTTCCATTATTCATTACCTCAACATTTAGAAATTAGAAGATTAGACACAACATGTAGATTTCCACGCAGTTACTCTGTAAAACGTGCTAATCTGTCTTTTCTTTCTCAGTTAAGGATATTAACAACAGTTTTCATGCTGAATATTGACTGATGGACTTTTCAAAAAGTCTGACATAAACCCAAGAGCCTCGTGTAATCTGCCGCTGCTCTACAAAAGGGAGTGAGAGGCTTAATCCTGTACTTTAGACTTTAGAGAAACAGCGTGGAAACAGGCTGTTTGACCCATTAAGTCTGCACCGACCAGCAATCATCCCGTACACTAACACTATCCTGCACACTAGGAACAATTTTACAACTTTACCAACCTGATAGACACAAGAAGCTGGAGTGCCTGTAACTCAGCTGGTCAGGCAGCATCTCTGCAGTTTATTCCTAAAAATGTAGGAATTTTACAAACCTATACGTCTTTGGAGATAGACACAAAATACTGCGGTAATTTGACAGGCAGCATCTCTGGAAAGAAGGAATCGGTGATGTTTTGGGTCGAGACCCTTCTTCAGACCGTCTTTGGAGCAATCGGAGAAACGCAAGGGAGAACATACAAACTTTGACCAAACAGCGCCCATATTCAGGATTGAACCCAGGTATCTGGTGCTGTTAGGCAGCAACTTTACTGCTGCACTGCCATGCCACTGAGTTCTGCTTGAGCAGAGAGACTTTGGCACAGAGACCTGATGTTGATGTTGGTTTCATTCAAACATTTATCTAGGGCCGAGGAAGGTCTGCATTGTAATAATCTGAAGAGGTTGGTTTGCTGGTGCCTGCGAGATCTTGCTTCTTCCACATGTAGGGAAGCGAGCCCGTCAGAGTCTACTGAACCGACCATGAAACCTTGGAGCATGCCTTCCATTTGGATGGTGACTACCTTTCTGGTCTTTCTGCTTCTTTACATTAAAACAAACAGGGACAACAGGTTGTGTAGATGCTGGTTTAAACCGAAGATAGGCATAAAATGCTGGAGTAACTCAGCAGGACAGGCTGCATCTCTGGAGAGAAGGAACGGGTGATGTTTCAGGTTGAGACCCATCTTCAGACTGAAGAAGGCTCTGAGTTACTCCAGCATGTTGTGTCTATCTTAGGGAGAACAGCCTGTCAGGCTGAACACAATTGAGAATGAAAAATAGACCGTCCAGGCCACAGAAGAGACATTCGTATCATGTTACCACAGACGCTAAACGTTCTAAAATATCACCTGGGAAACTGACAACATCCAGGTAGAAATTTGCTTATGACCAAAGCCATTGTGCTTTCAAAGACAACTTCAATTACAACTTCAATTGGAGACGTTTCTCCATTAAGGGTAAATTTATTGCGTTCAGAGAATCATTAAATGTTTTAAACTATCGGGCAGCACTGTAGCGCAGTGGTAGAGTTGCTCCCTTACATCGCTTGCAGTGCCCGGGTTAGATCCTGACTACGGACGCTGCCTGTACGGAGTTTGTACATTCTCCCCGTGACCGCGTGGGTTTACTCCGAGATCTTTGGTTTCCTCCCACACTCCAAAGACGTACCGGTTTGTAGGTTAATTGGCTTGGGTTTGTATACTTGGTATAAGTGTAAATTGACTGTCATATGTTGATAGAATGGAGCAGTTGGGCTTGTATACTCTGGAATTTAGAAGGATGAGAGTCGATCTATTTGAAACATATGAGATTGTTAAGGGTTTGGACACGCTGGAGGCAGGAAACATGTTCCTAATGTTGGGGTAGCCCAGAACCAGGTGCCACAGTTCAAGAATAAAGGGTAAGCCATTTAGAACGGAGATGAGGAAATACTTTTTCGCAGACAGTTGTGAGTCTGTGGAATTCTCTGCCTCAGAGGGCGGTGGAGGCCGGTGGAGGCCGGTTCTCTGGATGCTTTCAAGAGAGAGTTAGATAGGGCTCTTAAAGATAGCGGAGTCAAGGGATATGGGGGGAAGGCAGGAACGGGGTACTGATTGTGGATGATCAGCCATAATCACATTGAATGGCTGGCTCAAAGGGCCAAATGGCTTACTCCTGCACCTATGGTCTATTGTCTATTGCCTATTGTCTAAATTGTCCCTATTGTGTGTAGACTTGTGTTAATGTGCGGGGATAGCTGGTCGGTGCAGACTCAGTGGGCCAAAGGAATTGTTTCCATATTGTAAACTAAGCTAAAGTATTGGCTAATCAGCAACAGGCATGGAAAGAGAAGATGGCTGATGAAAGATAATTTCATATATCTGTTACAAAACACGCGGACGTGAGGACAAGTGGTCAAAGTCCTAGTGACAGAGCACAGGAAAATGGTTCAATTCCTGAAGCTAGTCCAAAACAGGTTTTTAACCTCACAGTTGAATGGATACAATCTATCAGGATCCAGTAGTTGCTGCAACAGGAAAGTTACCCGTACTTTTATAATCATAATCATAATCATACTTTATTACTCCACATTCCTCACTGTGATGGAAGGCGAAAAAAAGTTCAATCTCTTCCTTTCTTCGTCCTCCAGTGGTCGGGGGCCTCAAGCCTTCTGTTGACAGGATGATCTTGGCTCCCGTAGCCAGAGGCGGGGCTTCTCGTCAGGGCGATCAAGTTCCTGCATGGGGGGGATGTCAACTCCCCCACGCCGGGCCCGGGTCGGGGCTAGTTGAAATCTTCTGCGACTTTGGAGCTCCCGACTCGGTCTCTACCCGAGACTGCAAGCTCCGCGATGTTAAAGTCTGCAGGCCGCGGTTGGAGCGTCGATCCCAGACTAGGGATCGTCTCTGATGGTAAGTCCACGGCCCCGCGGTTGGGCTCAAAGTCAGTCCTGAGAATGGCCACCAGCTCCACGATGTTAGGCCGCAGAGCAACCGGAGATACGATCTGGAAAACAATCGCACCTCCGGAAAGGTAAGAGATTGAAAAAAGTTCCCCTCGACACCCCCCACATAAAACAAACCAGAGAACATTAACAAAAACTTTTAAAACACACTAAATATAACAAAGAAAAACGAAAGGACAGACACACTGTCATCTGCCATCGGTGCACCACCTGGTGGTTAATATAACATGTTACAATTACTAATAGAGCTTTCTGAAGATTGGGATTGTAGATGATCACCTCTAGATTTCCTGCTGGGACAGACTAAAAAAGAAAAGGAACATGATAATATATCTTATGTAGATATTTGGAAGCCTGCGTATATTTCCGTGGAAAACATTTACTCAAAGCGAAATATGTATTTTCTGTTGTATTACTCTGCCAATGTGATAGCTTGCTGCTTGCTTAAATAACTACAAACCCTATGAATGAAGCCTACCTCGTGGTTAAAGGCTACTATTGCAGTTGACCTCTTCCAGTGTATTCGCCTTGACTCGTGCTGCACGCACCCCCCCTCCCCCATCCCCGTTCAAGACATATTTTTAAAATATCCTCTATTTATTAACATAATGGTTGATTCAATTATTCAATCATCTGAATAGAACCAATAGGTCAGATTGTGCAAGAGAATACCTGCCATCTGTATTGATCAGGATACACAAGAGACTGCAGATGCTGGAATATGGAGCAAAAAACAAAATGCCAGAGGGACTCAACTGGTCAGACAGCATCTGTGGAGATGAAATGGACGATGTTGTTGTTTCAGATTGGGATCCTACTCCGTATTGATGGAGGAGAGGAGCCTCCGTCACTTTCCTCAATCGGTCTCAAGAAGGACCACAGAACATTGAGCAGTGCAGCCCTGGAACAGGCCCACCACCACCTACTCCAGTGCTATCCACACACCTACAACTCTCTGTGTAAACAACTTGCTACACATATTTTCTTTAAACTTTCCTCTCTGTCCTTAAAGCTTTACCCTCTACTCTTTGACATTTCCATTCTGGGAAAAAGGTTCTGACTGTCTACCCTATCTATGCCACTCATAAATCTATATACTCCATCAGCTCAACCTCTGACACTCCAGAGCAGACAATCCATGGTGTTCATGTTTTCCTTACAGCTAATAGCCTATAATCCAGGCAGAATTCTGGTAACTTTCTTCAGCACCCTCTCCAAAGCTACTAAATCCGTCCTTTAATGGGGCAACCATAACTGATCACAATGCTCCATATGTAGTCTAACAAAAGTTTTAGGAAGCTACAACATGATTTTCTGACTCTTGCAGCTGGACAAAAATGCTGGAGAAACTCAGCGGGACAAAAATACTGGAGAAAATCCTGACCCTTACATGTCAATCAATATCTTGATTGATGAAGGCATCTGAAGAAGCATTTCGGCCCGAAACGTTGCCTATTTCCTTCGCTCAATAGATGCTGCCTCACCTGCTGAGTTTCTCCAGCATTTTTGTCTTCCTTCAATTTTACAGCATCTGCAGTTCCTTCTTAAGCATACCATACACCTTTTTTTACTACTCTATCTGCTTGTATTGCCACTTAACGGGAACTATGAACTTGGACATCAAGATCCCTCTGTACATCAATACTCCTAAGAGTCTTGCCATGGACTGTATACTTTCTCCTTTCATTTGAGCTCCCAAAGTGCAGTACCTCACATTTACTCCGATTAAACTTCATCTATCATTTCCCTGCCCCATATCTGTAACTGATCCAAATCTGGCTGTATCCTTTCACGTCTTCCTCACCATCCATAACTTCACCAATTTTGGTGTAATCTACAAACTTACTAACCAACCCATCCACATTTATGTCCATTTATATATAATCACATACAACAAAAATCACTGGACAGACCATAGAAATCAAATAAATAATGTAAAAAGTTAATTTAAAATGTTCATGCACTTAGGAAATGACTTTAAAAAACTCAAATTATCTTAAAAAATTACATTTCCTGTGCTTCTGGACAGCTGGAATCTTCATTTAAATTAATGAGATCTAAAATCCTCCACCAGGTCAGGGATCAGGATCTGGGAGACAATGACTCACTATAATGACATGAGTTCCCCAGCAAGACTGGACTCTGATTGTTGACTACATATGGGGTCTACAGGAGCAATGACTGGCAGATTTGAGGATCAGAACCTGTAAGTGTCTGGAGAAGGGTCTCGCCTCGAAACATCATCCATTCCTTCTATCCAGAAACGCTGCCTGTCCTGCTGAGTTACTCCAGCATTTGGTGTCTAATCCCTGACTGAACTGGGTATGGACAACTCCAAGATATAGTTCAGTGTGAATGGCTGAATGGCGGAGGTTCTGTTTGGAAACACTGGCCATAGAACTAGGAGCAGGAGTCGGCCACTTGGCCCTCAAGGCTCCGCCATTTAATAAGACTGTGATCCAACTCTACATTTACATCTACCTGAGATAATCAAGCATCCATCTACCTCGATCATAAGGTGCAGGGAGTTTGCACGTTTTCCCTGCGACCGCGTGAGTTTCCTCCGGGACCACCAGTTTCCTCCCACATCCAAAAGATGTGCGGATTCCTAGGGTAATTGGCCTCTGAAAATTGCCCCTGGTGTGTGCGGAGTGAAAGCAAAAGTGGGATAACATAGAACCAGTGTGAACGGGTGATCGATGGTTGGCATGGACATGGTGGGCTGAAGGCCCTGTCTCAATGCTGTATCTTTCAATCAAATCGATTTAGCCCATGAAATTAAAATATCCTGTAACTAGACTAAACTAGTGAGGGTTCAACTAAGGAAGCTGGATGAAATATAGTGATGGCCAACACCAACAAATACTGTAGAGGAGTGAAGAAAAGCAAAATAGAACACACTGTGGTTGCGGGGGCATCTGTCTTTCCTTTAACCCTATTTGTGTCGACGTGGGTGGATCAAAGGCTGTCTGTGACCAAGGAGATATATTGTGACAATGAAGACAACATGAGGATGAAAACAACATGACGCCAGGGTGCTTAATAAGGATGAGCTCACGGAGTTCTGGTGATTAATTGAACCGTGGTATCTGGGGAATTACAATTGCAGCATAAAATAAATTTGACTTTTTTATGACCGCTTCCCATGATCAAGTGGTCTGACTTGCTGAGCATTTCCTGCTTTTATTACAAGATCTGCAAGAACTTGTAAATATGCCAAAAAAAAAAAAGAAGAATATACAAACAAACCTACTTGTTAGACGGACTTATGATTTCCAGCAACAATTGCAATCAAAATATTCCAAGTGTCCCAATGACTATCCAGCTGTATTTCTGCTTATAAGCTGATATAAAAATATATTTTTCTATGTAAAGTTGTGCACATATTTCATTTTTCCTATCATGGGATATTGACGCCATTAGCAAGAGTGTGATGGAGGCCCAGCCATTTCAGAGCAGAGTTGACCACATCAGCATTCATGTGGAATCACACACAGGGCAAGGAAATCAATGAACGTGATAGATCTTTACAACAATCCACCAATTTAGCACTCACTATTACTGATACTGGATCAAAGGAACCCAGGGCACCCAAAGAAACGGTTCAAAGGCTGCATCAAGGACCACCTCCAGCACTCAGGCCTAGCCCTAAAGGAACTGGAAACCCGTGCCAGTGACAGGACTGGGTGGCGTACAGCCACTAGGAAGGCGGTCAACAGTTTTGAAGACAATCGCCAAAGCGGACTCGTTAGTGCCAGAGACAGGAGGAAGGCTGCAGCTCTAAATCCCCTACAGCGGTCTTCATGTGCCCTCACTGCTCCCACGCATCGGACACATGGCCCACACTCGACCCCACAAGACATGAGACTGCACAACCATGCTATCGTCATCTGCGATGGGCCATCTCCATTACTGATACTATTGTTCCACATATAGTTAATGAACTGAATGTAAACTTGAAGAGTTCAGTGGATGTAAATCTAGGGACTTGATTGTGTAAACATAGGTGGGAGGGAAGTCGTAAAACAAGAGGGCTGGACACAGGATGGGTGGGTGACTGAGGGTGGGCAAGTACAGTGATAGAGAGAGAAAGCACTACCAGTCCAGTAACCCAATCTCCCAACACGTGGTTCATTTTACATTATTATTTAATTATTATCAATTATTTTACAATTAGATTCCTTTAGTACATTTAGTTTTCTTGTCTTTTTTTTAAATTAGGTGCCATGAGAGAAAAATAATTATCTCTAAATGATTTTCTGCTATAGTAAGAAGAATAGGCCCAAGATAAATGGATACAAATCAAATATAAACCATGCCAAGATCATTAACCCTCAAATGTAAGCAATTATGGCAGCCAGATTTCCAGAAATATTTTACTTAATGTGTTGTTTAGGCAGTGCCTTGGGGTTAAAGGTGACCTGTTTCCACTTCAGCTTTGAGGGTTCTGAGGTAGTTAATGAGGTCAATGTTCTTCTTTCGTGTGGTGTGCACAGCCTAAAGTTGAAGGACAACTTGTTCTATTTGATTTTCCGCTTGTGCACGTCGAGTTGATTGCATTAGTCGAAATATGGCAGATCACGTGAAGGTTGCAATCTTCCACCCCATGAGGTCAATGTGGGAGCTATAGAGTCTTCCACAGATGGCTGCTGATGGGACAAGTGAGTCGGCAGTTGTAGTGCAATCCACCGCTCCCTCAGAGTTTCTGTGTGTCCCTGATGTAATGTCTCAAGGTTGAGTGATCCTTCCTCATTTCGAGCAGTCACGAATTTGCAAGAGTCCGGAGCCTCGCAGCACTTCAATAAAGCTTTGATCAATCCTTGAATCTTTCTCTCTGACTGCCTGGGAACCTTTGCCAACTGAGTGTTCCTAGCAACTCACCGGTGGTGATGTTGGCCTGAGAGAGGATATTAGTACTGCTTTGCTTGGCCTTCCAATAAATCCAGTTAATTTTTTATATGTAGCTTGAGTCATAAGATAAGTGATAGGGGTACCATTAGCCCATTCGGCCCATCGTCTACTCTGCCATTCAATCATGGCTGATCTACCTCTCCCTCCTAACCCCATTCTCTTGCCTTCTCCACATAGCCTCTGATACCTGTGGAGGTATTTTTCTCTTTGATATACCTGTAGTGGGGAATTCCAGTTTCAGTAGCATCGAGGAGGAAAGGAATTACTACTGGCATTTAAACTATGTGTTTTGTGTCAGTTCTTCAAATACCCCTTATCTCAAAGAACATGTGAATGCATTGAAGGCACAGGGGAATCTGATCTACACCAGTCTTTGCAAAGAGGTGGTTCCTGAGGTATGTGAAGTCAGCCATGTTTTCCGGGATCTCATTTTGACATCAATGTGAGATTGCCTCTTTATTGTTGTAAACTGGGGAGGGTGGGGGCTGAGAAAAGTCCTTCCTGTCAGTATATGGTCCATTTTTGCCTATGCTGCTGTGAAAGGGTCAGTAATGTCTCAGAACTCAGCTTAGGTGTGAAAACAAGTGCAATCTGCATACGGCTCAGCGACTATTGAGGTTTGGGTAATATTTACTGGCAAGATGGCACCAGGGCGTAGCGATTCGTTGCGTACTCTTCCCAGAGATGGATCTACTATCAACTGATTCAATCACTTTACGATTTCAAATCTCTTTTTTACCTGTAAGTATAACTGTGGAACTGACACTCTACAATGCTGAGAACTAGATTGTGCACTCTGTGTCTTGCACTTCACTCTATCTATTATACTTGAGTTTAACTTGATTGTCTTTATTTATAGCATTATCTGATCTGACTGGATGGCATGGATTTTCAATGTACCTCTGTGCACATGACAATAATAAGACAATAATAATGGTTCTGCCATTGTGATAAGTTTCCAAATTAGTGCTGAGGATTGACTGTGTTACTGTGGGCAGTTTGTTGGAGATGGGTGTGGCCTGGCATTGGGAAAGGCTGTGAAAAACACTGACGCAAGGCCGAGCCTTATCCTTGGCGGGCCGCCATTGAGATTGTCGTTAGCATCCTGACTTGCATGATGTCATGCAACAAGCGTAAGACGAAGACAAAGTTCTGTGGGCAGCTAATTGCGAGTAACGTGCGAGAGTCCTTTTCTGACTGATGGAATCAAAGACTTTGACGCATTTTTCTCGCAGTTGTCGCATGAAGAAGATGATTTCAACTCTGCGTCTAATTGCCTACAATCCACACAGCAATTCAGGGAGCAGCTCTTCAGACAGTAGGTAGGTCAGGTGAATTGTGTGACAACCTTCCCTGTGGTAGGCTGCAGGCCCACCTGTAATTACCAAACTTGAACTCATCTCCTTATTTTTGGCAACTCCCAGGTCTCCTTCTTCACAATCTTCTTCCCAGATATAGCCAACAAGATTGTGAATTTAGTTTAATTTAGTTTAGTTTAGAGATACAGCGTGGAAACAGGCTCTTCAGCCCACCGAATCCGCACCGACCAGCGATCCCCACACATTAACACTATCCTTACATACACTAGGGAAAGTTTACACATATACCAAGCCAATTAACCTACAAACCTGTACATATTTGGAGTGTGGGAAGAAACTGAAGATCCCTGAGAAAACCCACGCAAGTCACGGAGAGAATGTATAAACGTCATACAGACAGCACCCGTAGTCAGGATCGAACCCGGGTCTCCGGAGCTGCAACTCTACCGCTGCGCCACCGTGGCCACCCCAATTTGTGATTGAAGCTCTTTGCTGCAGGGTTTTATGACTTCAGCAGCATTGCCATCAGCTTCCAGCCCCTTATTATTTTTGAGTCAGTATGTGATCTTCTCAAATTCAAGTTGATTGAAATAGGTTGTTTGGAATGGAGCCATGGGCACTCATGTTAAGGACAGAGGCATCATTGAGGAGGTCGCAAATCATTCCCTCTACTCGATTTCCCTTGACTGTCTCTCTGTCTCTGATGATATCACTCCTCCCCTTTGCTTTCAGTGAAATGAGGCTTTGGGTGCTTGGACTGTAGTAGAACCCGTGCACATCAAGGCCATCTGCAAGTAGCTGCCTCTCCCCCGCTCTCTCCATTCACTATCCGTTCCTTAGATCGTGGATTGACACAAAATGCTGGAGTAACTCAGCGGGACAGGCAGCATCTCTGGAGAGAAGGAATGGGTGACGACCCTTCTTCAGACTGGTTAGGGATAAGGGAAACGAGATATATAGACAGTGATGTGGAGAGATAAAGAACAATGAATGAAAGATATGTACAAAAGTAA
This sequence comes from Raja brachyura, assembly GCA_963514005.1. The sequence continues at coordinate 17,808,589 of OY740790.1, forward strand.
CGATGATAAAGGAAACAGGCCATTGTTAGCTGTTTGTTGGGTGAAAATGAGAAGCGAGTGCAACTTGGGTGGGGGAGGGATAGAGAGAGAGAGAATGCCGGGGCTACCTGAAGTGAGAGAAATCAATATTCATACCACTGGGCTGTAAGCTGCCCAAGCAAAATATGAGATGCTGTTCCTCCAATTTGCATTTAGCCTCATTCTGACAATGAAGGAGATCTAGACCAGAAAGGTCTGTGTGGGAATGGGAAGGGGAATTAAAGTGTCTAGCAACCGGGAGATCAGGTTGGGAGATCACGCGGGAGTTCTCCTCCTCGCTTAGATCATGGATTTTATGTCGGACCTCTGGACCCTGGAGCACCATTTCTTTTCCACTGAACTGCCGTGTACTTGTCTGAGCAGAGCCCGTTCTTTGGTAAGATTCTTTATTAGGTCACATAATTATGCAGGGATGGGAGTTCTAATCTTTCTTGTGGCTGGGATAAGATTAATTTTAATTGTCTGACAGATGAACTGGGTGTACCCAATGCATCAAAACTTGTCTTTTATCATCACTGATGTTTTCTAGCCTGCAGTGCATTTAAAGTTTTTACTGCCATGATTCAAGGCAAAGGATGCATTACGCATGACCACTTCATTGCTTGGATTCAAAAGTACAGAACAAAATAGTGATAAATCATTCTGAACGAAACAGAAATGTCAGAAATAAACAAATTATTCTAGCCGATCATGCACATCTGAAACTCATTGTATTATTCAGAAAAACAAGCATGGACATTTTCAGCCAATAATCAGCCATTCAAACAAAAAATGCCAATGCAAACAAAGCTACTTTAAGCTGTTAGAGCGGCCTGTAATTGTAAGAAGTAACATCAGACTTATAACTGCAACTGCAAATAGGAAGCCATTTTGGCTGTTACATTTCTGCAAAGCATCTTGGTACATTCTGCTACATTAAACGTGTTAAATAGACACAAGATATAGTAAAAGATAAAGATATTTTTGACAAATTTTGTGCAATGAATCAGACAGAATTGCTCAGGTCGGGAAATTCAGCAGCTCTAAGTCAACAGTTGTGATGTTCAAATCCATGGCATGATTTCATTGTTTTCAATTCATCAGGATACCAAGGGAATACCACAGCACTATTTAGCAAAATGCTAGCTTTCCAAGTCTTTTGGAGTACCCCTCTCTGCCAAACCCTGTCATACAAAACCAAAACATCAACGCAGTGAAAATTGAAAAGTCATATGAAAATTGTTTGCCTGCTTCATGATCATTGAACACCAGAGACCAAAGGCACCAGCAAATATATGAAATGATTAAGTAGGAGCAGCAGATGCTGGAAAATTGAAGGTAGACAAAAATGCTGGCGAACTCAGCGGGTGAGGCAGCATCTATGGAGCGAAGGAATGGGTGACGTTTCGGGTCGAGACCCATCTTCAGCTCCTACCCAACAGCCGTCGACCTCTTGAACACTACAAACTCTAACTAAACTAAGAACTACGAACCGTCTTGCTTGCACTACGGACTTTGGGGCTTTTTAGACTTTAGAGATACAGCCCGGAAACAGGCGAGTCCATGCCAACCAGTGATCACCCCGTGTACTTGCACTATCCTATACACTGGGGACAATTTTACAACTTACCGAAGACAATTAACCTGCACGTCTTTGGAGTGTGGGAGGAAACCGGAGCACCCGGAGAAAATCCACACGGTCCCAGGGACAACGTACAAACTCCACACAGACAGCACCCGTAGTCATGATTGAACCCGGGTCTTTGGCGCTGTGAGGCAGCAACTCTCCCGCTGCACCACTGTGCCGCTCCAAATAATGTTTTTTAACGTATTACTGTTTTTTTGTTTATTGTGTTATCTCTGAATAGATAATGGTTATATGAATAGATATTGTGTCATCTATGATTTCAGTAATGATTTAATTGTAGTGTTTTTTGCTGCATATACAATTGACCACTCTTCTTGCCTCTCGCTGCAGGAAACAGAGAGTTTAAACCCAAGAGAACCCTACAGCCCGAGTCGTCCAGGGAAGCACAGCAAAGTTATATTTCAATATAATTGCATGGTGGAGGGGTGGGGGGGGGGGGGGGGTGCGGTAAGTTGTGCAAGACAACTTTAGTTTGATGTAAAAGTCGGACACAAAGTGCTGGAGTAACTCAGCAGGTCAGGTAGCATCACTGGAGATAAGGGATAGGTGTCGTTTCTGGTCGGGACCCTTCTTCAGACTCGACCCGAAACGTCTCCCATCCTTTTTCTCCAGAGATGCTGCCGGACCCGCCGAGTTACTCTGCGCCTATCTTCAGTACGTAAACTAGCATCTGCGGTTCCTTTCTACACACTGAGTTTAATATAATTTGATCTCGTCCTCAGGTCACAGAAGCTCTGGGATAACGTTTGAGGTCAGAATTGTATCGGCGTTTGGAGAGGACAGTATTTTGCAGAAGATAGACACAAAGTGCTGGAGTAACTCGGCGGGTCAGACAGCATCCCTGGGGAGAAGGAATAGGTGACATTTCGGGTGGAGACCCTTCCTCAGACAGCACCACTTACACTTGAAAATAAGTGGGGAGGAGGAGTGGCAGTGAATTGGGGAACAAACTACCCAACAAACCAGATCGCAAATCCATTAGGGTTCCTTTAGCGTCATGCAAGCTGTACAAAACCGATTCCGTGATCCTCACCCCCCATTTCGTGGGCTGATGTAACCAACAACTTATTCAGTAATGTGCAAAATACATACGGCGCAATAACTCCCCCCCCCCCCCCCCCCAGAACAATATCCAAATCTATTAGATACTCGACCAAGTGGGACCTGTTGGGTCCCGTCCCCTCAACGTGCGGTTGCGGGGGGGGGGGGGGCGCATACACACACGAACCATGCACTACACACACACACACTAACCACCCCTTGATTTTATATTAATTTCATTAATTTGCTCTTTTTACCCCATCCCTGCCCTATAGAGAGAGAGGGCAGAGAGATAGGGAGCTGAGACAGAGAGAGAGGGGGCAGAGACAGAGAGAGAGGGGCAGAGACAGAGAGAGAGGGGGCAGAGACAGAGAGGGGGGCAGAGACAGAGAGGGGCAGAGACAAAGAGAGGGGCAGAGAGGCAGGGGAGAGACGGGGGTGGAGAGAGGGGGTGGGAGAGAAGGGGGAGAGAGGGGGTGGGAGAGAAGGGGGAGAGAGGGGGAGACAGGGGGGGAGGGGAAGGGGGCGGAGGGGAGGGGGGAGAGGGGGTGGGAGAGAAGGGGGAGACAGGGGGGGAGAGAGGGGGTGGGAGAGAAGGGGGAGAGAGGGGGTGGGAGAGAAGGGGGAGAGAGGGGGAGACAGGGGGGGAGAGAGGGGGGAGGGGAAGGGAGCGGAGGGGAGGGGGGAGAGAGGGGGCAGAGGGGCCAGAGGGGGGGAGAGAGGGACGGGGAAGAGAGGGGGGAGAGAGAGAGGCGAGAGGGGGGACAGAGAGGGGGGAGAAGGGGAGAGAGGGGGTGGGAGAGAAGGGGGGGAGAGGGGGTGGGAGAGAAGGGGGAGAGGGGGGGAGAGAGAGGGGGAGACAGGGGGGATAGAGGGGGGAGGGGGAGGGGGCGGAGGGGAGGGGGGAGAGGAGGGGCAGAGAGGGCAGAGGGGGGGAGAGAGGGACGGGGAAGAGAGGGGGGGAGAGAGAGAGGTGAGAGGGGGGACAGAGAGGGGGGAGAGGGGGGGAGAAGGGGAGAGAGGGGGGAGAGAGGGGGTGGGAGAGAAGGGGGGAGAGAGGGGGTGGGAGAGAAGGGGGAGAGGGGGGGAGAGAGAGGGGGAGAGAGGGGGGGGAGAGAGGGGGGAGGGGAGGGTGAGGGGATGTGGTAGAGAGAAGGGAGAGAGGAGGAGGAGGGGGAGAGGAGGAGGAGGGGGGACGGACCCGACCTGAGAGCTCGTTCTTCACTCGCAGCGCGTGGAACACATATCCATTGTGACATCATCAGCGAAAGACACAGTTTTTTTCCCAATGTTTTTTCAGATTTGTGAACATTTACATTAATAACTTGAGATATAAAGCACACATTTTTCAGATAAGGCGACTTCGGACTCCACAGGATAAATCTCTATCAGAATATGTAAAGATTTTACCATTAGCGGGTCATTTTTTCGTTAAGATGTGATTATACACAAACAAATAAACACACACACACACACACATCCAAGATCAGAGTTTGATAATTATAAGAGATGCCACCCCACATCCGGTTTTACAATAGATCAACGGGGTACACCTCATTCCTTGATTAATTCCATCTCCACTGATAGTGTACTGGAAATCTATACACATTCCCCGTCCACAACAGGCGTTTTGAGATAGTTGACTCATGTTAAGAGATATTTTCTCGACACTTACCTCCACATCCCGCATAACTAGTAATTACTTATTGGGGGTACTAAAAATATTGCGCCCCAATTTAAAACAATTTTTAACTCTGTATTTTTTTTTACTCATGATTTTTTTTCACTCTGGAAAAAAATGGGGAACGACCGCACCCATCGCAAGCCCCCTTCAGATGGCCATTCTGGTGATAGGATCACCTCTTCCTGCAATCACAGTTGCTGGACAACAGTCTAACCTAATATCAGAAGCTTTGCCATGGAGATTTATCTATTCCTGAGGGAAAGCTTTCTGAAAGTGAGAACTGCTTCTTTGCAGTTACAGCAAATTCAAGGCCATTATCTGTTCACCTGTGCATTCTGTTGCGTTGTCGGAATGAAAATTGTGGAGGCATTTCAAAAATACTGAATTCACTTAAAAGTACATTAGGGCCTGTTAAAATTGTCAAAGCCAATAAGTACGAGGTTAGGAGCAAAAAACTGGAAATTGGAAACAAAAACAGAAAATGATGGAAGAATTAAACAGGTCAATGGAAAGAGAAACAGGGTCAATATTTCAGGTCTGGGACCCTTCAACAGAACTGGCAAAGTGAGAATACAAACATATTTTAAATTGCAGAGAGTGGGAGGGGAAGTCTGTCACAGGGTTGTCAAGGTAACGATTACTTTACAAAGCAGTAGTTACAGAATAGGAAACAATGAATTGCAGAATGGAATTGAAAGGAAGTAGATACTGTCTGACATGTGAAGAGAGAGCAAAGGCAAATGGAGTGATTACCAGAAATAGTTACATTCTTTATTAAATCCAAATGGCTTCAAGCCACCCAGGTTGAAAGTTGAGAGGGGGTGGGGTGTTATGTGACTGACTGTTCCAGGCAGGTAGGAGGCCACAGACAGGGGAGGTCAGAGTGGAAGTGGGATGGAGAATTAAAGGAAGCCTGAGTTTCTCCTGTGGACTGAGAGTAGAGGTTGGTGGGGGGAGGGAGGCGGTGAAATAAATAGGAGATGAGATAAAGTCTGAACGCCTCCACTGTCAGAGTGAGGCCACACGCAAATTGGAGGAACAGCACCTCATACTTCACTTGGCAGCTTACAACCAAGCGGTCTGAACGTTGATAATTCTAATTTCAAGTAACTCCTGCATTCCCTCTCTCCTCCCCTCCCCCACCCTAGTTGTCCTACCTGTTCCACTGTTCTCATCCTTGTATCCCTCTTGTTAGCACACGTTTCCCAGCCAACAATGGGCCATTATGGGCTCCACCCTTCTCGAGGTCATCCGTTGCTGGCTCTGATTTGTTGTGGCCTTTTTTCGCCCTCCAGTTTATTCCCTTCACTTTCCATACCCCCCTCCCCACCCCTACTTTCAGTCTGAAAAAGGTTTCCGACCCAAAATGCCACCTATTTCTTTTGTCCAGAGATCCTGCCTGACCAGCTGAGTTACACCGGCATTTTGTGTCTATCTTCAGTGTAAACCAGCAACTGCAGTTCCTTCCTGCACTCAACACCTTAGGTGTTGAGCTCACCGTGGTGCTTCATTGAAGCATATTGAAGCACTTGGTGCTCTCGATGAAGTACATTACCCGCAGTGGGCATACTGTGTTGTGGTTGGCAGGGTCACAATGGTTCCTCAATGCTTTCGGCAAGGGGATCAGTGACCTCTCCCGGCATGACGTATAAGGGAGGTGACTCGGCTTGTCCAGGCCAGGGAGATGCCGTTATGTAACAATCCCTATAGAGGGAGCGTCAATTTCACTAATGCCCATGCTGCTTTCTGTCTTCCCCAATGCCAGACCTTGTGAAAGCAAAGAGCACCACTTGCTCCGTACCCAATTGTGTTAAGACCATTGGCAGCACATCCCAGTCTCCATACAACAACTGCGGTTCACTTCATCCATTGCTGCCTTGTGAACTTTCCTCAATCCATTTGACCCGTAGGGCACAGAGTTGTTTCCACGGCCACAAGCACTACGCCCATCAGATGGACAGATGTTTTTGCCAACCAACAACCCAATATAAACTAAAACTAATCATATCCACTGGCATTGTCTACATCCTTCAATCTTCTACCTGTTCATCTGCCTGTGGGTTCCTTTCTTCGCTCAACAAAATCGATGCCTTCTAGTAGTTGATATTTTCACTCTGGGAAAAATACTTGGATTGTCTCTTATCTATGCCTCTTGTGAATTTGAATACTTTTATTAGATCTCTCTGCAGCCTCCGACTTTCCACAAAATACAATTGAACTTTGTCTAGCTTCTCCTTATAGCTAATACTCTCCAATCCACACTATATCCTAGTGAACCGCTTTCACATAGAAACATAGAAAAATAGGTGCAGTGGTAGGCCATTCGCCCCTTCGAGCCAGCACCGCCATTCAAAATGATCATGGCTGATCATCTAAAATTAGTACCCCGTATCTGCGTTCCCCCATATCCCTTGATTCCTTTAGCCCCAAGAGCCAATTCATCCAGTGAATTGGCCTCCACTGCCTTTTATGGCAGAGAATTCCACAAATTCACAACTCTCTGGGTGAAGAAGTTTTTCCTCATCTCAGTCCTAAATGGCCTACCGCTTATTCTTAAACTGAGACTCCTGGTTCTGGACTCCCCCAACATCGGGAACATTTTTCCTGTATCTAGCCTGCATCCTTTAAGAATTGTATATGTTTCTATAAGATCCATTCTCATCCTTCTAAATTCCAGTGGATACATGCCCAGTCGACCCATTCTTTCATCATATGTCAGTCGCGCCATCCCGGGAATTAATCTGGTGAATCTACGCTGCACCCACTCAATAGCATTAATGTTCTTCCTCAAATTAGGAGACCAAAACCGCACACAATACTCCAGGTGCGGTCTCACCAGAGAGTACAACTGCAGTAGGATCTCCTTGCTCCTAAACCCAAATCCTCTCGCATTGAAGGCCAACATGCCATTAACTTTCTTCACTGTCTGCTGTACCTGCATGCTTACTTTCAGAAACTGATGTACAAGCACACCCAGGTCTCGTTGCACCTCTCCTTTTCCTATTATGACACCATACAGATAATAATCTGCATTCCTGTTCTTGCCACCAAAGTGGATAACCTCACAATTATCTGCATAATACTGCATCTGCCATGCATCTGCCCACTCACCCAACCTATCCAAGTCACCCTGCAGCCTCATAGGATCCTCATTGCAGCTCACACTGCCACCCAGCTTTGTGTCATCCCCAAACTTGGAGATGTGACATATAATTCCCTCATCTAAATTGGTAATATATATTGTAAATAACTGGGGTCCCAGCACAGAGCATTGCGACACCCCACTAGTCACTGCCTGCCATTCTGAAAAGGATCAGTTAATTCCTACTCCTTGCTTCTGTCTGCCACCCAGTTCTCTATCCATGTCAATACCTTACCTTACCAATGGTGCTCTAATTTTGCACACTAATCTCTTGTTTGAGATCTTGTCAAAAGCTTAACTTTTGACAAGCTCCACTGGCTCTCCCTTATCCATTCTACTTGTTAAATCCTCAAAAAATTCCAGAAGATTAGTCAAGCATGATTTCCCCTTCATAAATCATGCTGACTTTGACTGATCCTGTGACTGCTTTCCAAATGCGCTGCTGTAACATCTTTAACAATCGACTCAAGTATCTTGGCCACTACCGTGTAACGCTAACCGGTCTATAATTCTCCGTTTTCTCTCTCCATCCATTCTTAAAAAGTGGCGTTACAGTGGCTACCCTCCAGGACACAGAAACTGATCCAGATTCGAGAGAACATTGGAAAATGATCACCAATGCATCCACGATTTCTAGGGCCACCTCCTTGAGTACTCTGGGATGCAGACCATCAGGCACTGGGGATTTATCTGCCTCCAGCCCCAACAGTTTATCTAACACCATTGCCTGACTAATGTGAAATCTCTTCAGTTCCTCCCTCACACTAGATTCTCGGTCCTGTAATATTTCTGGTAGTTTGTTTTTGTCTTCCTTAGTGAAGACTGAACATATGTATTTGCTTAACTGTTCTGCCATTTCTTTGTTTCCCATTATAAATACATCTGTCTCTGATTGAAAGAGACCTACATTTGTCTTCACTAATGTTTTCCTTTTTACATATCTAAAGAAGCTTTTAGATTCAGTTTTATATTCCCCAGAAGCTTTCTTTCATGCTGGTTTCCACCTATTAATTAACCCCTTTGTCCTCCTCTGTTGAGTTCTAAATTTCTCCCAGTCCTCTGGTTTGCTGCTTTCTCTTGCCAATTTGTATGCCTTTTGCACCCTCTCAAAGCCACAACATTCTTCCTGTAACATGGTGACCAGAAATGCACACAATACCGCAACGGTGGCCTAACCAAAGTTTTGTGCAGATGCAACATGACTTCCTGACATTTATACTCAATGCCCCAATTGATAAAGGCAAGTATGTAGAAAGCCTTCTTTGCCATTCTATGCATTTGCGTGCCACTTTCAGGGAGCTATGTACTTATACTCAAAGACCCTTCAGCCCATCATTGTTCCTAAAGGGCCTGTCCCACTTAGGTAACTTTTTAGGCGAGTGCAGGAGACTCTGCGCTCGCCACATGATCACCACGTTGAAACATTTTCTGCGATCACAAATTGGTCGCCATGGAGAAAAATGATAATCCTGTAGTTGTAGGTGCAGTTGTAGTGGGGTCGCCATGTAGTTGTAGGTGGCCGAGGTAGTCGTAGGTAGTTTTAGTTAATCTCCTTTGCCGACCGGTCATTTTCATTGGCTCATTGGGGGGAAAGAAATGTAAGCACGAGTTTTCAGAACCAAGGAAAACCGACCGGTAATGTTAAATGCCCACCAAACTTCACAGCTGTGTATCTCTGGCTTATTAAAAGCTTTCTGACTTCTTAAAAGTGTCTCCACTCTCCTTCTCCCCTCTTCTCCCCTCCCTCCTCCTATAAAGGACTTACCATACACTGTGCTAGCCATCTTAACCTTCCTGTTCATCGCCGTGTGTGTCTGTATCACCTTGGCTTTGCACCATGTGAATTTCAGACAGCGCTCCCCCTGCTTTCCCTGGCCCACGCTTTTGCGATGTGTTTGTGTGTTTGTGTGTGTGTGTTCCACTCTGACAGCCGCCATTCCAGTTCCCGATTTTTCAGGTGACTGCTGGGAATTTTACAGTCGCTGGCAGTCCGCTGAAAAATCGCCTAAGTGGGACAGGCCCTTTAGCCTCCTGCCATATACTATATACACATTTGACCGCTCAAAGTGCAACACCTCACAATTGTCCGCATGAGACTCCAACTGCCATTTTTCGGACTGTACTTTCAAGATGGTGGTCATAAAATGAACAGTACTGTCAGCAGGATGGGGGATTACTTCCCACGCATTGAAGGACCTCTGTCTGTTCCAAGGTCACATGAAGGAGACACCCTGTGACCCAGAGGCTGAGCAGTGAATCAATGATATTTTGTTATCACATGTGATATGTCACAGTACAATTCTTTGTTTTGCATACCACACACAAATTATGCAAAAGGTATAGGGCGCTGACAAGGTTATAAAGTGTTCAATGTAGTCACAATGGTCCCTCCTTATTCACGGCGGACACCCACACCGGTCCCTCATCATTCTCGGCGCCCCCCCCCCCAGCGCCGTGTTCCGCTGTGCGAGGTGAGGGGCTGCGCGTTCATAGATCATGGTGTCAGCGGGGTGGCCTACAACTGACCGTGCAGCAGCCTGGGACTCCATTAGGTCGGGCAGGCCTGGAAATTGCTTTCAAAATATGGACCGGGGGACAGGGGGAACACAACTTCTTGGCGGCCGCGCGAGCATGCGCACACTTACTCACACAAGTGAGGCTTCGGAAGCTCAGTCCAGCGCTAAATGCAGCTCAACTCTGCCTGTCTCGCTGGGTTAACCTACAACCCTGCCTGGACTGACGGAACACCAGCCTGGAGTTGTGGAGCTAGCGTTGCTTCTCCACACTGGCTGTAAACCTGGGCCATTTTTCGCGTAAGCTCTACCCCACCCCCACCCTACTGCCGCCTCTGACCAACAACTCTCTCCTCCAATGATCACGCTGAATCATCATGTCCCGCCCCCATTGCCTGCTGACCGACGTCTCTCTCGGCCAATCGGCGCCCTCGATCAGCAGTACCACCTCCACTGTCTCGCGGAAAGCGGAGATGTCACCGAGTTTTAAAATCCGGATTACAAAAAATGGGGGGGGTTGGGAGGATCGTCCCCCTCCTCTTAAAATGGGGGGGGGGGGGGTGTCCCCTGGCCCCCACAGGATTTCCGCCCCTGTATTCTGTGGGATTTATTATCCCAAATAAAATTTGTGATATCTAAGTCCAGTTTAAAAAAAATCTTTTTGGGTAAGTATATTGGAATAGATTGGAACAGGTATAAGATTTGTGGTAGAAAAATCATTTTTATGGCATTTATTCGGCCAATTAAGGACATCGGAAGCGTTTTCCAAAATGTAATCAAGTTATATAGTTTCTTAAGTAGAGGGTTATAATTTGCGTCAAACATATCTTGATATCTTCTAGTAATTTCGATACCCAAGTATTTAAATTTTTCCATAGCTATTTTGAAAGGAAACTGCAAAAGATGTGTTGAGATTTCACTTTTATTCCAGTTTATTCTATATCCTGAAAATGATCCGAAGTCCCCAATTAAGTTTAAAATATTTGGTATAGTAATATGAGGTTTTGTGATGTACAATAGTACATCATCAGCGTATAATGATATTTTATTGTTGGAATATTTTGTTTTATATCCATGGATATTCGGATGAGTTCTAATTCTTACCGCTAGGGGTTCAATTATGAGGGCAAATAACAACGGTGATAATGAACATCCTTGTCTATTACCCCTTGACAATTGAAATTTTGTAGATAAATTATTGTTAGTTAATATTCTGCCCGTTGTCTTATTATATAATAATTTAATCCATAGAATGAAATTCTCTCCCAGTTGAAATTCTTGCAATACCCTGACCATATAATCCCATTCGACCTGATCGAATGCTTTCTCTGCATCCAACGATATGATTGATAGTTTTTGATCTTCCGTTTGCTGTGAATGCATTATATTGAGCAGATTATTAAATGATTGTCTAAAATTATTAAATGATTGTCTCTTAGGGATAAACCCCGTTTGATCTGGATGTATTAATTTACTAGCATATTTACTTAGTCTTCTAGCTAGTATTTTCGCTAATATTTTTTGATCTGTGTTTAACAACGCAATAGCTCTGTATGATCCAGGTTCTTCCACATCTTTATCTTTCTTAAGTATTAATGTGATCGTGGATTCTGCTAGTGTCTCAGGGAGTATTTGTTCTTTGATGGCATAAGTATACATTTTCTGTAGGCGAGGTGTAAATATGTCACAAAAACTTTTATAGAATTCATTACTAAATCCGTCAGGACCTGGTGTTTTTCCATTTTTTAATGTGATGATTGTTTCTTCTATTTCCTTATTTGAGATTTGTGCTCCCAATTCCTCTTGTTCCTGCAACTCTAGTTTAGGAAGGTTACAATTATCCAAGAACTCTGTAACTTTGTTGGTGTCCGTTATCGTATACAGATTCTGGTGAAATTGTGCAAATCTTTTATTAATATCACTCGGCAAGGTGAATACTTCCTCTTTGTCTGATTTAAATTTTGAAATTGTGTGATCCTTTTCTCGATTTTTTAACTGATGTGCCAGAGGTTTGTGGGGCTTATCCCCAAATTCAAAATGTTCCTGTCTTGTAATTTGTAATAATCTTATAACTTTCTCTGATAATAATTTATTTAATTTAAATGTCAGTATTATTGTTCTATTATGTTTTTCCATAGTGGGGTCTTTAGCGTTTTCTATGTCCAGTTGTCTAATTTGTTGTTCTAACTGTCTTTGTTCGTTCTTATTTTCCTTATTTTGAAAAGCTTGGTATGAAATTATAACGCCTCGAATAAATGCTTTAAAAGATTCCCATAATAGTGAAGGTGATATGTCTGGCGTATCGTTTATTTCAAAAAAAAGGTCCATTTACTGTTTTAAATATATACTCCCTTGCGGGTCTTTTAAAATTTGAGGATTGTACCTCCAAAACGGTTTGTTCTTAGTCAGTCCTTCCATTTTTAGAAAAAAAGTTATTGGGGAGTGATCTGAGATCGTATTTGTGTGGTATTTTGGTTTAGAAGTATGGGGTATTAGTTTTGTATCCACCAGGAAATAATCTATTTGTGAATATGTCTTGTGTACCATAGAATAGAACAATTAATCCCTGCCGGTCGGATTTGCAATCCTCCAGACATCTGTCATGTTTGTGTTTTTTATATATGTGTTTAGAAGTTTGCTAGTTTTGGGTTTCGTAATACCTCTCTGTATTTGATTGGATTTATCTAAGTAAGGGTCTAAGACACAGTTAAAGTCTCCGCCGATTATGACATTCTGGTAATTATATTCTGCAATTATAGTCAAGATATTATTGAAAAAATGCGGTTGTCAAAGTTGGGCGCATATATTTTTACCAAGGTAATTGGGGCAGCATGGATCTCCCTGGTAACTATCAAATATCTCCCGTCCTTATCTGTTAAGGTAGTTTTGGGTTTAAATGGAATGCGTTTGCGAATAATAATAGACGTTCCTCTAGATTTTGACGTGTATGACGAGTGAAAGGTTTGACCTATCCAGTTTGCCCTCAATCTAGCTTGGTCTTGAAGTTTAAGATGCATTTCTTGTAAGAAAGCAATATCTGTGTTGTATGCTTTCAGCTGAGCTAGAATTTTACCCCTTTTAATGCGCTTGTTAACACCCCTAACGTTCCAACTACAAAATGAGATTCCTCCCAGTTTATTTTGGTTATCGTCTTGCATTTTGAATGGATTTAATACCTGTGTGTCTTGCGGTGCATTCGTACCTCAGGTCTTTAGATATAGGGGCATCATTTACCCTACAAAGTTCAGTTAGTAGATTACCTTTGCGATTGTCCTTGAATTAAAAAAACACACTTGTGACCAAATGTGGAAATAATTTTAAAAAACTAGTACTAGTGAAAATACAGTGTCTGAGCATGTAACAAGCGACACACCCTACAGAGAAAGCATTTTATCGACTTCCGTTGTCGATATAAAACAAACAAATAGCTCCGCTCCCTCGATTAATCATAACATACTGGAGCGGGACCGGTTTCAAAATCAGATGTATAGTACCCATTTACAGAATATATATCCATTTCCTCAATATTTCCAGATATAACTATCATTTTTATCTACTAAGTGTTAAGCGTATATTTCAACCTCGGAAATCATCAACTGTTGGTTGAAGGGGTTAACCTATTTCTGGCTCCTGGAACTAAGCCACTAAGCCAGGAGCCCGCCTCTGCCCCTCACGCCCCAGTTATAAATCTACTTGAGAATTATTAAGTTAAGTTATAAATGTTAATTTGTAAATCACCCTTTCTACATTTCTGATCAGCATTCATTACTATTTCTATGTTAATATTCTATGTTAATATTGTTAAAATTGTTAATTCTATACCATTCAGGTTATTCATTAGATCTCATATACAACAGTAATTGCTAAGCCCACAGTCTCTTGTTGAACTCTTCATTTCGGTGGTTATCTTTTTCCCGCTTCACTTGGAACAGAGCGTGTCCTTGAGTTTGCATTCCGCCGATAAGACGTCTAGACAAAGTTCCTTCTTCTGGCAGCACGCCACCATTCTGGGTGCAATGGTAAAGAGAGAGAGTATCCATTATGTCCAACCTGTCCAGCTAGTCCTTCTGTTCCACGATGGTTGGAGTATATTTGTATGCCTCTTCGGGATTTGTGAACGTTTTTTGCTGTTCCTTGTAGGAAATACACTACGTTCTAGCTGGATAGTAAACACCATATCTAACCTCCAAACAAAATCCATCAACTCCTCTACTTCCTGAAAAGATTGTGGATAATCAGTGTGCAGGGAGGACTCTCGTGAACTTCTACAGGTGTACAGTAGAGAGCATATTGACCAGTTGCATCACGACCTGGTTCGGCAACTTGAATGCCCTGGAGCAAAGAAGACTGCAAAAGGTGATGAACACTGCCCAGTCCATCATGGGTACTGACCTCCTCACCATTGAAGGGATTTACAGGAGTCGCTGCCTCAAAAAGGCAGCCAGCATCATCAGACACCCACTCCACCCTGGCCACATATTCATTTGATTTCTGCCATCGGGAAGAAGATATAGGAGCCTGAAAACTGTAACGTCCAGGTTTAGGAGCAGCTTCTTCACTACAGTCAACAGGCTATTCAACGCTACTATCTCCAAATAAGCACTGAACTATATAGACGGGGGCATTGGTTTTGTCTTTTTGCACTATTATTGCTTATTTGTTTGTTTGTTTGTTTTATGTGTATGTACTAAATATTGCACTGTATGTATGTGTGACTGAAAAGTTCTGAACTTTTTTTTCATTTAACATATTGTTTACAGAGTAATATGTTTACATATTCCATTGTGCAGTTGCAAATAAGAATTTCATTATGTTCGGTTTGGGATGCATGACAATAAAACACTCGACCCTTGAAATATTCTTGAAGAGAGAAATAATAACTTAAATACACCTTGTATTTTCGTTAAAAATTGTATTGTGTGAGTAAACCATGAAATCCTGTTTCTGTGATTAATTGAGCATGAATTAAGAGGAATTGCTTAATTGTGTGACAGAATATTTCACTGTGTCACCAACAGTGTGTTTAAGCCATGATCAAATATTAGCATTTCCCTACATACTGTATATTTTCCCGTCATTGAGCATACTTTGTAGTGGTCTATTCATCTAAGAGGAAATGAAACAACATCATTTTTTTGCTCAATTCTTGAATTTCCTTTGGGAAAGGAAAAAACACAAATGACTGAGGCAGATGACGCCAAGTCTTACGTTTCATTTGAATTCGACCCAACTCAATGCGTCATTAAGAACACGCACACAGTTGAGGAGAGTGTACGGAAACGTGCCCGTCAGAATGTTGCTTTTGGCCATTGCAACTGACCTGTGCTCAGTCAGGGAGCCGACTGCTTTCATGTAATAGCGTTAGCACACAAGAGATCACAGTCTCTTGACAATACCTGGTCAGGATCAGGAAATGTCAAAAGTTGTGAGTCACACATAGGTCAGTCACTGCAGAGTCACAAGTTTGACTTAGCCTTACTTTCAACATTTTCTCACTGTATTCAGTTTGTTATGGATTGAGGTTAATGTAGAGAGTCATTAACCTAATGTGGATAAGACGCTGTTGCACAGTTCAACTTGAGTTTGACTGGGGAGGAATGTTCCTACTAATCCCTAATGATTTTGCTTTTACAATCACGTGGTTTTTACATTCTCAAGCTAATTCGCCCGGTGAGATGCCAGGAAAGCAGTGTGAGCCAAGTAATACATGTTTCCTGGGAACTCTCTCTGTTAACATGCTAGTTTGTTGGTCTGAATCATACAAAATTTCCATTACAGAGTAAAGTCGACAGAGATTGCTACTGCTGTGACATGGAGACACTGGGCGTTCATTCAGGAAAAATGAAACAAAAACTAACAAAGACAATGCCAACCTAAATATCTTCTTTAGGTTTAGTTCATTTAAAATAAAAACATTATTTTCCCACAGAAGATAGACACAAAATGCTGGAGTAACCCAGCGGGACAGGCAGCATCTCTGGAGAGAAAGAATGGGTGATGTTTCGTGAAAGGTGATGAAACATCACCCATTCCTTCTGTCCAGAAATGCTGCCTGGCTCACTGAGTTACTCCAACATTTTGTGTCTATTTTCAGTTTAAACCAGCATCTGCCGTTCTCTCCTACACTACACAATTTTACCACAATGGGACGTATCTTAATTATATCATTGATAAAGTCAATCATCTTTCTCAAAATATGCTGATTTAATCTAAAGGAACACTCTGAGTGGGTTGATACAAGAAAGATGTTGGTTTACAAAAAAAAAATCACAAAATGCTGGAGTAACTCAGCGGGACATGCAGCATCTCTGGAGAGAAGGAATGGGTGACGTTTCGGGTCGAGACCCTTCTTCAAACTGAAAGTCACGGGAAAGGGAAACGAGAGACATAGACGCTGCTGTAGAGAGATATACAACAAATAAATGAAAGATATGCAAAAAAGTAACTATGATAAAGGAAACAGGTCATTGTTAACCGTAGCTAGGTGAGAACGAGAAGCTGGTGTGACTGGGTGGGGGAGGGATGGAGAGAGAGGGAACGCAGGGGTTACTTGAAGTTAGAGAAATCAATATTCATACTCTTGGGTTGTAAGCAATTGGTGGATACATATGAGGGAGGTTTTGGATTGGCAGAAAGCTGGACAAAGGCCAGAGATGAAAAGACTAAAGGTGTGAGATAAGGAGATAAGGATAGTCAAGGGCTAAACATGAAACTCTGAAATGGGTTGTTGCCTGCTGGGGTTACTCAGATAGGCTACAGCAACAACTGATTTGTACAGCGCCTTTAACATAGCAAGTCATCATAAGGAATTCACAGGAGGGTCACCAAACAAATCCTGATGTGTGGGTAGGTTCAGACTTCGAGCCTGCAAATAGTCAATCTTACAGTAGCTTCACAGTCGGACAGATGGTGGCGAGGGGGATGGAGTCAGTGAGTTTCACACAAAGCTGAGTTATTGGAAGCTGCAAACAACGATTTACGTCACACTTGAGAAAGCTGACGGTTGCTTTCTTGGAGTAGAATGAGATTGAAGGTGTGGGGCTTGGGGTGGGGGGGGGGGGGGGTTGCTGATAACGGTGTACAAGATAGTGAGAGTTATAGATAAGATATAGGATTAGAATATAAAACAGTGCAGCACAAAAACAGTTGGCACATGAACTATATACCTCCAGGGTTACACAAAAAGCTGGAGAAACTCAGCGGGTGCAGCAGCATCTAAGGAGTGAAGGAGATAGGCGACGTTTCGGGTCGAGACCCTTCTTCAGACTGGTCAGGGATCAGGGAAACGAGAGATATAAACAGTGATATGGAGAGATAAAGCAAGAACAATGAGTGAAAGATATGCAAAAAAGTATTGGTGATAAGGAAAGCAGGCCATTGTAAGCTGTTTCTGGTGTGAAAATGAGAAGCTAGTGCGACTTGGGGGGGGGGGGGGGGGGGGGGGGAGATGGAGAAGGAATGTCAGGGCCCGAGGGCTGAGGGAGAGGTGGGGGGGTGGGGGGAAAGGAGCAGTCTGGGTTAACAGAATTGAGAAAATTCAATGTTTAAGCCCAGAGGATGCAGACTCCCCAAGCGGAATATGAGATGTTGTTCCTCAAACTTGCGGTGTTGTTCACTCTGGCCATGGAGGAGGCCCAGGACCGAGAGGTCGGATACGGAGTGGGAGGGGGAGTTGAAGTGCTGAGCCACCGGGAGGTCGGGTTGGTTATTGCGGACAGAGGGGAGGTGTTCGGCGAAACGATCGCCTAGCCTCCGCTTGGTCTCACCGATGTAGATTAGCTGGCATCTGGAGCAACGGATGCAGTAGACGAGGTTGGAGGAGGTGCAGGTGAACCTCTGTCGGACTTGGAATGACTGCTTGGGTCCCTGAAAGGAGTGGATGGGGGAGGTGAAGGAACAAGTGTAGCATCTCTTGCGGTTGCAAGGGAAAGTGCCCGGGGAAGGAGTGGAGCAGGAGGGAAGGGAAGAATTGATGAGGGAGTTGCGGAGGGAGCGGTCTTTGCGGAAGGCAGATAGGGGGGGAGATGGGAAGATGTGGCGAGTGGAGGGGTCACGTTGGAGGTGGCGAAACTGGCGGAGGACTATCTGTTGTATGCGCTGGCTGGTGGGGTGAAAGGTGAGGACCAGGGGGACTCGGCCCTTGTTGTGAGTGGGGGAATGGGGAGAGAGGGCAGTGTTGCGGGGTATGGAGGAGACCCTGGTGCGAGCCTCATCGATAGTGGGGGAGGGGAAACCCCGTTCTCTGAAGAACGAGGACATTTGCGATGACCTGGTGTGGAACACGTCATCCTGGGAGCAGATGCAGTGTAGTCGGAGGAATTGGGAATAGGGGATGGAGTCCTTACAGGAAGCAGGGTGGGAGGAAGAGTAGTCCAGGTAGCTGTGGGAGTCAGTTGGTTTGTAGTGGATGTCAGTCAGAACGGGGTTTCCCCTCCCCCACTATCGATGAGGCTCGCACCAGGGTCTCCTCCATACCCCGCAACACTGCCCTCTCTCCCCATTCCCCCACTCACAACAAGGGCCGAGTCCCCCTGGTCCTCACCTTTCACCCCACCAGCCAGCGCATACAACAGATAGTCCTCCGCCAGTTTCGCCACCTCCAACGTGACCCCTCCACTCGCCACATCTTCCCATCTCCCCCCCTATCTGCCTTCCGCAAAGACCGCTCCCTCCGCAACTCCCTCGTCAATTCTTCCCTTCCCTCCTGCTCCACTCCTTCCCCGGGCACTTTCCCCCACTTCTCATTTTCACACCAGAAACAGCTTACAATGGCCTGCTTTCCTTATCACCAATACTTTTTTGCATATCTTTCACTCATTGTTCTTGCTTTATCTCTCCATATCACTGTTTATATCTCTCGTTTCCCTGATCCCTGACCAGTCTGAAGAAGGGTCTCGACCCGAAACGTCGCCTATCTCCTTCACTCCTTAGATGCTGCTGCACCCGCTGAGTTTCTCCAGCTTTTTGTGTAACCCTCGATTCTCCAGCATCTGCAGTTCCTTCTTTAACAACTATATACCTCCATTTGGCTGCTTGCTCATGTCTGTCTAAATGACCCTTAAATGTTATAGAAACATAGAAACATAGAAACATAGAAAATAGGTGCAGGAGGAGGCCATTCAGCCCTTTGAGCCAGCACCGCCATTCATTGCGATCATGGATGATCGTCCCTAATCAATAACCCGTACCTGCCTTCTCCCCATATCCCTTGATTCCACTTGCCCCTAGAGCTCTATCTAACTCTCCCCTAAATAGAGTTATGACCAATACCTACTCTGGCATTTTCCAATACCAGACACCCCTAGTCTCTGTGTAAAAAACCTATTGCAAATCTCCTTTAAACTTTTTCTATTCCATCTGAAACCTATGCTCTCTAGTAGTTGACATTTGCAATCTGGGGGAAAGAACTCTGACTGTCTACTTCATCTATAACTCATATAATTTTATATATTTCTATCAGGTCTTTCCTCGACCTTCGACGCTCGGAAACGCTCCAAGTTTGGCCAAAAGTTCCTTAAAGACAGTACCCCCTAATCCAGACAACATTCTGGTAGAACTCTATTGTACCCTTTCCAAAGCTTGCATATCCTTTGTGTAATGCGGTGACCAGAACGGCACACAATAAAAAGCACAAAGTACTGGAGTAATTCAGTGGCTAAACTAAACTCAACTTCACTGAATTACTCCGAAACTTTGTGGAGTTTTTTTTGTAAACTAGCATCTGCAGTTCCTTGCGTCTATGCAATACTCCAAATATGGCTTTATCAAAATTGGATACAGTTGGAATACGATTAACCAAATGTTATGCCTTCTTTACCCCATTATCTACTTGCCACTTTTACAGAGCTATGGACTTGCAGGGTAAGTGACAAGCTGTTTAGAAGTGATACGAAGAACTTGGGTGGTCAGAATACAGAAAACCCTGCCCTGGGGCTTGGTGGAAGCAAAGCTTCAGTTCAAGTTAATGATTTCTATAAATGAAACAAAAAGTCATTTGAGGACAAGATCGTCATTTATTTTCTGAAGAGCAGAGATGAGTGCTGTGGAAGTGAACCGTATATTAGGAATGAATTGCACACCTTCTGGATTTTCCAGAAATAGGACATCACATGAAACTAAAGCTTGCATCATGTTATTATTGCTTAATCATTAAACAATGTTGCAATCACATAAAGATAGTCACGATAACCACAAATTCCTTGATCTTGACTAATTACTTTTATACGTTGTAATGAAACGTGTATTTTCCTGAATGGTGGCTTGGGATCAAATGCCAGATTCCTGGCCCGCTAAAACCGAATGCAGTGATCACCATTAACACCAGTGTTGCTTTACTATCCTTGCTTTTATTCCTGTGCTGAGAATGGAAGAATTAACAGCTAGAAATTGAGAAGTGAGGCTCTGTTATTTTGTTTCAGCACCACGTCTGAAGATTGCTTATCTCCAGTCAAAGTCAAATCACACCACTTCAGAAACTCAACCAGACATTTGTAGTCACCATTCACCCTGTGCTGAAGAAACAGTTTCTACCTTTCTAGTTGTGTGGTCTGAGTAATTAGGGTCCGTTTATCCAAATGAGTCCTACCATTAGGGTTGCACCATTAGGGTCTATGATACTTTCCCAGAGGTACTGCAGAGGGACGAGGACAATTTAAAAGGACCTTCTGGAGCCACAGTGCCAGTCCAGCAGTTAAAACCTTGTCTTTTAAAATGTATCCGCTTGTGTCCCTCCTCAACTTCCCAAAGCTCCATTCCTGTGCCACCTTTACAGCCTTTTAATGAACTCCCCTGACTCAGTCCTCAATCCTTGGGCAATCTAAGGGCCGCCATCTCTAACCACATGCCACTGTTGAAAGCCTTGCTTGAGCGCCGACCGTTGGCCTCACCTGAATTTGACTCCCCAGGCCCAGACACTCGTATTCACGTTCACACCCTGGAAGTGTGCATCGCCAATTCCCTTAGCCCGTGGGCACCACTGTATGTTGTTATACAGATGTTGTTAGGGGCGGCATGCTGGCGCAGCAGTAGATTTGCTGCGT
This sequence comes from Raja brachyura, assembly GCA_963514005.1. The sequence continues at coordinate 17,829,674 of OY740790.1, forward strand.
TCCAGCGCCAGAGACCTAGGTTTGATCCTGACTACAGGTGCTTGGCTGTACGGCGTTTATACTTCCTCCCCATGACTTGCGAGGGTTTTTCTCTGTTTCCTCCCACACTCCAAAGACGTACAGGTTTGTAGGTTCATTGACTTGGTATAAATGTAACATTGTCCCCAGTGTGGTAATATGTGAGAATCGCTGGTCGGTGCGGATTTCGTGGTCCCAAGAGCCTGTTTCTGTTTCTGCGCAGTATCTCTCAAGTAAACGAAAGTTGCTTAAAATGAAACAGATGATACCACCGATGCACGAGTCTTGGAGCTCAGCGGGTCACTGTGCTGTGCATATACGACGATAAAGAACCACTGAACCATCTGTGGGGGGAAATGGAGAGCTGACTTTTCAGGTCCTGACCCTTATGACTGATGGAGAAAAGGAGAGATAGCTGGTTGAAAAATGTGAGGGGGAGGAGTGGGGTAAGAACTGGAAAGTGACTGGTGGATTGGAGGGGTTGATTTGCAGTTGAGCCAGGTGGGGGAGGGAGGGGTGGAGATAGTTCCCTAGGCTGGAGGTGAAGAAACGAAAAGCATGCAAACGGTAGGATCTCTTAATGAAGGAAAGTGGGGAGTGACATGTAGAACCAGGGGAGGGATGGTGGTTAGAAAGGAATGGGAGGGGGACACAAAAAATACTTCATCAGAAATGTTTCTCAATCCTGAATAACTGCTTCTCTTTCCATAAGTGCTGCCTGATCCACTGAGTGTTTCCAGAATTTTCTGGGTTTTTTTAAATTTCAGGTTTCCAGCATCTGCAGGAGTTTTGTGATTGGTGTCATAGAGTCATATAGGCCTTTCATTCAGGCCTGCCACAATATTCATTCCTACGCTCAGTCTGCCTTGGCCTACATGATCTCCCAGTTGCTAAACATTTCAACTCCCCTTCCCATTCCCACACTGACCTTTCTGTCTTTGGTCTCCTCCACTGTCAGAGTTAGGCCACACGCAAATTGTGGAAATAGCAATTCATATTTCACTTGCGCTGCTTACAACCCAGCGGTATGAATATTGATTTTCTCTAATTTCAAGTAGCCCTTGCATTCTCTCTCTCTCCGTCCCTGAAACTAGCAAGCTGTCTTGCTAGTTTCACTGTTTGTATTCCTTCATGATCCCCTCTTCCCCGCCAACAATGGACTCCACCTTTCTTGAGTCATCGGTGCTGGCTGTGATTTGTTCTGTGCCTTTTCATACCTCTAGTTTCCTTCTCCCCTGACTCTCAGTCTGAAGAAAATGTCTCAACCGTAAACATCACCTTTTCCTTTTCTCCTGAGATGCTCCCTGTCCCACTGAGTTACTCCATTTGGGGTCTATTTTCACAATTATCCACTTTTGTTGGTTACATTCTCTCATCTCACCAGCTCCAGGCTGCCTTTCTGCCATCTTACTACAAGCTCCCAGCATTCACATCTCTGCATCTTCAACGATTCTTTACTAACTCCCTCCACTACTTTACGAAGTATCCCACCGGTATAAGTGCCCACCTGTTCTTCTTGTACATGATTTTTTACAAGAATCTTCTTACAATATACATCGGTTATGTCTGCCTATATACAAAGTGTTGCTGTTCAGAGATTTTGGTCTCCATTTCCTGTTAGAACTAGATCTTTCCCAGTCCAATGAGTAAAAATAATTCTTTGCTACCTCATTAGGAACAGTCAACATGGATTTATGCCTGGAAGGTCATGTTTGACTAATCTTCTTGAATTTTTTGAAGAGGTTACTAGGGAAATTGACGAGGGTAAAGCAGTGGATGTTGTCTATATGGACTTCAGTGAGGCCTTTGACAAGGTTCCTCATGGAAGGTTGGTTAAGAAGGTTCAACTGTTGGGTATAAATGCAGGAATAGCAAGATGGATTCAACAGTGGCTGAATGGGAGAAGCCAGAGGGTAATGGTGGATGGCTGTTTGTCGGGTTGGAGGCAGGTGACTAGTGGGGTGCCTCAGGGATCTGTGTTGGGTCCTTTGTTGTTTGTCATGTACATCAATGATCTGGATGATGGGGTGGTAAATTGGATTAGTAAGTATGCAGATGATACCAAGATAGGGGGTGTTGTGGATAATGAAGAGGATTTCCAAAGTCTACAGAGTGATTTAGGCCAGTTGGAAAAATGGGCTGAAAGATGGCAGATGGAGTTTAATGCTGATAAATGTGAGGTGCTACACCTTGGCAGGACAAATCAAAATAGGACGTACATGGTAAACGGTAGGGAATTGAAGAATACAGTTGAACAGAGGGATCTGGGAATAACCGTGCATAGTTCCTTGAAGGTAGAATCTCATATAGATAGGGTGGTAAAGAAAGCTTTTGGTATGCTAGCCTTTATAAATCAGAGCATTGAGTATAGAAGCTGGGATGTAATGTTAAAATTGTACAAGACGTTGGTGAGACCAAATCTGGAGTATGGTGTACAATTTTGGTCGCCCAATTATAGGAAGGATGTCAACAAAATAGAGAGGGTACAGAGGAGATTTACTAGAATGTTGCCTGGGTTTCAACAGCTAAGTTACAGAGATAGGTTGAATAAGTTAGGTCTTTATTCTCTGGAGCGCAGAAGGTTAAGGGGGGACTTGATAGAGGTCTTTAAAATGATGAGAGGGATAGACAGAGTTAATGTGGACAAGCTTTTCCCTTTGAGAATAGGGAAGATTCAAACAAGAGGACATGACTTTAGAATTAAGGGACAGAGGTTTAGGGGTAACATGAGGGGGAACTTCTTTACTCAGAGAGTGGTAGCGGTGTGGAATGAGCTTCCAGTGGAAGTGGTGGCGGCAGGTTCGTTGGTATCATTTAAAAATAAATTGGATAGGCATATGGATGAGAAGGGTATGGAGGGTTATGGTATGAGTGCAGGCAGGTGGGACTAAGGGAAAAAAGTTGTTCGGCACGGACTTGAAGGGCCGAGATGGCCTGTTTCCGTGCTGTAATTGTTATATGTTATATGGTTACCTCCTGTTTTCAGCGGGTTACTTGGAGACGAAATAAACAATGAAGCTGCTCTGTTCCAACAAATTGGCAATCACTGATTTCTCTTGGCGAAAATTTACAGTATCTTTGCAATGTATGTACAATACAGACAGCAGCTAAATAAAGGATATTGAAGAATGCCAGCGGCAAATGTCTATGGTTCTACATCTTCCTGATGGAAAGTGCAATCTCTATTTATCTGCGTGTGATATGTGGAGCTGCCCTGGACACTCAGATTACATTCTGCAAAATCCGTTTGTAAATAAATATACAATTTTAAATAAAAAAACTATTACTCATTTCTAAAAATGACCTTCCCTTTAAAGATGTGTTTACTAATGTGTGTTGTTGGAGGAACCACAAGTTTTTCTACATAAACTCATAAACTACGTAAACTCCTCGACTGGTTTAGTTTACTTTAGTTCAGATACAGCACGGAAACAGGTCCTTCGGCCCACCATGTCTGCGGCGACCAGCGATCCCCACACATTAACACTGTCCTCCAAGCCTGTACGTCATTGGAGTGTGGGAGGAAACTGAAGATCTTGGAGAAAACCCACGCAGGTCACGGGGAGAACGTACAAACTCTGTACAGGCAGCACCCGTAGTCAGGATTGAATCCGGGTCTCCGGCGCAGCAAACGCTGTAAGGCAGCAACTCTACTGCTGCACACCGTTAGCCAATTAACTTAATGTATGTCCACTTTGGTAAATATGCACAAACTGCTCCTATTTCTTGCAGACTTGTAAAAGGCTAACATTTTCAGGGCCAGTTCATTAAATAATTAAAATCACAGCTGCACTTGTTGATCAGGGCTGCCGCAGAGAATGGGCTAGTAACTGGGACAAATAATTGTGACATTTAAAATTAAAGTCAAAATCCAGAAAGAAAACAGCAGATAGCATTGGTCTTTGTTTGGCTCTTAGCTGACTTGCATCCCATTCTAATTATCGTCCTTTATTCCTTTGCCAGGCTATTGTAAATTTGATTTTGTAGAATGATGAACACAATGGCATTCCTGCATTAATCAGTTCCGGGTAATGGTTTTGAAGAATTCTTCACTCTTAGACACATGTGTGGTTATCTTGAATTTATCAAAGATACTGCCACTTGTCTACCCCTTAAATCAATTCTGATAGGGAGGAAGTTCCATGATTTTGACTCAGTCATGATAAAAGGTGGGCACTAACTCTCCAAGTCAGGGTGACATGAATCTGGTATGAATCTGTAGATATGATTCTTCTACATAGTGAAGACCGTACAGATTGTTGGAGGTATCCCACTAATTAAGAGTGCTCCAAGAATATCTTTAAAATGATTCATATGGCTTTCAATAGTCCTACTAATTACCACCCATGCTAATAAGAACATAATAAGTGTTCATAATATAGTTCATAATAAGTTCTCAAGGTCATAGGTTCTAAGAGCAGAATTAGACCATTCAGGTCAAGTCTACTCCACCATTCAATCATGGCTAATCTAACTTTCCCTCTCAACCCCATTCTCCCCATAGCCCCTGACACCCATACTAAACAAGAATCTTTCTATCTCTGCCTTAAAAATATCCATTGACGGCTTCCCACAGCCTTTTGTGGCAATGAATTCCACAAATTCACCATCCTTTGACTAAATAAACTCTGCCTAATATAATAGTTTCTTTATTGTCATTGTAACATGAACCATGTACAACAAAATTTAAAAAATGTCAGCCAGTCAGTGCACCATTCAATCCATAAAAGCTAATGATACATACAAGGTAAAATATTAAAAAAGATAAACAACTAAAATAAATATGAAATATGAAAATATAGCACGCAAAAACACCCAACCCTACATCCTTCTGTCGATTTCACAGTGTACCAACCACAGTCCCTTAGTCCCCTAGTTCCTTGGCGGCTACATTTAGTGCCTTTATAGCAGTGGGGTAAAAACTTTTTTTAAGTCTGTTTGTCCTTGTCCTTGTAGATCTGTACCGTCTGCCTGATGGCAACAGTTCAAACAGGGAGTGTCCGGGGTGGGAAATGCTCTTTAATATATTCTGGGATTTTTTTGATGCAGCGGGAACTGTGTAAGTCCTCCAAGGCAAGGAAAGGGCAGCCGACAATCCTCTGGGCGTTGTCAATGGCCCTCTGGAGCGCTTTCCTCTGAGCCGCTGTGCAGCTGGTACCACACGCATATCCTCATCTCCTTCCTAAAGGTACACCCTTTTATTCTGAGGCAATGGCCTCTGGTCCTAGACTCTCCCACTAGTCGACACATCCTCTCCACATCTACTCTATCCAAACCTTTCACTATTTGGCGAGTTTCAATGAGGTCCCTCCCCATCCTTCTAAACTCCAGCGAGTCCAGGCCTAACCCAATCATTCCTGGGACTAACTAACAAACTTGGAGAGTGGGTGTTTTTAAATACAGAAAGCAATCTCCAGGATAATTGATAAGATCCATTTACAGTAGTTGCATTCATGCCATTTTTTAACAGAAATTTCTTTCTAATCAAGGGCATTTATAAAATTGTGTGTCAACTAGATACACATACATCACTTTTTCTATGAAGCACATTCAAAAAGGACTTTCCCACACGAGAAGGAAAGCAAGATATACTGAGAGTTTTTCTACAAGTTAGATTGTATGTGCATGGAGCACCTGCTGAGCCAGCAGTGTTTACAAGCCGAATAACCATCTATCAAGTGATGCGTACAGAGACAGAAGCATCACAGCTATGATCTTCCCATTGACGCAAGCGAGTTCTGGTTGTGGCCACTGAAAGACGAATTACAGCAGACCTGCATAGAATGCCTGTCTTATAGTCTAGATTGTGTAATATTTACTGCGGATTGCGTCTTTGTTCCCCAAGCACTTATCCTGAGAATCTTCTAACAATGTTCTCCACTTTAGAAAAGCTGATAACAATGGGAAACAATAAGTGATTGGACTTATTATTAAAACCCCCTGAATAAAGCTTACGAAAATCTTACGAAAGTGGCAGAATGAATTTTATCACTGTGTAGGAAGGAACTGCAGGTGCTGGTTAACACGGAGCAAAATGCTGGAGTAACTCAGCGGGACAGGCAGCATCTCTGAAGAAAAGGAATAAGTGACATTTCAGGTCTGAAAAAGTGTCTCGACCCGAAACATTGCCCATTCCATTTCTCCAGGGACGCTGCCTGACCCGCTGAGTTACTCCGGCATTTTGTGCCTATCTTTGGTGAATTGTATCACATGTCTTTGAAATTTTCTGCTGCATCCAACTGAATACCTATTTGCGGTTTCACTTGCATAACAAGTAATTTGAATGTTTAAAACTCCTTAAACTTGATATGGCAGTGCAATTGCACATTATGCCTACTTATGTGAAAAAAATGATATTATTGATAATTATTTATTTCACCCTACACTCACAGATCAAATTAAAAAAAAAGTCCTTCATTAATAATCAGGGTGCACTAGCCTGCTCAATATGTACTGAGTGGAACAGGCACTTATTTCTCTGTGTGAACTGCCTGTTCTTGGGAGACGACATTAACAATTAATTCCGATGAACATGTTGTATGTTCAACATACAACATACTTTAACTTGTATATTGAAGTTCAAGTTAAATTAAATTGAATTGAATATAATTTAATTGAATTCATTTTATTAGCCAAGTATGTATACTTACAAGGAATTTGCCTTGGTGCTTTGCTCACAAGTAACAACATGACATACAGTAAACAATTAAAAATAAAACATTATAATTTAAACATGTACAGATGAAATAAAATACCAGAGTAAAAGGAGGCTACAGACTTGGTTGTTGGGTAGAGCTTCTGCCTGCGGGAAAAAGGTAGACAAAAGTGCTGGAGAAACTCAGTGGGTGAGGCAACGACTATGGAGCGAAGGAAATAGGCAACGTTTCGGGTTGAAACCCTTCTTCACACTGATGTGAGGGTGGGGGGTGGCGGGGGGGGCTGGAAGAAGAAAGGAAGAGGAGGAGCCAGTGGGTGGAGGGAGAGCTGAAAAGGGGAGGAGAAAGTAGGGACTACCTGAAATTAGAGAAGTCAATGTTCATACCGCTGGGGTGCCAACTGCCCAAGCAAAATATGAGGCGCTGCTCCTCCAATTTATGGTGCTCCTCGCTCTGGTCATGGAGGAGGCCCAGGACAGAAAGGTTGGATTTGGAATGGGTGGGGAAGTTGAAGTGCTGAGCCACCAGGGGATCAGGTTGGTTATTGCGAACTGTGCGGAGGTGTTGGGTGAAGCGATCGCCAAGCCTACGCTTGAGAGAGCAGCTGCAATCTAGAGCAGCGGATGCAATAGTTGAGGTTGGAGGAGGTGCAGGTGAACCTCTGCCGCACCTGAAAAGACTGCTTGGGTCCTTGAATGGAGTCTAGGGGGGAGGTACAGCGATAAGTGTAGCATTTCCTGAGGTTACAAGGTAAAGTGCCCGGAAAGGGGGTGGTTCGGGTGGGAAGGGACGAATTGACCAGGGAGTTATGGAGGGAGCGGTCTCTGCGGAAAGCAGACAGGGGAGGAGTTGGGAAGATGTGGCAAGTGGTGGGATCACGTTGGAGATGGCAAAAATGTCAAGAGGATTATTTGTTGTATGTGACGGCTGGTAGGGTGGAAGGTGAGGACAAGGGGGACTCTGCCCTTGTTATGAGTGGTGTAATGGGGAGTGAGAGCACAGTCATGGGGTATAGAAGAGACTCTGGTGAGAGCCTCATCTATCGTAGAAGTGGGGAACCCCCGTTCCCTGAAGAATGAGGACATTTCCGATGCCCTGGTGTGGAACACCTCATCCTGGGTGCAGATGCGGCGTAGATGGAGGAATTGGGAGTAGGGGATGGAGTCCTTACAGGAAGCAGGGTGGGAAGAAGTGTAGTCCAGATAGCCATTGGAGTCAGTGGGTTTATAGTGGATGTCGGTCAGTAGTCTATCACCTGCGATGGAGATAGTGAGGTCACGAAATGGTAGGGAGATGGCGGAAATGGTCCAGGTGTATTTGAGTGCCAGATGGAAGTTAGTGGGGAAATGGATGATGTCAGTGAGTTGTGTGTGGGTGCAGGAGGTAGCATGTCGATGTAGCGGAGGTAGAGTTCGGGGATAGGGCCATGGTACGCCTCAAACAAGAATTGTTCGACGTACCCTACAAAGAGGCGGCATAGCTGGGGCCCATGCGAGTGCCCATAGCTACGCCTTGTATTTGGAGGAAATGGGAGGAATCAAATGAAAAGTTATTGAGGGCAAGGACCAACTCCGCTAGGCGGAGGAGAGTGTCAGTGGACGGGGATTGGGTGGTTCTGCGTTCGAGGAAGAATCGGAGGGCTTTGAGACCCTCCTGGTGGGGGATGGAGGTGTAGAGTGACTGGACATCCATGGTGAAGATGAGAGAATGGGGGCCTAGAAATCGGAAGTCCTGGAGTAGATGAAGAGCGTGTGAGGTGTCTTGAACATAGGTAAGGAGGGATTTAACCAGGGGGGATAGGATGGAGTCGAGGTCAGTGGGTCTGCCAGAACAGTCAGGTTTGTGGATTTTGGGGAGAAGGTAAAATCGGGCCGTGCGGGGCTGAGGAACAATGAGTTTGGAGGCTTGAAGGGGCAGGGAGCCGGAGTTGATGAAGTCAGATATGGTGCTAGAGATAGTGGCCTGGTGCTCATCTGTGGGGTCATGGTCCAAGGATAATTAGGAGGAGGTGTCTGAGAGTTGGCGCCTGGTCTCAGCCTTGTAGAGATCAGCGCCCCAGACTACCACGGCTCCTCCCTTGTTGCAGGTTTAATCACCCAGTCTGGGTTGTTGCAGAGTGAGTGGAGGGCTGTACGTTCAGGGGGGAGAGGTTAGAGTGACGCAGGGGAGTGGAGAGGTTGAGGCGGTTGATGTCCCACCAGCGGTTTAAAATAAAAAGGTCTAAAGCCGGTAGATGGCCATGAGGGGGAGTCCAAGAGGAGGAGGTCCATTGGAGACAGGAGAAGGGGTCATCACTGGGTGGTGGAAGAACACTTTGAGGCGGAGGCGACAGAAGAAGAGCTCCACATCGTGGCGGGCGCGGAACTCGTTGAGGTGGGGACGGAGGGGAACAAAGGTGAGGCCTCTGCTGAGGACAGACCGTTCGGGAAAAAGCTGTTTTTATATCTGGATGCGGAAGCCTTGACAGTCCGGAGACGCCTTCAAATGTCAAACAGTTATGTTTGTCATAGCATTGTTCTTCAGACCAATGACAACATTTCAGGTTAGGACCCTTTTTCAAACTGATGGGAAACATCGTCTGTCCATTTCCCGTCGCAGATGTTGGCTGGCCTGCTGAGTTCCTCCAGAACAGGGGTGGGGAACCTGCGGCCTTCTAGGCCATTAAGTGCGACCTTTTGAATGAATCCAAATTTTGCAGAACATATCCTTTTATTTTATTTAATATATTTTTGTTCGTTTTTTATTATTTTTATTTGAATCTTAAAATGAACGTATTTAAAATAACAAAGAGTAAAAGATTCAACAAAATAATCCTCCCCGACTGACGGCCACAATTAAAACATTAGTAATAATAGTAAGATTAAACGAGAACTTACCAGTTTGAAGTTTGATCCTTATTTTATGAGGAGTTACGATGAGGGATTTCATGAAGACCCCGCCAGCAAGCATGCACGACATTCTTCAAAGCAGCGGTGTGAAATCACAGATAACAGAGTTGACTGGAGATAGTAAGATTAAGAGAAACCATATACCAGTTGACCTTATGATAGAGGGTTGGGAGCGGAGGGAACAAAATCCCTCATCGTAACTCCTCATAAAATAAGGATCAAACTTCAAACTGGTAAGTTCTCGTTTAATCTTACTATTTTACTTCGGAGTCACGTGACTTGTAACAGAGCTGAAAAACAATAATGTATTCATTAATACAAACAAAACCCCTGAGTTCGGGAACCGTTCAGGGAACAGAACTTAAAACAGTATCTGCAAACGTCGCAGGAGTGGCCACAGGTTTACTATAAAACCGTTGAGACGCATCTCCATTGGCCCAGCCCACTGTTGTGAGGACATGATCCATGGGTACCTCCATGGTCCTCGCCGCTGATGTGGACGCAGCCCTGGTAGAATGAGATTTGAATATCAGTGTCTACCCCTGCAGCATCCAACACCACCCTGAGCCACCTGGAAATTGTCTGCACAGTTACCCTGTGATGTAGGCTTTAAACTGATGAATAGACTTGTTTCCATTCTCCTTATATTTTGGGTGACATTAATATAATGTCGGAGATAGGTGGTTATACAGAAGCATACATCAATGGGATATGCAAAGAATTACAACTTAAGACCGGTTGTACCAGGTCTATGGTGTTTAAGTAATTCATCAATGAAAACGGTTACCTTGGTGGGGGTCGAGACCATCCTGTCCAGTTTAGTTTGTGGAGGGTCTGGACCCGCTGAGCTGTATAAGTGCCATTTGCATCACCACTTTGTAGGTGAGTTTAGCCAGTGGGAGTTCCGAAACTGGAGACCAACTCCTGAGTAGAGAGAACACTACCCCAATATCACAGGTCATATTGTATCATGGTCTACGAGGGTAAGAATTGAAAATACCTCTCATGAGTTTCGCCACCAACTGATGGGATCCTACTCCGATAGTGAGGTAGGATGATAATGCGCTTCTGACATTATTGATGGCACTATAGCTGAGGCCCTCATCATAGTGAAGGCCCGAGAGGAATTTCAGCACATCTGTGATGGTGGCAGAATCATAGGTGATATTAGTCCTGGAACAGAAGGCCTCCCATTTTCTTACATGGGTAAGATACTGCTATCTCGTGGACTCTCTGCACGATGCCATGATGATATCCATGGTCCTGTTCGACAGCCCGAATTCCAGCAAAGGTCTCTTCAGAACCTGCAAGCCAACAGGTTCAGATGACCACGGCATGGATGACTCTCCCCTGATATGGGATGTATCAGTAGGTTCGGGCATTTAGGAACCTGCACCCATGGTTTCTACACCATGTCGAGGACCACCGGGAACCATGGCTGTGTGGGGCAGACGGGTATTATCAGAATCCCTGATGCAGAATCTAGCTGGATTTTCCGCAATACCCGATTGATGAGGCAGAAAGGGAAAAATGCATAGAAGAATGCATAAATTTCCCCCAATGTAGCGAGAACGCATCCATCGCTACTGCCCCAGGATCTGGTTCCCACGAGACGTATGTTGGTATCTGATGGTTCACCTGGACGCAAATAGGTCGATATCTGGTGTACCATAGTGAGCTATAATATTAGCAAATATTTGGGGGTTCAACATCCACTTGGTGTTGTCATTGAATACTCGTGACCTAGTGTCCGCCACTGTATTAAGCTTACCTGGAAAGTAGGTAGCTGATATCCAAATATTTCAATGCACCAGTGCCAAATTATGTTTGCCAATTCATCCCAATATATCGACCAATACCACCCATATGGTTTAAATATGCCACCACTGTGGTATTATTTATCTGTAGAAGGACATGCTTCTGTCCTTTGTTCTTGGGTTGCTGTGGTGCTGGGGTGCAGGGCTGACGCATTTTTCAGGCTGGTCGCTGTGGGCCTTGGCTTAAACAGGCCTCTGATGATAAGGCACGAACTTTGGGTTTGCTCCCGTCACTCTATCGGGTTGAACCCAGGCCTGTTAGATGTTGCATATGGATGCTGCCGACGATACGCCGGAGGAAGGCGGTTTTATCAAACCTACCGCTTTAACTTCCTCGTCTAGGTCTTTCACCTGTGGCCTTACACAATCCCGCAATTTTGGGGTCGATTATAGGACGGATAGAGCTTTTCTGAAGCAATTGAACTCATATTGCGTATTGCAGAGCAAGGCTGATGCATCCTGCTGCTCTTCCGTCATGTCCATACCGTCGACTGACCTGGCAAACGCAGTGATGCCTGAGGTCAGTAGTTTCAGGATTTTTTGAATTTTTCCCTGTGCCCTTATCCCAGGGCTGATGTTCCCCCATACGGGTGTGTTCACGGTATGGACGTTCAGCGACACGCAACTTTCCGGGGCCATGTATTTGCTTGTGGTCTCCGAAATTACCTGTTCCTGTAATTGGTGTGTTGTCAGGTAGTTTATGTTTGCCGCTAGCCTCGTTTGAAGAGGTTGCCCTTTCTGGGATGGTTGAGCGAACTTAGACACCATTCCTAGAAGTTCCTCTTTTTGCATCCCTTGCAACTGTGGGTCTTCAGCCAACCCCTCTTTGAAGTCAGCTAGTGCCTGACTTCTAGCGCTCCCTACTGAGGGAGGGGAGATGTTGGACAGCCCTGTCATGGGCCCTGCCGTGGATCTCCGGGATTCTAGGGACGCACACTCCTGATGGAGAAGGTCCCTATCAAGCAGCTGCTCGACCATGCGCTCCATTCGAGCCATGCGACCGCCACCACTATCTGCGGACGGCAAGTCGTCTTCCCCAAGTTCTTTTTTTAAAAAAAATTATTTAAATTTTATTAGAAGTTAATACAGTACAAAACAATACAGTGGCACCTAATTTTAGGTGGCACCTAATTTTAGGTGCCAACTATGTCATAACGTAATACGTTCTGTGTACAACCTCTAGTTTTATGTTTTTGAAAAGGAAAGTTAAAAAAGACAAGAAATAGGGAGAAGAAAAAGAGGAAAAATAGATAGTAGTAAATAGAAAAACGTGAAGTGTGTATATAAGAAAAGAAAAAGTAGAAAGTAGAAATAGGAGAAAAAGACCCTTAAAAAAGAAAATTTTCAAATCTTTGTTCGGAGATGACGCAAAGTCGGTGCCAGCCGCTCCTGCGGGGCTACTCGACTTGTGTTTAGGTTTGCCACCGGTCCGCAATCTAGCGAACTGAAGCGGTGGAGAGTCGGTGCCAGCCGCTCCAACAGGGCTACACGATTGTTGTGCTGTTTTGCCACTGGTCCGCCCTCTTGCGAACTGATGTGGCGGTGAGTCGGGGTGTCCCTTAACCGGGCCCCGTCTTCCGCACTTTTTTGCCGCTGGTCTGTTTTCATACAGACTGAAGCGGTGGGGAGTCGGGGTCTTAGCTACCCTGATCCCACGTGGTCCTACCGCCAGTATGCAGCTCCCGGGACTGCTGCGGTGGAGTGTCGGGTCCCGACTGAGCGGGGCTCCCCGACTTCTGCGCTAGCTTCCCGGCCCGAAGTATGGGTGCTGCCAGAAACCAACGGTCAGCTCCGGGAATGTTGGCCGCCGACCTCGCTCTGAAGTCCCGCGGTCTTCAATGGCATGCTTGAAGCAGCCTTCTTTTTGCTCCTTCTCTGCATTCCGAACTTTCTGTAAGGGATTTAAACAATACTGAAACCCGACCAACTCAAGGTTAGAACAACTTACCTGTTGGTCAAATTTCCGTCAGGTTTGGCCCATGGTGGAGCAGTGCTCCCCCCAGCCAGACATTGCGTAATGCGATTCCCTCCTTCAGTCAGCCTAGGCCTGACTCCTTATGCTCCCCTGCGAAGAGGGTGAGCATTTGGCAGCCCTGTAAAGGGTACTGCCATGGGTCTGCTCGGAGACCCATGGTGACCAGAATGGAGTGTGCCATGTTGGAGGTAGTGCTCCCCACCTACTCATGCGGGAATATAGACTGCCCCAAACGGCATGTCTGTGAGCCCGAACCCCGCCGGGTCAACAGTATGCCCACTTCCAGGCGTTGTACCGCCTGTGTTTGAGTCGGGGCCCCGGCTCTGTCTCGGAGCTCCCGACTTTCGGGTAGCGTTGCCGTCAGTCCACGGTGATCCTGCGGGCTGCGGTGTTTAAGTCGGGGCTGGCGCTCTGCCGTCGCTACCCACGAACGGCGAGTCTGTGAGCTCGGATGCTGCTGGGTCAACGGGCTTGCCCGACTTCTGTGGAGAGTTCTGCCGCTGCTGACTGCAGTCCGCGGTCCGCAGTCAGTCTCTCGAGGCGGCCCGTTGGTGGGGTACTCTTTCCCACAGAGTCCCTGAAAGAAAAAACCTTACCTGCAGGTCCGTTCCGGTGGAGGAGCGACCCTCCTCCCTGCCTGTCGCTTCGCATGAAGCCACTCACGTGACTCCGAAGTAAAATGTACATTTTGAAGTATATCTAATTGAAGTTTCTTGGATGCGGCCTTATTAAATTACGGCTAACGTAATGCGGCATTCAAACATGAAAAGGTTCCCCCCCCCCCCCCCCCCCACTCCAGAATTTTGTTTTTGCATCTGTAGATACTTGTGGCTGCATTATTCATACCCTTGTCCGTGACGACTAAGGTAATTGAAGGTTACCAGACTCCCTGTGACCTTTCGTGATCACTGGCAAGGAGAAACACATATTTTCCTACTGCATTTTGCAATGGCCACCCTGAGCCAACTTCTTACTGTAAACATATTTTTGTTCATTTGGTTTTCATTACTGTTCAGTTCTCTTCCTTCAATCTAATTGTTTCTGTTGATGTTGTCGTAGACTGTGTGGCTCAAAGAATAATTTGTTCAAAAGACAACACAAATGGTGGCCCAGTGGCAGAGAGCTGCTGCCGCACAGTGCCAGAGACATTGTGTGCTGACTGTGAGGAGTTTACATGTTGGTGGGGTCTTCACGTAGTCACTCACGTGACTCCGAAGTAAAATCTACTCATTGATAATAAGAACAGGTAATGACTACGGGTGTTGCCTGTACGGAGTTTGTACGTTCCCCCCATAACCGCGTGGGTTTCTCCGAGATCTTCAGTTTCCTTCCACACTCCAAAGACGTACAGGTTTGTAGGTTAATTAGCTTAGGTTTGTATAAGGGTTAAAATGTTTACAGACCAACTGACATAACGTCACGGCTTTGGTGCCAGTGTTAGTCATATGTGTGGCATATGTTATCAATTGACATTATACCCTTCCTATACACTCGGAAATATTTCCTAGCTTGGCCAAGTGTTTAATCTGTTAAAGTTGGGCAGATGACATCTGTAATTCATGTCTGATTAAATGTCTTAACTCAAACTGACTTCTGCAAGAAAAATAAAGTTTAGTAAGAGTCACTTCACCACAACTATGGCAAGTTCAGCTGACAGATTTCCAGCATTTCCAGCATTCCAGGATTTTTACTTACCATTCCAAATTTTACTTTGGAGTCACGTGAGTGACTACGTGAAGACCCCGCCAGCACGCATGCGCGACATATCGTCGAACGCATTGCGGAAGCGACAGTCGGGAGGAGCGTCGCTCCTCCAGCGTAAGTTTAAAAACCTACCGAAGGTAAGTCCACAGCACTATAGAGTTGAGGAAATCCAGGAGAGCAGCGGCAAAAATCGCTGCTGTAGAAAGCAGCCAGCAGCGTGCCGACTCTCCAGAGCTGCAGGTGCTGCCAGCAGCTCCTGTCTTCTCACCGCACAGACCGCAGGTGCGCCGCGGTCCGGTGGCAAAACCACCCGGAAGTCGGACAGGTCCGTTGACTCGGCTGGGTCCGGACCCGAGGACACCCCGTTCGCGGATAGCGACGGCGGCCGTCTTTCCCGCATGGAGCGGATGGTGGAGAAATTGCTCCAGCGTGACCTGCTTATGCAGGGACAGAGTCACAGTGGGTCTCTTCGCAGACCCACGGCAGCATCCTATCAAGGACTGCCAAATGTCTCACCTCTTCGCAGGGGAGCATTAGGGGTCAGAGCCTTGCTGACCCTGAAGAAGGGGCAATGGCTGAAGACTTACCTGTGTCAGGGGTGCCGGAGGAAGAGTTGTTGGGTATGGTTAACAAACGTGCTGGGTATCTCCAACCCAGAAAGGACTGCAATACATCCTAAGCTGGCAGCCAGTATTAATTACATGGCTACCACCCAGTTGCAGGAACAAGCTATCAACAACACGGCAGAGAAATACCTTGCTCCAGAGAATTGCATTTCTCTAAATGTGCCTGCAGTCAACAACCCCATCTGGGGCAACATGAGCCCAATCATAAGGAGCCAGGAGGTGAAACTCCAGAGAATCCTCAAACTGCTGGCTGCTGGCATTACAGCAGTAGCCAGAACAGTCGATGGGGTTGAGATGCCTGAAGAGCTGCAAGACGCTCTAGCACTCCTGTGCAATACTCAATTCGAGATAAACAGCTACAGGGAGAACATCATCAAGCCTGCACTCAATCCCAAATTTGCGGGATTATGCAGGACTAGCAGTGCACAGCCGCCAACATTGCTGTTTGGGGACAACCTCCCAAAGCAGGTAAAAGACCTGGATGAGGAGGCCAAGGCTATAGGCCTGATTAAGGTGCCAAACACCGCCAAAACCCGTTATCAGCAGCGGCAGCACCCCTACACATCCACCAGACATTGTTACAATGAGAGACCATCTGGTGGTGAAAGCTCGAAGGCTGGCCCACCTGCACAACGGTCTTTTTTAGACCATGGCCAAGCCCGGCCTTCTTGGAAAATGCGCCATCCCCGCACCCCAGCAACACAACACATCAAGAAACAAGGACAGAGACAACCAACACAGCACCGCTGGTAACCTTGGAGGTAGGTGGGTCTGGTTGCCTCAAAAACATTGCATGCCTAGATTCATCAAGGGTTGGTGGATGGTTGCACTTGTTTCATCATGTGTGGAGCACTTTTACCTCTGATCCTTACATAGTATTCAGGGTTACAAAATTGAGTTTGTATACAAACTCCCCATCCCAGTTCAGCATACGCCTAGCCGGAAGTTTATACTTTCACAAAAAGAGAGAACAGCAGGCCATGCTGAACTGTTAAGACTAAACGCAAAAGGGGTAATTGAGAAGACAATCAGAGAATCTCAAGAGTTCGTATCAACCATTTTTCCAAAAAACAAAAAAGATGGCGGATGCCGCATCATTATAGATTTGACCAAGCTAAATACTTCCGTTCAGTATGCCCATTTCAAAATGGACCCGTTTGTCACAGCCAAACAGCTAATCTCTGATAGGTACTACATGGCTTGCATCGATCTAAAAGATGCATGCTATTCAGTACCAATACACAAGGATCATCGTAAATATCTAAAATTTGTCTGGATGGGACAGCTTTGGCAGTATAAGGCCTTACCCAATGGGTTATCATCGGCACCCAGGCTGTTTACAAAATTGTTAAAACCAGCTTTAGCATATTTAAGGAAACATAACCATATTGTCATGGCTTACCTTGATGATATTCTCATTATAGGTGAGAATTTGGAGATGGCTACATTGGCAGTATCAGCCACAAAACATCTTTTTCAAAAGCTGGGATTTATCATACATCCATATAAATCAAAATTGAGACCCTCCACTATCATGGATTATTTGGGGTTCACCATCGATTCTGTTCAAATGTCTATCACCTTGACACCAAACAAAGTGACAGACTTGATGGAAGCATGTAAAAGCCTCACTGGCATCAGGGAACCATCCATTCGGCAAGTAGCCAGAGTGATTGGGAAACTAGTGGCTGCATTTCCAGCAGCACAATTTGGACCACTCCATTATCAAAATCTACAAAGAGCAAATTCAATAGGCCTATGGAACTACCAGGGAAAGCTATGTTAAAATTAAATTGGTGGCTAGAAAATACTGGGTCCTGACCCTAGTGTGTGTAGGATAGTGTTAATCTTCGGGGATTGCTGGTCGGTGTGGACTCGGTGGACTGAAGTGCCTGTTTCTGTACTGTATCTCTAAACTAAACAAAATTAAAATAATGAGTTAGGAAATGATCTTGTTCCATTTGGCTGTTAATCTTCTGGAACAGAAATGGACAGAGTCTCCTTTGTTTTAATAGTTTAAAATGCTGGAAATCTGTCAGCTGAATTTGCCTTCCTGCCACTACACTAGAAACATTTTACTTGTAAGGCAGCAGAGTTCCAGCTTGGCTCAATTAACATGAGGAGAGCAGACCCTCTATACTTTATGGATGTGGGAAGGGTGGGGCGAAAGTATGAACTTAGTTCTTAAAGAGGCTGTACGGTTAAATCTCCATGCTATAAGAAAGGAACACAAGTCCATTGAAATTTGCACGAAAATGATGCGGATTATTATTTGAACTTTGGATGTGATATTTTCTCTTTTAGTTTGTGTAGCTGGATGTGCTTATCTTCATATAAGCGTAAATGTTTCGAGGCCATGGTTTCACAGGTTTTCCCAAGGTTTGGGTATGTTCTTAGTCACCTTTAGCGAGATCCAATAAAAAGTCCAGAAACTGAGAAAATAAAATAAATGTGAATAAAAGATTGTCCTGGAAAAAAAAAAGAATGCCACATATTTCATTCCCTTAGAAGACCTGAAGGAAATAATGTAATATCAATTCACAAACAACAAAAATGATCATGAGACATTACAGACCAAGACCATGGTGTGTCTTAAATGCTAAACTATGGCCTGTTGATCCCTTTACATTCCTGTCCTAGTAACAATTCAAATGTGCCATGAAGTGGAAGTCATCTGTTACCTTTTGTATTCAGCTCACTAATCCAATTATTGGTATAGGTATTGGTTTTACTTGTCACTTGTACCAAGGTACAGTGGACATTTTTTGTTTGTGTGCTACCCAATCAAGTCATATAATGCTCTACATCAATGCAATCACATCACACACAAGTACAACAGGTAAACCAAAGAAAAAATCCCAAAGTGCAGAGTATAGTTTTCAGCATTGGAACATTATAGTTCCAGAGAAAAAGTCCAATGTCCACAACGAGGTGGGTTGGAAGATTTGGACTACACCCTAAAGGGCCTGTCCCACTTGGGCATCATTTGCTCGTCATTTACGCAACATCATTTACGCGTCACAACGCGTGCGTTGTGACATGCACATGGTGCGCACTACGCGCGCATGGTGCGTGGTGACGTAGGCAGTGGCGCGTGATGGCCAGGATTTTGGGATGTCCAAGACATCCCAGAGAAAACCCACGCGGTCATGGGGCGAATGTACAAACTCTTCTTCGCCTCCAATTTAATCAACTTCACTTCTCATTATCACATATTCCCATCCCACTCAACTACGCCCCCCCCCCCCCCCCCCCCCCCATTCAAGGGTTCTATTTATTCTTGCTGGCCATGGAAAGCAATGCTCAGGTCATTTAATTACTGGAAGTAGCACGTGTGGAGAGGAGAGAGGAGAGGATTGAAACTTTTGAAATGTTGGTGGCACATTGCTCTCATGGCTGGTTTCACATATACTCTCAGGTTAACTGAGGTCCACACTTAATTTTCCAAAGCATTTTCAAACTGATTATTCAATTTAAAAATAACACTTCTTGCCTCCCATAAATATCTTCCCATGATGAGTGCATTTGAGGTTACCAAGAAATAAATGGGGTCAGATGATAAAATATATTCTTCCGCATATCTGTGTAGCTTGAAGATTCTATCTTCAACCCTGAATGAATTTTAAAATACAGCAATTTTAAAACTAGACAGTTCCATTATATTGATATTGGGAGGTGTATGTTTTGTACAGTGAATGAATTTGTGTGATAATGTGAAAGAGAAAAAGTGCATTAAAGTTTGTAATGTGAGTGCAGGTGTGAAAGAAAAAAATAAAGGTATCTCCTGAAATACATTGAATTGAATCATATCAGAGTTAGATTTGTGTTAATTCTTGCTAGAGTTCTGATATGCATGTAGTTATTAAATTCCTATATGTCTGTCTTCACAATTGATTTAAGTCTAGTTGAATAATAGGTGGCAGACAATGACGTTATAAAGAGTAAAACAAGACAATTTAGCAGTCATTCAGTCTGATTGGCTGAGAACCCAATTGGACCATGGCCATGTCGGGCAGTTTGCCAGAGGAATCCAGCCTTATCTACAAAGATGGGTTCAGGAAGGTCAGGGTGGTTTGAATTTACCTTCTCCAGTCAGGATGGTTCCTGTCTGTCCCCAGCATATGTTGCAACAGAAGCTTTAAAGGACTATATTTGGATTCCAGACTCTTGCATTGAACTGCCAACTAAGTGGCCACATTCAGTCTCAACAAGAAACCTTTGGTCATAAATTATGTTTATGACCTTGGTGTGCCTGTCAGCACCTTGCATGTAATCATTTGTATGTTACCATCGTTCAAGTCATGAAGATATATGACAAATAGTTGAATGACAAGTATATAGACCTGGGGAACACAACCGTCTCGATTTACTCATCAGCTTTTTTTCTATTTTGACTCCTGCCAATTGTACTGCAAGCTCCCTAGTTCCATGTATTCATTTATTTGTGAATAACCTTTTCTGCAGAACGTTATCAAGCATCTTTTGAAAGGCCGTGAAACTAACGACTATTAACACAGCGCTATTTATAAGGATTTCCTAATGAACCATTCACAAATCCATGCTGACTTTCCCAAATCATTTGCCAAAGTGTTCAATACATTCATTCAGGTCCGAATCACTCAACACTCAACTTATGTCAGGATGCTATTCATTAATCCTGTATTGTCTTTCCGCTGGTGGTTTGCACGCTAAAGTTTTTCACTGTACCTCGGTATACGTGACAATAATCTAAACTGAACTGAACTGACCACAGCTCAGCCTTCAACACCATTATATTAAATAAACTCATCCATAAACCTCTGGACATTGGGTTTGGGGCATCCAATTGCAACATGGCTTCTGGACTTCTTGACCTTAGTCGGTTAAAAATGTCATAACAGTCATAACATTTCCTCCACCCTGACCCTCAGTACTGGTGCCCCTCGGAGATGTGTGTTCATTCCCTTGGTCTATTCCCTGTACACCCATGACTGCGTGGCCAATACTGCAACAAATCAATCTTTAAGTTCACCAATGATACTATTGTTACTGGATGGATCAACAGAAACAACTAGATGGCATAAAGGAAATAGATCAAGAACTTGTGTCATAGCGTCAGAACAACAAGCCAGCCTTTCCGATAGACACAAAATGCTGGAGTAACTCAGCGGGCAAGACTGAAAAATTGGTTGTTGACCTACAGAAGCAGCAAAAGGAGGTGAACTCAATCCTGTCCTCATCAATGGATCTGCTGTAAAGATGGTAGACAGCATCAGGTTTCTTGGCATCCATATCACCAGCAACCTAACTTAGTCCTGCCACACTGATGAGGTGATCAGGAAATTGCAACAATGTACTTAATTTCTTTTGGGTCTGAAAAATTCAGCATGTTCATAAGAATTCTCTTGAAGTTCTACAGATCTGCTGTAAGAAGTATTCTGACAGGATGCATCTCAGCGTGGTTGTGGTTTCTGTTCTGCTCTTGGCTGACTAAAGCCACAGAGGGTGACCAGTCCATCACAAGCTTGTCACTTCCTTCCATCCAGTCCATCTTCCTGGTGTGTTACATTAGGAAGGCTGGAGGTATCGCAAGAATGTCTGCAACCCTGGCCATTCCATTTTCTCCCTTCTACCTTCTTGAAGGTGCAGAAGCTTGAAAGCCTGGATGCCCAGACTTAAGAACAGTTTCTTTCACATGGCTTTAAGACTTCTGAATCATCATCTCTTTCACACTCTCTTCACAGAGGTGCTGTCGTGTACTCGTACTCCACCTCAATTGATTAGTTATTATTGCAATTACGGTTTTTTTTGTGTTCCTTCAGATTGCACCACAATTTTTGCATTATTCTGCTGTTTTGCATACATTATTGTATTTTTTGTTAGAAAGGGAAATAGAACTAGAAATTGAAATAGAATAGGACTTATTGCATTTATTTATTCCATGAGCTTCATGCAAACTAGAAATGTCATTGCATCAGCCGTATATGTCAATATATTAAGGGGATTTGATTAGACTTTGTCTCTTGTTGATACCTTCCAGTAAAGTTCCCACAGCATATGTTTACTAAAAACCGATTCCTCCCCATGTGTCATTCCTCCCCATTGTGGATAATGATGATCATTTGCAGACACAGTATTCGAGTTCTAAGGACAATTGTTAAATCCAGAATGCATGGAAATTAAGAGTAATCCAACTTGAATTTTCTCACACAGTTCTTTTTGACCAATTTCTTCCAAACAATTTGGTTGGCAGAAACCTATCATTCCCAGATGTAAAATAAACAACTGTTCTGTATCAACTAAGATGTGCAAAACGGAAATCCAAATTTCTAGCCTGCTTTCCTAACATAGTTCACTTAATCAATGCCTCAGTACACCATAGCCCCATTGTCTCTCTCCTTACCCCGGGATTAACCCTTAATGTCTGCGTAACATTTCAGCTTTTATTTCAGATATCGTGCCTCTGCTCCTTGGCAGTTGAATATTCTAGAAATTAAAGTTGCATCCATTTGAAATTGGAAGGTAATGAATGCTAATGAATCTTTAAACTATTAATGGGGTGGGGGCGGGGGTTCATGAGGTAAACAGGGAGAAGCTTTCTGCTGTTTGGTTATGTGAAGGACTGAGGCATCATCTAAAAACAGGCCTTTCAACGGCAAAGTTGGAAAAACATTGCAATAAAACAATAAAACGGTGGCGCAGCAGTCGAGTTGCTGACGTAGTGTCAGAGACCCCACTTTAATCCCGACTACGGGTGCTGTCTGTACGCAATCTGTACATTCTCAGTTACCGCATGGGTTTTGTCCGAGATCCTCAGTTTCCTCCCACACTCCAAAGATGTACAGGTTTGTAGGTTAATTGGCTTTGTATAAATGTAATTTGTCCCTAGTGCGTGTGTAGGATAGTGTTAATACGGGGATCGCTGGTCGGTGCAGGCACAGTGGGCCTCTAATAAACTAAACTTAACTAAAACATGCTAGGAATTTGGAACTCTCCTCTGCAAATCTCAGTAGATGCAAAGACGGTTGTATATTTTATAAACATAAGGGCTGAAAATACCACACAGGGCGGACAATAGCCTGGCCCCAATGATGATGTCGAATTTCTTGACTCCATCGGCAACCATTCCCCACCAGGACAGCCTGAAGAAATGTCTCGACCCGAAACGTCACCCATTCCTTCTCTCCAGAGATGCTGCCTGTCCCTCTGAGTTACTCCAGCATTTTGTGTCTGTCTTCGGTCTGATATTTCTTCTGTGGATAGAGGGCTAATCTGTTACATCACCAGCCTTCTGTCTATCAAAACCTGTCTCACTTTGAGCAAAATCTCCTTTGTCTGTACTCACTGCTGTCTGATAAATTATTTTGCTTTGGGAACACATATAGAGCCATGCCTGTCTCTTTCTGTTGACCATTCTTTGTTTTGCCCCTACCCCTCCCTCAACTCACTTTCCTGGCCTGCTGTATCAGTGTTGCTTCGTGCTTCCAAATTTAAACATTCCATTAACTTTGACGCTAATTTACACTCTGCCCTCAGCAACAGCAGTATTTCTAGCTGGCTTATGGAAGCCCGTGGTGTCCTGGGCACAGGTGCCTGATCCCTGCAATTCCAAGCATTGGGACCACCAGGGGGCGACACACAATTGGCAGCCTCACCAACAGTCTGTCTGTTTTTTCATCTTTTTTTTGTTATTTTTAGTGTGTTTTAAAAGTTTGCATCAATGTTCTTTGGCTTGTTTTATGTGGGGGAGGGGGAGGAGATCGGGGAAAACTTTTTTTCAATCTCTTACCCTGCTGGAGTTCCAATTGTTTTCTGGATCGTATCTCCGGTCGCTCTGCGGCCTAACATCGTGGAGCTGGAGGCCTCGCTCGTGACTGACTTTGAGCCCCACTGCGGGGGCGTGGACTTACCATCAGAGCCGATCCCTTGCTGGGATCACTCCAACTGCCTGCGGACTTTGCCATTGAGAGCTCGCCGTCTCGAATAGAGACCGTAGATGTCGGGAGCTCCAACGGCGCAGAAGTTTCGACAAGCCCCGACCGGGTGTTCGATCGTGGGCGCGGGGAGGCTGAGATTACCCCCCCATGCAGGAGCTGGATCGCCCCGACGCGAAGGGCCCGACCGCCAGCTATGGGAGTAAGATCATCCCGTCAATGGAGGGCTCGAGGCCCCTGACCGTGGGAGAACAAAGAAGGGAAGAGATTGAACTTTTTATCGCCTTCCATCACAGTGAGGAATGTGGAGGAGTCACTGTGGTGGATGTTTATGTTTAATGTATTTTGTGTGTTGTGTTGTGTTGTGTTGCATTTTATTTGTATGACTGACTTGGCAAATGAGATTCCTCGTATGTTGAAAAACATACTTGGCTAATGAAGTATTATTGTATGTTTGTATTGTATTGTATCTTCCATTGTGTTATGAATGACTACAACTATTATATAATTTGTACTACTAACACCTTCCCCAACACCTCGCTCATCTCCTGAATCTACACCCTGCAACCTTCTTCATTCCCTTCAGAGAGTTCAACCCAGGTTCCTTGGTTCCACATTTAGTTTAGTGGAGCTTAGACGTTTAGGGCAGTTACATCACACTTGGCATTCAGCAAGTAAACAATTTTTAGACCAAGGTTACAATGTGGAATTGGAATTGGTTTATTATTGTGAGCTACAGTAAAAAAACATATTGTAAATCATATCGTACATAGTACATAAAGTTAGTGCAAAAGAGGCAAAAAACAGAATGTGCAGTAGAGTGTTAGAGCAACGGAGAAAGAACAGATTTTGTCACCGTTGGATTTTCAAATGTTCAAAACCTCTCGGCGACAGTGGGCTTGACGTTGCCTGTCTTCTCCTGTCATAGGTGCTGTCGTAGGTTGTCGCCAGAATGAATCCAGATGAGGTTGGTTGTCGCTGAGTCATGACCTCGGTGAATTCCATTGGCAACAACTTACGTCACAACTTACTGTTGCTACGTCAACCGGCGACAGTTCCAGCGTCCAGGAAAGTATTCAGTCGTCTTAATTTGCCTTCTACAGGGTCGTAGTTTGACGTAGCTTGTCGCAGGTGGAGGTAGGTTGACTTCGGGCGTCGTAGGTTGTCACCTGTGTGGTCGCAGGTGTGGTCGTAGGTGGATATCCCGAGTGGCGAGGAATTGTGTCGCCAGTTGATGTAGCTTGTCGTAGCTTGACGTTGACTAGGTGGTAGCTTGTCGTGAACATTGGCGTGGAGGTGGGTGCATTTCCGTGACAGTGACTGTCGCCACAGTTGCCTAAAAAATCGCCTAAGTGGGACAGGCCCTTATCTTCAGCCTGAAAGGAGAGGGGAGAAGACAGAATGACAGGGGTGAGACTGGTCCTTAATTATGTAGACTGCTTTACCAAGGGAGCGAGCGGGAAGTATTGATGGAATCGATTGTGTGGAGGTGGACTACGTCCATAACTCTCTATAGTTCCTTGCGGTCGTGGGGAGAGCAGTTTTCGTAGAAAAGATAGCCACAAACATCTGGAGTAACTCCAGATGAGGCAGCATCTCTGGAGAAAAAAAATAGGTGACTTTTTGGGTTGAAACCCTTCTTCAGACTGAGTCAGGGGAGAGGGAAACCAGAGGTATGGAAAGGTTCAGCATAAATCAGAGCCAGCACCGATGAGCAAGGAAATGTGGAGCCCACAATGGTCCATTGTTGGCTGTGGAAGAGGTGATAATGAAGGGATATATGGATGCGAACAGTGGAATCAGCAGGAGGACTAGGGTAGGGGAGGGGAAGAGAGAGAGGGACTGCCAGGGTTACTTGATATTAGGGAAATCAACATTCATACTGTTGGGTTTTAATGTGCCTAAGCAAGATCTGAGGTGCTATTTTTCCAATTTGCCCATGGCCTCACTCTAACAGTGGAGAAAGCCCAGGACACAAAGGTCAACATGGGAATGGGAAGGGGAGTTAAAATGTTTGGCAAATGAGAGATTGCGTTGGTCAAGGCCGACTGAGCGGAGGTGTTCAACGAAATAATTGTCAAGTCTGCGCTTAGTTTTGCCGATATATAGTCCACACCGAGAATGACAGATGGGGTAGATGAGGTTGGAGGAGGTGCAAGTGAACCCCTACCTCACACGAAAGGACTGTCAGGGTCCCTGGACAGAGTCGAGGGAGGAGGCATATGGACAGCTGTTGCATCTCCTGCGGTTGCAGGGGAAAGTACCTGGGGAGAGGGTGGTTTGGGTGGGACCGGATGTGAACCAGGGAGTTGGGGAGGGAACACTCTAATGAAAGCAAGGGGTGGAAATGGGAGGATGTCACTTGTGGTGGGATCCCATTGGAGGTGGCGATTGTCAGAGGACTAGGGGGACTGTCCCTGTTGTGACTGGGGAGAGGCGGAGTATGCCAAGCATTCTAAGCATACCATTGGTAACTTGTCCACGCTGACCAACATATCCCATCTACACTACTCCCACCTGCCTGCATATGGCCACTATCCCTCTAAACCTGTTCTATCCATGTCTAAACATTGCGATAGTCCCTGCCGCAACTACCTCCTCCGGCAGCTCGTTCCATACGCCCACCATCCTTTGTGTGAAACAGTTACCCCTCATTAAATCTATCCTCCTCACCTTAAACCCAGGTCCTCTGTTCCTTGATTCCCCCAACTCTGGGCAAGAGACTCTGTATTTACCCGATCTATTGCTGTCATGATTTTGTACAACTCTATAAGATCACCCCTCATCCTTCTGTGCTCCACGGAATCAAGTCCTCTCCTGCTCAACCTCTCCCTGTAGCCCAGGCCCACGAGTCCTGGCAACATCCTTGTAAATCTTCTCTGTATCCTTTCCAGCCAGGCAACGTTTTTACTATAACTGAACACACTATTCCAAATGCTGCCTCACCAACGTCCTGCACCATGACCTCCCAGCTTCTGTACTCCGACTGATGAAGGCCCTTGTGCCGAAAGCCGATTTGACCACCCTGTCTACCTGTGCCACCTAGATTCCTACACTCTGCTACACACCCCAGAGCCTCCCTTTTCACTGTGTAGATCCTGCCCACGTTAGACTTCCTGAGGAATGTCATTGATGGTTTTACAATGATGTTTTTGAATGCCAGGGACAATGACACTCCCCTGTGACTAAACTTGTTGCATCACATTGATTATTTTGGCTGTGTTTGAATGAGAAACCAAGCAGCCAATGCAGCGCCTGTTTGGCTTCAGCCATCAGTCAGTAATGTTCTCCACCTTTGTGTGGGCCAGTATGGTTCTGAGTCCTACCCACTCTGTTGAGGAGCTGCACAACCTGCTGATGCGTAGGATCTCGCCCACAGTGATCCAGTGCAAACAGTGGCTGTTCAGATCAAAGATACATAGAGCGCTCTTTGATCTTTGGTTCAGATTGCTCCAAACATTTCAAACTTAATTCACAGGTGAGCAGGAAGCTCAGATCCTGGCCTGCAACGAGAAAGCCTGGGTATATCACAGCAGGCAATCCGTCAGGCATTCATTTTAACAATTTAAAGCCTAGGTTCATAGAGCTGGACATTACCAGCACTGAAAAATGGAGATTTATGAACCTAAAATTAGTTTTATGTTCTGTAAGCTTGCCAATTAAAATCAGAACATAATACCACAGCAATGTACAAGGTATGTTGGCCTCATACTCATACTGTGATTCAGGAAAGGCATGTCGGAACGTGAAAAGCTTGACAAGCAAGAAATACCTGTATTGTTGTAATTCTACACCAAAGACACAGGCCCTAATTAGACTTGCATAGTTGTAGATCTAAGTTCCTTCAAAATGATATATCATTTTTAGTTCTCATTCAACAGGAAGACTGGTCCATTCTTGAAATAGGCTGCTGAGATTTTCAGAAATAGCAGTAGGCCTGATGATTGGGAATACTTCAGAACTCAGGATAAAGGATAACAAGAAAGAGAAAAAAGAACTGAGACAGTAAACCAGTGAGAAACATAAAATGCATTTTAAAAGCTTCTGTTGGTACATTCATGGTAGAGGACTAGTAAAGTGAATATGGGACTCTTGGAGACATGAGAATTTAGAATGAGGGAGAAGGAACTGACAGAGAAATTAAACACTTAAGGGCCTATCCCACTACAAGAGTTTAACCAAGAACTCTCCTGAGTTTAAAAAAAAATCAAACTCGTGGTAAGTACGTAGAATGTACATAGCGGGTACGTCGGAGCTCGGTACGTCACTTAGCGGCTCGTAACGCTAACAGCAGGTACTCGGGGAAACTCGGGGAGAACTCTTGAATTACCTCGTACAGTGGGACAGGCCCTTTACTTTGCTTTTGCCTTCATTGAAAATACATCAATAATTTCAGCCAGAAACACTTGAGGACCAAGATTAGACCTGAGTAATTGTGAGAGCAGAAGAAAGAAGAGCTGAAGACAGGGTCCTGACTGAACCATCATCCCATCCAGGTGCTGCCTGACCCACTGAGTGCTTCCAGAGTTTTGTTTTTTATTGGGGATAGTATAACTTTTTTGAAGCACTTCCCTCTGGAAGGCGACTCCGGACAGTCAAAGCCGCCACAGCCAGGCATAAAAACACCTTTTTTTTCCACAAGCAGTAGCTCTACTCAATAACCAAAAGTCTGTAGCCTCCTTGTGCTCTGGTATTTTATTTCATTCTTCACATGTTTAAATTATAATGTTTTATTTTTAATTGTCTACTGTATATCATGTTGTTACTTGTGAGCAAAGCACCAAGGCAAATTCCTTGTATGTATACAAATTTGGCTAATAAAATGCATTCAATTCAATTCAATATGGTTGTTATTTTTCTAAATTCTATAGATTATAATATTGCTCCTGTTGGTTAGATGGCAGTAAATGTAACCTATTGAAGAAAAAAATAAGAGCGAAAGCAGGGAACCACTAACAGGTGGATGTATCAATAGGAAGGTAAATGTTGGAACCTATTATGCAAGATGTAATAATGGAGTTAACATAGAAGGTCAGGAGGTCAGGCAGCATCTCTGGAGAAACTGGATAGGTGACGTTCTGGCCACCCATCTTCAGACCCTCGGTCTGGAACTGGGCCTGGAATCCAGGTAAGTTGGCGGCCAGGGAGAGGCGAGAATCAGCAGTCGTTGGTTGCGGCCCACGGGCAACTGGAGTCGGCAGTGGTGACGGCAGTAGGCATGGCAAGGAACGGCCAAGGAAGCTGTGTGGGCCATCAGTGGCGGTAGTAGGTCTGTCCTAGAAGTGGCCTGGGTTAGTATCTGTCATGACAGCCCGAATCACTTTACAACCACTTAAGTACATTTAAGTGGTGGTCACTAGCGAGGTGGGTGGAGATCGCAGTGATTTGTACACAGCAAGCTCCCTGAACTCCTCCATTCTTCCCAGATCCTGAACCAGAATGATTTCAGTTTAACAACCAAAGGTGTTTCCAGCAGCACTGCACATCCTTACTGATGCACTGGCATTTAGGCTTTATAGATCCAGCGTGGAAGTGGATCTGGCTATTAGGAACAATCGGCCCATTGCTAATCAGCAGCTGGGGAAACCAATCAATGAAAGAGAGACAGACAAGTGTTAGAGCTTCAGACATTAGATTTTAGATTTATAGATACAGCACGGAAACAGTCCCTTCAGCCCGTCAAGTGCGTGCCGACCAGCAATCATCCCGTACGCAAACAATATCCTACACGCTAGGGATTTTTACACACTTTACAATTTTAATAAAGCCAATTAACCTACAAATCTGTGGGAGGAAACTGAAGCACCCAGAGAAAACCCACATGGTCACAGGGAGAATATGCAAACTCCATACAGACAGCACCAATAGTCAGGATCGAACCCGGCTCTCTGGCACTGTAAGACAGCAACTTTACCACTGTGCCAATGCGCCACCAAACTATATATTTACAATCAAGTACAATTTAAACCCACAAATTTCCCACTTAGGAGCAGGATAGAACAAACGTAGCCACAAATGGTATCCTCTTGATATCGGGCTATCCATGAGCATTGCCAGTGAATAGCTGGAAAGAATGACTTGAATACACAGTAGAATTAATTTAAAACATGGATATGTTCTTCCCTGAAATCCCATATGAATTTCTTGAGGATTTGATACCTTTTCAAAGTATGCTACACCTGAGAATATTATTTAATTCTCAGTTCTGGTTTTACGAGAGCCAAGTCTTGGTATTTTTGCAACGCAATGTTGTTAACCGACCTCTGTCCCAATATTTTATCATAGATAAAAAATTGTTTACCTCATATTTAATGTTGTTCCGCCCACTTCATTTGTACCGTCTTTATTGCATTTAATTATGCATTATTATATTTATTTATAGGCTGTTTATGTTAAATGTTTTATTTTGGTCTGCTATGCCCTTTCAATTCTTGCAGAATACAGTCACGCAGTTCAGGATCTTTGTCATTCGCCGTAAATCTTGTTGTTAGGTCAATTTTCCCATAATAACACAAGTGGAGCCTTCCTCTCAGCACAGCTCCTTCCTGTTTCAGTCATGTTGTAAGCAACCCCGGAAAAAATATTTCCTCTTTCCATAGAAGAAGAGGAAGGGTCTGAAGAAGGGTCGCGACCCAAAACGTTACCTATTTCCTTCGCTCCGTAGATGCTGCCTCACCCGCTGAGTTTCTCCAGCATTTTTGTCTACCTCCTCTTTCCATAGTATATCTTTAGCAACGTCCATTGCCTGAGACAAAGAAAGAGCTTACACGTTAAACTCCAGAAAAATCCCTTTCATTGTTTCCAAACATGAATGAGTTGCTCAAGCTAGAAGCATTTCCTGCAGCTCTGATGACCACAGGCAATGCATTCAATTATCCTAGATACCTCATGTCACCAGTCTCTGGGCTTGTTTTCACAATTGTTAGCAGAAACTAAAATCAGGTAGATTCCTCACTTTCTAAATCACTTGCTCCATAATTTATTCATCCTTAAAAGTTTCTCTTTCTATCTCTCCAGGTTGTCACTTGCTATTCAGGGGCTCCTCCACTCTGCATCAGTATCTTTGCAAAGTTACTCTGTTTAAACCCCCTCTTGATGTTGCTGTTCTACTGAGTTTTTCCCATGACTTTTGGCAAGGTTTCCGGGTATTAGTGTGAGAGTCTAGGACTAGCGGTCATAGCCTCAGAATTAAAGGATGTTCTTTTTGGTAGAAGATGAGGAAGAATTTCTTTAGTCAGAGGGTGGTGAATCTGTGGTATTCTTTGACACAGAAGGCTAAGGAGGCAAAGTCAGTGGATATGTTTAAGGCAGAGAGAGATAGACTCTTGATTAGTACGGTTGTTAGAGGTTATTGGGAGAAGGCAGGAGCAGTGTTTCCACTTTGAAGGAAATTACCCAAAATTTTCGAAATTTTGGTTGTCTTCAGGTAATTATAGGGAAATGGAATAATTTCGGGAAATTTCCGCATCCTCCCTTTCGAAGGGGTGAGATGGTAATACACACAGCAATGCCGGTTTGACGCTCAATGGTTTAAACAGGACGCTATCAGTTTAACGATCAGTTAAACAAAGAGCTGTTGGCTGCAGCGCTATGGATTCCAAATATAGCGCTACCGGCTGCAGCGCTATGGGTTTTAAACATAGCACTATGGCCACAGCGCTATGGGTCACAGACTGTTTGGGAAAATTCTCGTATAACAATGAGTCTTTGGAATTCTCTCTCTCAGTGGAAGTTGAGCCTTTGATTAATTTTCAGGCAGTGGTAGAATTCTGGATAAGCCTAGTGGCGAAAAGTTACCAGTGGGCGGTGGGATTGCAGTTACACTGGGATTGGCCTTGATCTTACAGAACGGTGGGTGGGCTCAAGGGGTTGAGAGGGAGAGAGGGAGGGGTGGAGAGAGAGAGAGGGAGAGGAGGGAGAGGAGGGAGAGTGGGAGGGAAAAGGAGGGAGAGGGAGAAGGAGGGAAGGAGAGAGGGTGAGAGGGAGAGTGGGAGAGAGCGAGAGTGGGAGGGGGAGCAAGAGAAGGAGGGAGGGAGAGAGGGAGGGAGGGAATAAGAGAGGGAGGGAGGGAGAGAAAAAAAGGAAGGGGGAGAGAGAGAGGGAGGAAAGCAAGACGGAAGGAGGGAAAGGGGAGGGAGGAAGGGAGGGAGAGAAAGAGGGAGGAGATAGAGAGAGATGGGGGCGAGAGATTGAGGAAACAGAGAGGGAAGGAGGGAATGGGTGAGGGAGGGATGAAAGGAGGGAAAGAAAGGGAGGTACGGGAGAGAGAGAGGGGGAGAGGGAGGGAGAGAGGGAGGGAGAGAGGGAGGGAGAAAGGGATGGAGAGAGGAAGGAAGGGAGGGAGGGAGAATGAGGGATGGAGTGAGGGAGGGAGAGGGAGGTAGGGATGAAGAGAGGGAGAGAGGGAGTGAGGGAAGGGGAGGGAGGGAGGGAGAGAGAGCGGGAGGGGGAGGTGGAGGGAGAGTTTGAGTGAGAGAGAGCAGAGACTCAGACACATGAGAGCAGGTTGAAAAAAAACAATGAAAGCTGCCTTGCATAACACTGTACAAGTGAGTAACAGAAGCAGGCAGATACGGTGTAGTTACATGGATCTGTTTTGCCTTGTTCTTCTTTGTATTGTTAACGTGTGCCCGCAAAAAAAACAACAAAAAATAGCACGTAGGACGTATTTTTGAAAATTTCAGGAAATACCATCAAATTCCAGGAAATTTGGGATTCTATTTCAGGAAAAAAAATGTTGAGGTGTGGAAGCACTGGGCAGGAGAATGGGGTTAGGAGAGTAAGATAGATCAGCCATGATCGAATGATGTGCTGAATGGCCTAATTCTACTCCTTTCACTAATGATCTTGGCATCTACTATCACTTACCCAGTATGCATTACCACATAGAAGGATGACATTCACCATGTCACCAATGCCAACTCTCAGTGCATCCCCATACCTCCATTACTCTGCCTGTGCCTATTCCCTCTCACATGCCCATTTTCCTACCACCTCAAGTGTATATACCAGTAGGCAACTAACGCACCAAACAAGACACTTTTAGGATATGGGAATAGTTTGGGAAAAATTGAAGCACCTTAGAGAAACCAATGCAGTCGCAGGGAAAACATATAAACCACACATACAGCACTGGAGGTCAAGGCTGAGTTGGTGGAGCACTATCCATCGTGACACCAGTGATCCAGCAAGCAGCCATGATATCCAGCTGGTTGCTGTTACAACAAAACTGGTGCCGTTATGGATAATGAGGAAGGTTGTCAAAGAATACAGCGGGGTACAAATCAGTTGAAAATTTGGACAGAAAAATGGCGATTGGAGTTTAAGCCAGACAAATGTTGGATGCTGGATTTTGGAGGTCAAATCCCCAACGTATAAAGCAAATGGCAGTACCCTTATAAACATTGGTGTACAGAGGGATCTTGGGTGCCAGTCCATAGCTTCCTGAAAGTGGAAACACAATTGGGTAAGATGGTAAAGAAGGCAGGATATTGAGAATAAAAGTTAGCATGTCAGGTAATCACTATAAAACTTTAGTTAGTTCTGAAGAAGTTTGAAGAAGGGTCTCGACACGAAACGTAACCCATTCCTTCTTTCCAGAGATGCCACATGTTCCGCTGAGTTACTCTAGCATTTGGTGTCTATCTTTAGTTAGGTCACATCTGGAGTATAGTGTGCAGTACAGGTCACAGGAATGCACAAAAATATGTGTAATAATTTTATTTAATAAAGTTCTCTTTAAGTAGAATGTCACTATACATATTGTGAAAATGTGCTTGATTTCAATGTTGGTGCTACAGATTAGTGCAAAATGTCCAAACCCCTAATGCCCCCAAGTTTCTGAAGTTCAAAGTTTATTTGGAGGTTGTAGTGTTTAATAATCTGATGGCTTTGGGGAAGAAACTGTTTCTGAATCTGGACGTTACAGTTTTCAGGCTCCTGTCTCTTCTTACCGATGGCAGGAGTGAAATGACTACTCGTGTTGGACTGGGTAGTGTTCAGCACTTGGCAGTCTGCTTAATTTGGTTTTGATTCTGTTGAAAAAATGTACAGGTTATTTTTATTTCCAATCTAGAGCACCCAACACATAGCTTACCAGGGCTAAAGCACTGAGTTTTGAGATTAAATCCTGCAACCTTTAGTGACTGCCCTTGTCCCTACTGTTCATAGCAAAGCTAAGTTGAAAGGTGAACTGAAGCCTCTTGAACTGAAATGATAGATTGAATGGGCCAATTAATATCCAAGGGTGAAGGCATTTTCCCCAATAGCATTGCAGACATTAGTGTAGCCTCAATTACACGTGGCAGTAATTTTTGTACTGATAATAGCATTGCATGGTCCTGCTGGATCTAAATTCCAGAGTAGCATGGTTTGGAGCACCTTCTTTTATTTCAAAGTTATGTGATGGTACACCAGGTGGTGACAGAGAGTTAAAAAATACAATAGGAAAATGTATAGCCTCATCAAGGTGGCACAGCAGTAGAGTTGCTGCCTTGCAGCACTTGCAGTGCCGGAGACCCGGGTTCGATCCTGACGATGGGTGCTGTCTGTATGGAGTTTGTATGTTTTCCCCAATGACCGTGATGGTTTTCTCCAAGATCTTTGGTTTCCTCCCACAGTCAAATGACGTACAGATTTGCAGGTTAGTTGGCTTGGTGTAAGTGTAAATTGTTCCCAGTGTATGCAGAATAGTGTTAATGCGTGGGGATCGCTGGTTGGTGTGGACTAGGAAGGTTGAAGGCCTTGTTTCCATGCTGTTTCTCCAAACTAAACTGTTCCACTGTTCCCCTCTCAATTTTTGGTTTTCAGTTTTTTCCCTTTTTTAGTTTATTGTCACGTGTACTGAGGTACAGGTAACAAAATCATTTGTTGCGTGCCAAACAGACAGTGGAAAGACAATACATGTTTACAATCGGGCCATTCACAGTGATAAGGGAATAACATCTAGTGCAAGGTAAAGCCAGTAAAGTCCAATCAAAGATAATCCGAGGGTCCCAGATGAATATACATATTGTGTAGGTTGTTCGTGAAGCTCTGAGAGAAGGTCCCTATCCATGGCCCACGCTCCATCATTGTCTGAAGCTCAAATTGTTCTTGCACACAACCATTGGTAATACAAATAGCATTGAGCGACAGAGGGAAAACAGCTTGCAACAGATCATGAAGTCAATGTAAAGTTCTTCATTCACATCATATCTGCCGAGTCTTCCTGTTTTAATTTCCCCATTTCCTAATTTGAGAAAACTCGAAGCAAAATCTCTGATCGCGGATTGTCTCTCAAGCATATTCACATAATGGTTTTCAAATGTAACCATTTGGCATTTTCCCAATACATAATGGTTTAATACAGGCTTACAATTCTCTTGCAGTAGTACCTTGTGGTAGCATTTGGCAAAACTCTCCAGCTAGCACTGGGGTAAAACCTCCCATGAATTATTATTCTGGGGATCATGACCGAAGCCTCCTCGTGGCGATCCCTGGAAGCGACGACGCGATGCGCTCTGTGACGCGTCGGGCAACAATTCTGTCGACATGTTGGACGACGACAGAAGCCAACAGCGAGCTACATCGTCTGTCTGACACACGAGCGATCGAACAAACAAAATTATTATTCTACCCAAGGTCTTGCAACGTTCAATCTAATACTTCAGTGGTTGCTTTGTGAGCCACTGTACATTCATCACAGACAATAAGCTTACAATCTTTTTTTAATTTTGCCTTTGTCAAATTTAAAGATAGTTTAAAAACTGAATATAGACACAAAATGCTGGAGTAACTCAGCGGGTCAGGCAGCATATGCGGAGTAAAGGAATGGGTGATGTTTCATGTTGAGACCCTTCTTCAGACTGAGGGTCAGGGGAGTGGGAAACTTGAGGTATGAAAAGGTGTAAAGGAGGTATGAAAAGATATAAAAACTGAATGTGTGGGTTTTCCTGCCAATGGAATGGAGGCAATGCTTGACAATGCCAAGGCTGGGGTAATCATGTTGGCTGATTTTTAGACACATGTCATTTAATATATTTTTTCTGTTCCACTAAAAGCATTTTTAGATAATGTAATGGCCTTCTTATATTAAACCTAACCTACATACAAAATAATACAAGATTAGGTAGATTAGTTGTTGCAATACATGGGGCATGCGGACATATAAATTGTAGACGAAGAGGATAATGGTGTAATTTTCTAGTGGTGTTCCCTATCAGCAATGTACCTGAGCCCCAAGCACAAAGTGGAGGCACAAGAGACTGCAGACGTGGGAATCTTGAGCAAAACACAAAGTGCTGGAGTAACTCAGCGGATCAGGCGGGAATGGACAGGAATGTCTTCTTCAAGCACAAAATGATTATGAAACTACTCAGTTGTCAGCTCCCTAATGACCTCCACATCCTTTCAAACAGGGACAACGCCTTCTTCCTGAGCCTGAGGGCGCCCACTCTTGCACACCCACCTTCAGTTTACATTCACAAACTATTATTCCATCATCGGCTTCCTTCCCCCAGTCACTGCCTGTCCATCCCTTTCAGTGTGTATACTCCTTGGAATGTAACCCCACAAGCAACGTGTCTCAGCACTGTCAGCAGTATTATAGATCAATGGATGAATTGTGCCCACGTACTCATCCGTGCTCACTTTGTCTCTCTTCATGTGCATTTTATCTGCAGAGGATTGAATTGGCAAAACTTCAAAGTTTGCAAATGTTGTTGTAAACTCATAAAACCCATTAACTCATAAAACCCATTAACGCAACTCCTGGTGGAACATTATTTTTGGCTTATCACACCACCGTCAGTTAGACTCACCATTATCTGATTGTAACTGTTTACCCTCTGGTGCGTAACATGAGTCGTCTTTGCAACTCTATACCTAGCCCTGTCATTTTGATGCCCCCAGAATGCCGTGAAGCACGTTTAAATACCTTGAATTCAAAGTGACCGCACATGGAAACTTTTGGTGGGAACCTTGTGCATATTTGCGTCTCTGATAACGATACAAGAAATATTTCTGATTCAAGATGCTCTACTGGACAAGATTGCAACAAAAAAGGAGCCTGTGACTGTAAGAATGTAACAATAAGTAGGTATGTTACACAAGTTACCTTCAGCGGCGCTGCAGTTATGTCACTGGTTGTGTGCTCGACTTTGGCTCGACTTTGAGGGGGGGGGCGGGATTAAAATGCCGTTTTCTCCTGCTTGTCCGAGATATATTTTCTCGGGCTACAAGCTGATGCTAAAAAATCGTTCCGACTGCTGTTCTCGGAAGTTTTTTTAAAAAAAACGCCGGACAATTTAATCGCTGAAGTAAAATAAAAATCTACTTCTACCGCCGTCAACGCCGACAACCGTACGGATCTCACATAGGGGACAAAACATAAGATAAGTCATTTATTTTACATATAACCTTGCTTCTTAGGATTACTTTAATCAAAATGTTATTGGCAAAAATGTGATTAAGGCCCCATACGAACCGGCAGTGTTTTTCCTGCCGATATGGGGTTTAAATTCACCTGCAATGTTCCAAATGATTGCAT
This sequence comes from Raja brachyura, assembly GCA_963514005.1. Next base: position 17,866,799 of record OY740790.1, read on the forward strand.
TCCACAAAATCTCATTCGCAAGATGATTTAAATGGCCATTAAGTTACGGGAATTAAACACTAAATTCCTTCCATTTGGCCTATAAATTCATGACAATGAGATTTAAAAATCATGTTATACTGTGAATTCTTGTGTGAATGTTATTTGGACACTTAGGCTATTTAAAAATGTTAACCTTTTCTTAAGAAATGGACAGATGTTTAGATCTAGTAATTGAATTTTGTAATTAGCTACAATTAGGTGACTAACTAATTATATGCTTTAATTTCAGGTGATCCAAGTAAGATTGTTTCATATTAGTTTCAGAATGCTTCAATCTATAATAACTGAAAATGTCATTCAGTTCTCTTAATTTTTAAGAAAGTTATGGGCTTTTGACTGTTCTAGATCACAGCTTTTCAGTTAAGTCAATGGAAAGGCAATGGGGAACAAGATGCTAATTTCCGAGTATGAAAATGGCCATAACGTTTTTAATACTGAAGATATGAAAGTGAATTAGGTGTCAAATTAAACTTCTTTTTATGCTTTATCTGATGGGATAAATTGCAGACTTTCAATTTTAAAATCTCAAAATTTTGTAACATTGCTACAATAAGCTGCAGAGACAAAGAGCCACATGAAAATAAAGGGCCTGGCCCACCAGCACGCAACTATATGCGATGAACGCGATCAAACCGGCAGCGGGGGCCGCGCGGAGGTCGGGTGATCCCCTGTACAGGGCCGGTCCCACCAGCATGCGCCTGCATGCGGCAAGCGCAACTAAACCGGCAGTAGGGGCCGCGCGGAGGTTGGGTGAGTGGCGCAACGCGGCGCAAAGCGAGGCGAACTTGAAGCAAGTCCAAGGTAAGTTCGCCAGGACTTAGAGGGGCACACAGAGAGGGGCACCGAGACACACACACACATACAGGGCCACGGAGCCACACACATAGAGGGTCACGGAGGCACTTACAAATAGTTTCACGGAGGCACGATGTCCGGGCGGTGTGTAAATGTCGCGGCGACTGCGAGCCGACAAACCGTTGCCGCGCGGGGTTTTTCGGAGCCCCACGCGGCGTCGGGACGAACTCCACACAATTCCGCACGGCTCCGGCGATCGAAGTGGGACCGGCCCCGCGACGCCGGACGGCTCAAGCGACCACGTTAGGTCGCGCTAATCGCATCGAGTTGCATGCTGGTGGGACAGGCCCTTAACTCTTAAATCCTCTTGCATGTTGCAATTTGAGGAATAGTTAGTTCTCACTTCAGGTAGGTGTAATGTCTCAATTAACAGGGTTTGAATGTGGCAATGGGATGTTGCAAGGTGGAAGAAAATTAGTGAACTTTGCCCATACAAGGACACAATGAACATAACTAAAGAATGTACTGACTGTTGTGTACTTTTTCACACTAGTTCTATGTTATCCCAATTTCTCATCCACTCTCTACTCACTTGGGAATGTGCGCGGAAACCAGAGTACTCTGAGGAAACCCACACGGTCACGGGGAGAACATGCAAACTTCACACAGACAGCACACAAGGTTAGGATCAAACCCAGAATTCTGGCACTGTGAGGCAGCAGCACTACTTGCTGCTCCACTTACAGTTTTATATGAATATAATTTGTTATTGAAATTTAAAAATAAAATTTTGTGTTCAAAGCACCAGCCAACAAGCAAGGGCAATTTGGGCAAACAATCAATTTGTGGAGAAAATTCTTGAAAAGAATGGAAAATATTTCCAAAATATTTCCAAAGTCTACAAACTTGTGCTTCCTTCTTGATGACTGAAATGGTGAGTTTCCACAGCTGCGGTCTTTTTGGGATTGGAGGTTATAAACGTGGCCATTCCCTCATTCAAAGGATTTTTGAAGTAGGGAAATGGTTTCAGTGGCATAAGGGCTGACCTCATCTGACCTGAATTGAATGCTGAATGTACAGATTGCATCTTGAAGTCAGTCTGCTGAACTGTATTGCATTTTATGGCAGGTTTATGACACAATACCAAGCCACTGCAACCTCATAGTAAGTGACAAGTGTCTGTCATGCCAACAATATTGCAGCTTATTGCCTCTGATTGTTATCCAGCAGTTGGTTTAATTGCTGCATTTCAAATCAGACAAATCATATATCGGTTAGGCAATATATGTAAAACAAAATTCAGTCTGAAGAAAGGTCTTGACCCAAAACATCACCTTTACCTTTTCTTCAGAGATGTTGTCTGGCACATTGTTACTCCCAGTTTTTGTGTCTATCTTCAAACTAAATTCAGACTCATCTTCATCAAGTGGCTACAGCTTCAAACATTAAGAGCAGAAATAGGACATGAAATTGAGAAGCATATTTTTATTAAATAGGGGAAATGCCAACGAAAACACCCATCAGATTCCACAAATGGATGTTCGTAACACACTGCTCCAAATCCACTCTTTTTCAAACTGTGCAACATGTGTAATGTATAAATTGTAGTGGCCATTTGGCTTGTTTTTGCATGTCATTAATGATGGCATGTCTCTTTAAAATTTAGACTACCCGTTATATTGTGGGTTGGATTTATGACGTGTTTTAGGGCAAGTTTTGGGCTATGTATCTTGCGCATTAGCTTAGTTTTTAGTTTTAGTTTGGAGGACCATGGAGAAGGTTTACCCTTCGACCATGCGAGGTGCAATGGAGATCATGCGAAGTGTAACAGGGACACGAGGAGTTTTCTAATGTTTAAAACGATAAGCTGGAGTTCAATGAAGATTGTAGTAACGAGTTGGAAGAAATTTGGATGTATCTTACTGTTTTCTATCAACAATAAAGCATTTATTCATCAAAAGACTGTGTTTTGGAAGACTTATCTTTGAGGAAGTTCTGAAGGTCTCCTGTGGATGAGCTCGCATGTGTTTCGAAGACATTCCCCTGAACCATGCTCATTCATTTAGTGGCTGGAGGCTTAATTTCTCGAACGATACAAAAATTGGCCGCTACATCAAGTCAAAGGATACCTTCGGCAGGGGGGTAAATACCAGTCCCAGATAGTGGGACAGAAGAGTTGGCTAAGATTCTCAGAGAGGTTTAGCCAGATATCTGGTTCCAACTGTGGAAATGAAGAAAATACCAGTCCCATAGATTGGGACAGAAGATTTGGCTAGGATCTCGGAGAGGTTTAGCCAGAGAACAGGTTCCAGCCGAGGAACTGAAGAAAATAGATCTCGGCCAGAGAAGGCCTTGAGGTCTATCGACAGCGACAAGACTTATCTGAAGACAATATCACAGGAATTGTGAGTAGAAATTGATCATTATTCTTTGAATTTGAAGCTGCAAAGCTTTATATTAAAGACTTCTTTAAACAGCCAGAAAAGTTTTTTCCAGTCTGTATGGAGGTTCCAGCCAGACCAACCTTGGATTGTTTGAGTCTTTTGCTAAACATGCATTCCATTTGAATTATCGTCATCTTTTAACACGTGGATGTTGGAGAGATGTTCCCTAAAAAATCAAAATGTTATGGTTTTAAGGAAATTGTTTTCAAAATAACAACTCGATGTTTACAAAAAGTTGGAGCAGAACTCAGAGAACTCAGAGAACACTCTGTTCGTTTAATTTAAAGACTTGAAGATCTGCCAAGACCTCTAGCTCTAGATCATCAAAGACAATGAACTCTGGACCAAGAAGAAAGATTGCTCGAAGTGAATTAGCAGTTGGGTCAATTCCACAATCAAGGTCCACCCGATTTCATGGCTTTGAAAACCCATTGGAACAGAGGAAGATGGGTGAAACTTCTTCTCAGCAAATGAGTTCTAGATGGAAACCAACTACTATTGGAGCGTCTGTGGATGCCCGAGACAAACCAATAGCGGACCACGCTTTTTCGAGGCCTGGTCGACAGGCTCAAGCAAGCCAATTTGAATCACAAAGGCATGTTTATCAACAGGTGGAGCCAAGCCAAGGATATCAGGATGGGTTATTGGCATTAGTGAAAAATCAAACTGAATTCATAGCTCGACAAAATACCTCTCTCATTCTAACACCAGCAGAAATTCCTACGTAAGATGGAGGTCATTTGCAAAATGAAGCTTTCGTAAGGGCATTAGAAGAAGTAGTAGAAACAAAAGTTACAGATAAAAAGGAGCGCTTACGATTCCTGGTGAAGTACACGTGGAAGTGTTAAAGTACTTGTAGAAAGTTGTCAGAAGGAGCCAGGCAGACATGGCTATAAAAAGGCGAGAAGGTTACTTGAAGAATGTTTTGGTGATGAACAGAGGATTGCTAACACATACTGCACATGGAGAAGGCCCATGCTTGGAAAGGAATCAAGCCAGAAGAGGGGGAAGCATTGAGTGACTATGCAATATTTATGAGAGATTGTTGCAGCTCGATGAGAAATCTCGGCCACATGGAGGAAATTAATCTTCCAAGTAATACTAGAATCATCAATAGCAAGTTACCCAGAAGACTGAGAGAAAAATGGAGATATGAAGCAGGTGGAATAATAGAATTAAAGGAAATATGTCTACTGGCAAGCAAATAGTATTTTGTTTGTTATGTGATGAGGTTGGTCACACCATAAGATGGTGTCGAAGATTCAAGATGAAAGAATATGAAGAAAAGATTTCTTGAAAGAGAAGGGAATCTGTTTTGGATGTTTGAAGAAAGGACGTATGGTGAGAGACTGTAAGAGTCCTATAATTTGTTATGAGTGCAAGCAATATCATCCTGAAGCACTTCACACTGAAGAAGACTTACTAGAGCATGGGGAAGAAGAAGAAGAACTGAACAAATGGATGATGAGCTACCAGAGCAAATAGAAGAAGATGAACTGGAGCAAACAGAACAGAAGAAGAAGCCAACTACTAGTGATGCTATCACCTCGACTCAAGCAACTGCTCATATTGGGGCCAGGGTTGAAGCTTGTAATTTTTCTATACTACCAGTACAGGTAAGGAACAGCAAGACAAATACAGGATATGCTTTCCTGGATCATGGAAGTTCGACTACCTTTTGCAAGAAAACCTGACGAGATGGCTGAACATCACAGGCGAAGAGAATAAGATTCGATTACGTACCATGACTAAAGAAAATGAGAGCAGGAGTCATTACATTACAAGTATTGAGATATCCAGTTTGGACAAAGATAATTTTATACCAATATCTGAAGTGTTTACACATGGAACTATGCCTGTTGGTCATCAAAATATACCAAGACATGAAGACTTGGCATGACACAAACAATGACCTCACCAGAAGGATGTCAAGTTATCTGAATTAAATTCTAGTGTTGATCTACTTATCGGAACTAATGTTTTGAAGGCATTTGGAACCTGTACAGATTGTTAGGAGCCAAGTTGATGGACCGTATGCTACGAAAACCCGACTTGGATGGGTTATCTATGGCTCCTTGAGAAGGAACAACAAAAACGGGAATCAGAAGAACTATCCTACCATGGTTGTTAATCAAATATCTACTGATTAATTAGAAAAGCCGGTGATGAAGCAATACAATCATGGCTTAAATGAAAGTACCAGCAAGGAATCTGAAGAGATGTCGAATGAAGAGTTGACGTTCATGAATATTATGAACTACTCAGTGAAAACTGACGGGCACTATTGTGCGGACTTACCTTTCAAACACGAAAGTGTTAGTCTGCCGAATAATTGTCGTGAAAGAGCAACATACCCAGACTTTGAAATGCAAGTTTGGCGAGAATACTAAATTTCATGAAGTAAGAATCTCTTTGAAGAATAATTTCTACAAGGATGGTTGCTGAAGATCCATGTCTACTGAGCAGGAAGCAATTATTTTTTAAATTTATTTATTTTTAATTTATTTTATTAGACGCAATTGTACAGAAATAAAACATTCGGCATCTAAAATTATACAATTATTGTACAACTTCATTTTTAACCTTATAACCTAAACTATGAAAATGAAAAAGGAAAATAAGAAGAAAACAAGAAAGAAAAAAAATGGAAGTGAAAATATAGATTGAAAAAGAACAAAAGAAAGTCCCCTAAACTTCCAAAGTAGTGTGGCAGAAAGATATAGAAATAGGAAAAAAAGAAAAAGAAAGGTGGAGATATACCTTGCCCTTTGTTCTTAATCTTTTAATCTTAAATTTTTAATCTTTATAGTTTCTACTGAAGTTTTAAATGTGTATAAATTTTGATAGAATTGTAAAAATCTTTCATTGATATCTTTAGGGAGTGTAAGCAGTTCACCTTTTTCTGACCAAATTTTTTGGATGGTGTGATCGTTTTCCATTTTTCTCAGCTGACGTGCCAGGAGTTTGTGTGGTTTATCACCACATTCAAAGTTTTTTTGCTTAGTATATTGAAATAAGTTGATAACTCTTGCAGAAAGAATTTGATCAAGTCGAATGGCCCTACTTATTTTCGGTGATGGAAAAATTTCAACCAGGTGAGAAGTATTGTACTTGGGTTAAGCTTCTATGTACCAACCCAACAGCCAGAATAATGACAAATCAAATGTTATCAAAAAAAAAGATTTATCTAAAGGTTGTAGACAAGGATGCCCGCTATCTCCGTTACTATTCGCCCTTGCTATTGAACCACTAGCAGAAAGAGTTAGAGCACATCCAGAAATTTATGGGTATAATACTAAAAATACAGTTAATACATTTTTTCTATATGCAGATGATGTATTGTTATATATTACAAATCCAGAAATTAGCATCCCTAACCTGTTAAAGCTTATAACTCAATTTGGTTTATTCTCAGGATACAGAATCAATTGGAATAAGAGTGAGATTATGCCAATAACGGAACCTAATTTATATATATTGCAACAATCACCTTTTAAAATAGTGAATGAAAAATTTAAATACTTAGGAATTTGTGACCAAGAGATATACTTCTTTATTTAAATCAAATTTCATACCTTTACTTAATAAATTGCATAAAAATATTCAATATTGGAAAACACTCACCATTTCAATGATCAGTAGAATTAATGCTATTAAAATGATTTTCCTTCCTCAACTTCTATACCTCTTTCAATCAATTCTGATATATCTCCCTAAGAATTTCTTTTAAAAAAGTCGACTCTATTGTAACAAGTTTTATTTGGGATTATAAGAATCACAGAATAAGTATAAAACACTTATGTAAACCCAAGACGAATGGAGGATTAGTCTTACCAAATTTCTTATTTTATTTCTGGGCAGTCAATGTCAAAAACTTAAATTTCTGGTTGGAAGATATGGATCAACAACCAGACTGGTTAAAGATGGAAAAGGAAGATTGTCTGCCTTTTGAAATTGATCCGACTCTGTTAACTCCTACAAAATTAAATTTAAAAATCTATAGGGAAAATCCAATAATACATAGTGGTATTCGAATTTGGAAACAAATAAAAAAGACATTAAAATTAGATAATTTATCACTTTCGCTCCCCATTGCAAATAACCCTTCATTTAAGCCTTCAGTATTGGATAAAGGTTTTGCACAATAGAAAAATTATGAAATTAAAAAGATGGGACATCTTTATAGAAAAGGTGTGTTCCTCTCGTTTCAGGAGTAACAACAGAATTATGGATTACATTCAAATATTTTTTTTAGATATTTAGAACTTAAAGATTATGTTAAATCAAATACACAAGAATACAGAAGTAGAGAGCCAGAGATTCTAGATGAATGTTTCAATAAACACCCCAACACAGTCAAATTAATATCTTACATTTATAATATTCTTTTAGATAGTGAGATTCCGTCCACGGAATTACATAGACAAGCATTGGAAAACAAATTAGTTCAACCCATAACGAAAGATATTTGGGATGAAAGTCTACAACATATACATCAATGTTCGTTAAACGTCAGACATTCTTTAATACAATTTAAAGTATTACATAGATTGCATTATTCTAAAATAAAATTAAGTAGGATTTTTCCTAAGATCTCTCCTATCTGCAATAAATGTTAATACTATGAGGCTAATTTAACCCATACCTTTGTAAGTTGCATAAAAATTAAAACATTTTGGGTGGATATTTTTAAAATTATTTCCGTAGTGGTTAATACTCAACTGGAGCCCGATCCTAAATTAATAATATTAGGCATATCTGAACAATACCTAAAACTTACAATAAACCAAAGAAATATGCTTGATTACAATATAATAACTGGGAAAAAAATAATATTAAAGTTTTGGAAAAACCCTGTAACCCCCACAATCAAAATATGGATTATGGAGATGTCAGAGACTTTAAATCTTGAAAAAATTAGATTTGTCTTCATTGACAAACCAGAATTATTTACTAAAATATGGTCCCCGTTCATAGAATATTTGAAGGGGTAGAATGGGCCGGTGCTGAGACCTGAGGGACTAGATGAATAATTATGCTCTCTGACCTACAGACCTATCTCCTAAGTTGTATAATGGATAGTTTATTCTATTTTTCTAATTTTCTTTATTTTTTCTATCTATTAAAAAAATAATAATAATAATAATTAGAGTAAATGTTAATATGTAACCGATAAATGAAGACCCCAGCTACATTGGTAGCGGAGTCCCTGGAATCCTGGATATGTAATATGTAACCGTTTAACGAAGTTTGTAGTGGTTCGGACTATGATATGTACATGCCCCTAATAAAAATTTAACTTAAAAAAAAGAAAGAATTTGATTTAACTTGAATTATAATACTGCTATCTTATTGTGTTTGTTAATAGAGGGATCTGCAGCATTTTCTAAATCAAGTTGTCTAATTTGTTCCTCTAATTCCAATTGTTCCGACCTGTTTTTTAAAAATTTTGATACGCTTAATGATAATAAAACCTCTGATAAAGGCCTTAAAAGATTTCCATAATAAGAGGCCGAAATACCAGGTGTGTCATTTGTCTCATAAATTAGTTCCATCTGTTGCTTGAAATATTCACAGCAACCTGGATAGGTTAATATTTGAGGATTAAATCTCCAGACATTTTTTTTATTATGCATTCCTTCTAATTTTAAGGAGAATGTTAATGGACAGTGATCAGAAATAATATTATGATATTTGGGATTTATTGTAAAAGGGATTAATTTTGTGTCCACCAGAAAATAATCAATACGTGTATACGTTTTGTTCTGAATACGGCTGAATAAAAAGAATATTCTCTTCCGGATGGATTAGCAATCCTCTATACATCGGTTATGTTTGTATTTTTAATGTAAGTGTTTAGAAGTTCGCTGATTTAGAAGTTTGATTTTGTATTGTATCTCCTTTGCTGTGAGGATTTATCCAGATATTGGTCCAGTACACAATTGAAGTCTCCTTCAATTATCAGATTTTGCTGGGTGAAGTCTGAGATTATATTAATTATTTTATTAAAAAATTGTGGGTTGTCAAAGTTGGGGGCGTAGATATTCACCAGAGTAAGTGGGGTTGAATATAACTCCCCAGATACTATAATGTACCTACCCTCCTTATCGGCTATGGTGGCTTTGTGTTTGAATGGTGTGCCTTTACGAATTATGATTGCAGTACCTCTAGCTTTAGAAAATAAAGTAGAGTGATATAATTGACCAATCCAGTTAGCCTTCAGCCTGTTATGAGCTCCATTCTTGAAATGCGTCTCCTGTAAAAATATTATATCAGTATTAATAGATTTTAAATGGGCTAAGACCTTACCCCTTTTAATTGGCTCATTAACACCCTTAACATTCCTACTACAAAAGGTGATTCCTCCAGTTTTCCTAGAAGGATCGTCTTGCATTAAACCTTCTGTTTCAAATGGAGTAACACAATATTTAAAATACGACTTTTGGTTGCTGGGTGGTGAACCCAATTCCAGATCCTTGCAGGTATCTCCCAAGAAAAAGTGCCTTAAAAATGATAGATAAAGAGTGTAACAGACGCTAAAAAGTAAAATAAAACGTCAAAAAACACAGCATTTACACATGCTGTGGGTGTGTCCCACCACCTGGTGGGATAATTCTTGTAAACTTCCATAGGTGTTAGTTTCAGTTAGATCCGCCCCTTACAGAGTAATCATTAAAAAAAAAGGGACCGAGCAGAACAGAGTATAGCAAAAAAAACAGAGGAAGATCAGTATATAATTTTCTCTGGGAGAATTAGATATTGTTTTATACAATGAATACTAGATGAATATTTGGTAATTCGATTAATATATAGAACTTATTAACTAGCTTACTGAAATTGAATTGTCAAATAAATAGCCAATTTAAAATCGGTAGCCTTAAAGAAATGTATTAGTACCACCAGCAGTTCTGCAGACAGAGTACAAACTCTCTCTCCTCCCCTCTCAAACACCTATCAACAACGCAACAGCTTCCCCACTTGTTCTAATACCATCTCTAAACTTCCGCACATCTTGCCACAACTTAGTGCCTATCTACACTTACTCTCTATTAACCTCTGCCCTCTCCCTGGGCCTCCCACCTTCTCGCTTCACTACTTAGCTCCCCTAACTTTCCATGACTTCCTGACTAATTCTCACTAAATTACCCTTTCAATAACACTCTTTAACTTTCCCCAGCTCAGTCTTCCATCCTCTACCCCCCAGATCTTTACTACATTAACCCTACTCCCCACCTTCTCTGCCTTATACCCTCTCGCTCTGCCATGCAGACTGTCAGGAGGTCTAAACGTCTTTTTATCGGGTAATTTATAACCCCCTTCTGATTATGAACAGACTGTATAACTATGTTAGATAAGCTGTTAAGAATTTCAAGTTGACACAGCTGCATTATACAGGGAGAGAGTAATCTCTCTCTCTCCATCTCTCCACCATACCCCTCCCTCTCCTCCCCCGATTTTCACATGCATTCCATTTCTATCTCTAATCTTTGCCTAGACTTAACAGCCCTTGTTTCTATACTGTCGGCCATCTTATACAAACATTTTTACTTTAAACCCATTGTAAATGTATACAGTGTTAGAAAATTGTAAGCTCTTTGTAAACCCTTACAGCTTTTATAATCCCATTATAAATGAATACAGAAGGAGTGATTTAAACACACAGTATAACATAACAAAAGGATTGGAGTATAGGAGCAGGGAGGTTCTACTGCAGTTGTACAGGGTCTTGGTGAGACCACACCTGGAGTATTGCGTACAGTTTTGGTCTCCTAATCTGAGGAAAGACATTCTTGCCATAGAGGGAGCACAGAGAAGGTTCACCAGACTGATTCCTGGGATGGCAGGACTTTCATATGAAAAAAGACTGGATAGACTCGGCTTGTACTCGCTAGACTTTAGAAGATTGAGGGTGGATCTTATAGAAACTTACAAAATTCTTAAGGGTTTGGACAGGCTAGATGCAGGAAGATTGTTCCCGATGTTGGGGAAGTCCAGAACAAGGGGTCACAGTTTAAGGATAAGGGGGAAGTCTTTTAGGACCGTGATGAGAAAAACATTTTTCACACAGAGAATGGTGAATCTGTAGAATTCTCTGCCACAGAAGATAGTTGAGGCCAGTTCATTGGCTATATTTAAGAGGGAGTTAGATGTGGCCCTTGTGGCTAAGGGGATCAGGGGGTATGCAGGTACAGGATACTGAGTTGGATGATCAGCCATGATCATATTGAATGGCCAATAACTCTTTAATATCTTGCACCAGAGTTTTTCTTATTGTTCGCTCTTGTTAATGTTCCATAGTCAAAGTAGAGCTTTCTTCCTCAGAGCCATGAAAAACGTCCTCTTGTACTGTGTTCCCACGCGTTTTAGGTCCTCTGGGAGGTGGGGTGGGAAGGTTCCTTTCTTGGTGCTCATTTACTCATTTAAAGTACCAGAGTCAAATCGATTTCTGATGACGTCACTTAAGCGACAGCGGGCATCTGCCGGTTAGCGTTTACTTCAGTCCTGTTTTTTATTTTTGCGTGTTTTTGCGCATTTTACGGAGCAGAGCTAAATGGCACACGTCTTAGCTCTCCATATTGCCACCAGAAGCAGTTCTACCAGTAGAACATCTGACTTCTCTTTGCAATAAGGGAGGATTCATACTTTCCAAGTGGAACTGCGACAATTGTGAAAGCATCCCACTAGATGATAGAGCCACAGAAACCAGATTTGGATTTGGACAGAGACAATCTGAAAATGGAAAGAGCATTGGGAGTTACTAATGTTGTACAACTGAAATATGTTGACTCAAAAGAAAATCCTGCGAATGAAGTTTCCAGAGAACTGACAGCGAAACGCTTCTTTAGCGATAAGAGATGGCTCAATGAACTAAAATCTCTCTGTAAACCAGACAAAGAATGGCCAAAGCTCGAGCTGGGATTTGAAATCTCTGCTAATGATCCAGAAATGAAACCAAACCTAACGGTGAACTTTATTGATAAAGATCCTGTAACTCTTTTGAAGGATTTTCACACTTAATCATTACTGTTACAACACATTCATGAGTTGATCGGACATGGAGGAAGATGTTTCATGCTGTCAAATGTTTGGACTGTTATGTTTTGGACTATATGTTGGGTATCATGCCTGTTTCAAGGGTTTGGTGTGCACAGGACGACTTTAAATTTAAACCAGTGTTTTAATAAGATTAATAACCTAGTTATGCTTGATTCTAGAAGGCAAAAGTGAAGATGGAAGAGTCGATGAAGAATTCTGATTATGGATTAATAGTGCAAGCTATTTTTTCCTCGTTAGTATAGTGGTTAATATCCCCGCTTGTCACGGTAGACCAGGGTTCAATTTCGTGACGAGGAGCCACCGGGGTTTAATTCCCTGACCTTTAGTTTTTTGATATATGTTAAGCCTTCATGGCTACTTTTTTGATGTTTATTAGTAATTGCCTCGTTATATACTTGGAACAATTAGGGGTCAGTATTTAGTGGCCATTTGGCTTGTTTTGCATGTCATTAATGATGGCATGTCTCTTTAAATTTTAGACTGCCCGTTGTATTGTAGGTGGGATTTATGACGTGTTTTAGGGCATGTTTTGGGCTGTGTATCTTGCGCAGAAGCTGAGTTTTTAGTTATAGGTGGAGGACCATGGAGGTTTACCCTTCGACCATGCGAGGAGTAAAGGAGATCATGCAAAGTGTAACAGAGAAACGAGGAGTTTTCTAATGTTTAAAACGATAAGCTGGAGTTCGATGAAGATTATATTAATGAGTCGGAAGAAATTTGGATGTATCTTACAGTTTTCTATCAAATAAGGCATTTATTCATCAAAAGACTGTGTTTTGGAAGAAGCTCTGAAGGTCTCTGTGGGTGAGCTCGCATGCGTTTCGAAGACATTCCCCTGAACCATACTCATCCATTTTAGCGGCTAGGGGATGATTTTCTTGAACGATACAAAAATTGGTCGCTACATAAATGTTTAACATTCTGGCAAGTTAATAATTGTAGAGGTTAAGGGCATTTCTGGTTATTATTGATTTATATTTTCCCAAAATAATTAAAGCAAAATAGTTGCCCAACATATAATCTGTTATGAATGAACATGCTCTGATTTATTTACAACATAAGCATCATGCAATTTTGTCATGGACTATTTAGCTCCTTTTCTTCAATTAAAAAAAGGATTTCAACAACAGCAGGAAAAAAATGCCAATAGCATCATTATGAACCAAACTGATGGCTGGCTAAGCTGCATTATAAGCCAGTATCAGCAGGAAACAGGACTTAGGTGTAGCCAGCACTGGTTGAAAAGGTCCAAGGCAATAATACATGGAAACAGAAATCTGTCCCTTACAGAGTAATCATTAAAAAAAAAAGGGACCGAGCAGAACAGAGTATAGCAAAAAAACAGAGGAAGATCACTATATAATTTTCTCTGGGAGAATTAGATATTGTTTTATACAATGAATACTAGATGAATATTTGGTAATTCGATTAATATATAGAACTTATTAACTAGCTTACTGAAATTGAATTGTCAAATAAATAGCCGATTTAAAATCGGTAGCCTTAAAGAAATTTATTAGTACCACCAGCAGTTCTGCAGACAGAGTGCAAACTCTCTCTCCTCCCCTCTCAAACACCCATCAACAACGCAACAGCTTCCCCACTTGTTCTAATACCATCTCTAAACTTCCGCACATCTTGCCACAACTTAGTGCCTATCTACACTTACTCTCTATTAACCTCTGCCCTCTCCCTGGGCCTCCCACCTTCTTGCTTCACTACTTAGCTCCCCTAACTTTCCATGACTTCCTGACTAATTCTCACTAAATTACCCTTTCAATAACACTCTTTAACTTTCCCCAGCTCAGTCTTCCATCCTCTACCCCCCAGATCTTTACTACATTAACCCTACTCCCCACCTTCTCTGCCTTATACCCTCTCGCTCTGCCATGCAGACTGTCAGGAGGTCTAAACGTCTTTTTATCGGGTAATTTATAACCCCCTTCTGATTATGAACAGACTGTATAACTATGTTAGATAAGTTGTTAAGAATTTCAAGTTGACACAGCTGCATTATACAGGGAGAGAGTAATCCCTCTCTCTCCATCTCTCCACCATACCCTCCCTCTCCTCCCCCGATTTTCACATGCATTCCATTTCTATCTCTAATCTTTGCCTAGACTTAACAGCCCTTGTTTCTATACTGTCGGCCATCTTATACAAACATTTTTACTTTAAACCCATTGTAAATGTATACAGTGTTAGAAAATTGTAAGCTCTTTGTAAACCCTTACAGCTTTTATAATCCCATTATAAATGAATACAGAAGGAGTGATTTAAACACACAGTATAACATAACAAAAGGATTGGAGTATAGGAGCAGGGAGGTTCTACTGCAGTTGTACAGGGTCTTGGTGAGACCACACCTGGAGTATTGCGTACAGTTTTGGTCTCCTAATCTGAGGAAAGACATTCTTGCCATAGAGGAAGCACAGAGAAGGTTCACCAGACTGATTCCTGGGATGGCAGGACTTTCATATGAAGAAAGACTGGATAGACTCGGCTTGTACTCGCTAGACTTTAGAAGATTGAGGGTGGATCTTATAGAAACTTACAAAATTCTTAAGGGTTTGGACAGGCTAGATGCAGGAAGATTGTTCCCGATGTTGGGGAAGTCCAGAACAAGGGGTCACAGTTTAAGGATAAGGGGGAAGTCTTTTAGGACCGTGATGAGAAAAACATTTTTCACACAGAGAATGGTGAATCTGTAGAATTCTCTGCCACAGAAGATAGTTGAGGCCAGTTCATTGGCTATATTTAAGAGGGAGTTAGATGTGGCCCTTGTGGCTAAGGGGATCAGGGGGTATGCAGGTACAGGATACTGAGTTGGATGATCAGCCATGATCATATTGAATGGCCAATAACTCTTTAATATCTTGCACCAGAGTTTTTCTTATTGTTCGCTCTTGTTAATGTTCCATAGTCAAAGTAGAGCTTTCTTCCTCAGAGCCATGAAAAACGTCCTCTTGTACTGTGTTCCCACGCGTTTTAGGTCCTCTGGGAGGTGGGGTGGGAAGGTTCCTTTCTTGGTGCTCATTTACTCATTTAAAGTACCAGAGTCAAATCGATTTCTGATGACGTCACTTAAGCGACAGCGGGCATCTGCCGGTTAGCGTTTACTTCAGTCCTGTTTTTTATTTTTGCGTGTTTTTGCGCATTTTACGGAGCAGAGCTAAATGGCACACGTCTTAGCTCTCCATATTGCCACCAGAAGCAGTTCTACCAGTAGAACATCTGACTTCTCTTTGCAATAAGGGAGGATTCATACTTTCCAAGTGGAACTGCGACAATTGTGAAAGCATCCCACTAGATGATAGAGCCACAGAAACCAGATTTGGATTTGGACAGAGACAATCTGAAAATGGAAAGAGCATTGGGAGTTACTAATGTTGTACAACTGAAATATGTTGACTCAAAAGAAAATCCTGCGAATGAAGTTTCCAGAGAACTGACAGCGAAACGCTTCTTTAGCGATAAGAGATGGCTCAATGAACTAAAATCTCTCTGTAAACCAGACAAAGAATGGCCAAAGCTCGAGCTGGGATTTGAAATCTCTGCTAATGATCCAGAAATGAAACCAAACCTAACGGTGAACTTTATTGGTAAAGATCCTGTAACTCTTTTGAAGGATTTTCACACTTAATCATTACTGTTACAACACATTCATGAGTTGATCGGACATGGAGGAAGATGTTTCATGCTGTCAAATGTTTGGACTGTTATGTTTTGGACTATATGTTGGGTATCATGCCTGTTTCAAGGGTTTGGTGCGCACAGGACGACTTTAAATTTAAACCAGTGTTTTAATAAGATTAATAACCTAGTTATGCTTGCTTCTAGAAGGCGAAAGTGAAGATGGAAGAGTCGATGAAGAATTCTGATTATGGATTAATAGTGCAAGCTATTTTTTCCTCGTTAGTATAGTGGTTAATATCCCCGCTTGTCACGGTAGACCAGGGTTCAATTTCGTGACGAGGAGCCACCGGGGTTTAATTCCCTGACCTTTAGTTTTTTGATATATGTTAAGCCTTCATGGCTACTTTTTTGATGTTTATTAGTAATTGCCTCGTTATATACTTGGAACAATTAGGGGCCAGTATTTAGTGGCCATTTGGCTTGTTTTGCATGTCATTAATGATGGCATGTCTCTTTAAATTTTAGACTGCCCGTTGTATTGTAGGTGGGATTTATGACGTGTTTTAGGGCATGTTTTGGGCTGTGTATCTTGCGCAGAAGCTGAGTTTTTAGTTATAGGTGGAGGACCATGGAGGTTTACCCTTCGACCATGCGAGGAGTAAAGGAGATCATGCAAAGTGTAACAGAGAAACGAGGAGTTTTCTAATGTTTAAAACGATAAGCTGGAGTTCGATGAAGATTATATTAATGAGTCGGAAGAAATTTGGATGTATCTTACAGTTTTCTATCAAATAAGGCATTTATTCATCAAAAGACTGTGTTTTGGAAGAAGCTCTGAAGGTCTCTGTGTGTGAGCTCGCATGCGTTTCGAAGACATTCCCCTGAACCATACTCATCCATTTTAGCGGCTAGGGGATGATTTTCTTGAACGATACAAAAATTGGTCGCTACATAAATGTTTAACATTCTGGCAAGTTAATAATTGTAGAGGTTAAGGGCATTTCTGGTTATTATTGATTTATATTTTCCCAAAATAATTAAAGCAAAATAGTTGCCCAACATATAATCTGTTATGAATGAACATGCTCTGATTTATTTACAACATAAGCATCATGCAATTTTGTCATGGACTATTTAGCTCATTTTCTTAAATTAAAAAAAGGATTTCAACAACAGCAGGAAAAAAATGCCAATAGCATCATTATGAACCAAACTGATGGCTGGCTAAGCTGCATTATAAGCCAGTATCAGCAGGAAACAGGACTTAGGTGTAGCCAGCACTGGTTGAAAAGGTCCAAGGCAATAATACATGGAAACAGAAAAGGAGGAGTGCATATTTTGACTGTACAGGATGATTGAGTTACTCTTCAGAAATTGAGTACCTTTTATCTTTGAGAATAAGTTTAGAAAAGTTGTGCAAATAAAAGGGTCAGATTTTGACATACAAACCATGTGAATGCAGGGTAAATGTTACAAGATAAATGTAAATGCAAGTTTACACAAAATCTGGAAAGGAACAAACTGTTTTACTAAATATTTTAAAGCAATTGTGTTATGTGATTCTGGAAAGGGTACGGAGATAATGGGTTTAAAAGCACATATATGCTCAATCATTAACATGCTGATTTAAAGGACTAGCACTTTCAATGATATGGCAGTTTCATTGGTCTTGAATATCATTCTGTAATCCTGGTTCAGTTTACCTCAGTGTCTTACAGTGACACCGAGGGTGATTCCACCATTCCCAATCTTTGACCCATTACCATCTTCCCTCAGATTGATTCTCTGTTTCTTACCGCCATTCCTCCCCTCTCCAATGCTTGGGATATTTTGTGAAGGTTGCCCGGTTACGGATAAGGTGGACCTTTGGTAGAGCAAGTCTGTGATATGGAAGGTAACCATCAGAGAGACCATTCTCTGAAGAACGAGAGCAGTGAAGGAACGAGGCAAGGCTGAAGCCAATCCAACAGTCCCCTCCTCTCACAGTGACTCTCGATCAATATGTGCTTTGAGCTAGTGCTTGCATTGTTACTGCTGGTAAGATCATTATTTTGCATTTTAAATTGTAGTTAATTATTTTGAGTACGACGGAAAAATGCACGATTGTACAAAGCAGTGAGTAAATAGTCCATTAATAAATGTTGGTATACACACATATGCCTTCATTTAAAGTACCCTAACTCCATTGTTGCTGCCACTGCAGAGATCTGGTTGAGAGAAAGGCAGGACTGGCTACCATGATTCAGAAATAGGGAGGGATGAATAAAATTTGGGAGTAAGTCACAGTTGTGCTTGGGGAGGACATCCCAGAGAGTTTATCCACTGAGGCAGCTCAGTGGGTGGAGCTCAGGAATAAGAAAGGAGCGATCACTATGGAAGCTTTATGCCAGTGGCCTCCCAACAGCCAGCATGAGATAAAGGAATTGATATGTAGGCATGATTATAGAAATATATAAAAGCAACAAGGAAGATGTAATGCATGACTTTAGTTTCCCTAATATTTATTGGGATTCCTGAAGTGCCAGAGGCTTAGATGGAGCAGAATTTATTAGGTGCATCCAGAACGATTTCTTGATGTAATATGTAGGTAGCCCAACCAGGGAAGGCGCCACACAAGACTTTGTACTGGGATATAAACCCAGCTGGATGATCGGAAATTTCCGTGGGAGAGAATTTGTGGGAACAGTGATCATAAGTTGATAGATTTTCAGAAAAGCATTGATTAAAAAAAAAGTCTGGACCTCAGGGGAGAGTGCTCAATTGGGAAAAGGTAAATTACAAGAGTATTCGGCAACGGTTTGGGAAAGTAGATTGGGTGTGTCTGTCATTGGGCAAGTCCACATCCGGCATGTAGGAGTCATTTAAAGGCCAGTTGGTCAGAGCTCAGGACTAACATGATCCTGTGGGGAAGAAAAACAAGGATGGCAAGGTCCAGGAAGTTTGGATGATGAGAGTTGTTGGACATTTTGTCACAAAGAGAAAATAGGTTTACGTAAGGTTTAGGAAGCTGAGGTCAGACTGGGCCTTTGAAGAATATAAAGAAATCATGAAATAACTTAAACAGGACATCAGTATGTCTGACAAGGAGCCATAAAATGCAGTTGGTGAATAGGATTAAAGAGAACCCCCCGGGATATTATGCATACACTAAAAACAAATGAGTAACAAAGCAGAGGGTAGAAACACTCAAGGACAAAAAAGGGATACATTCTTGGAGCCAGAGGAAATGGTTGAGGTACTAGTTCAAGTGAGTTCCGAGCCAGGTTTAATAGCCTGATGGCTGTGGGGAAGTAGCTATTTCTGAACCTGGTTGTTGCAGTCTTCAGGCTCCTATACCTTCTACCTGAAGGTAGCAGGGAGATGAGTGTGTGGCCAGGATGGTGTGGGTCTGTGATGATACTGCCAGCCTTTTTGAGGCAGCGACTGCGGTAAATCCCCTCGATGGAAGGAAGGTCAGAGCCGATGATGGACTGGGCAGTGTTTACTACTTTTTCTAGTCTTTTCCTCTCCAGGGCACTCAAGTTGCTGAACCTAGCCATGATGCAACCGGTCAGCATGCTCTCTACTGTGCACCTGTAGAAGTTAGAGAGAGTCCTCCTTGACAAACCGACCCTCCGTAATCTTCTCAGGAAGTAGAGGCACTGGTGAGCTTTCTTGATAATTGCATCAGTGTTCTCGGACCAGGAACGATCTTCAGAGATGTGCATGCCCAGGAATTTGAAGCTCTTGACCCTTTCAACCATTGACCCGTTGATATAAACGGGACTGTGGGTCCCCATCCTACTCCTTCCAAAGTCCACAATCAGTTCCTTGGTTTTGCTGGTGTTGAGGGCCAGGTTATTGTGCTGGCACTATATGGACAGTTGCTCGATCTCTCTTCTATACTCTGACTCATCCCTATCAGTGATATGGGTATCGTGGTGTCGTCAGCGAACTTGATGATGGAGTTCGCACTATGACCGGCTACGCAGTCATGAGTATAGAGTGAGTACAGCAGGGGGCTGAGCACGCAGCCTTGAGGTGCTCCCGTGCTGATTGTTATCGAGTCTGACACATTTCCACCAATACGAACAGACTGTGGTCTGTGAATGAGGAAGTCAAGGATCCAATTGCAGAGGGATGAGCAGAGACCCAGTTCTGCGAGTTTGGTAACCAGCTTGGAGGGGATGATAGTATTAAATGCTGAGCTGTAATCGATGAATAACAGCCTGACATGTGAGTTTTTGTTGGAATAGGATACTAAATGGCTACTTTGCAACAGTTTTTTGGAGAAAAAGGGTATAAAGAGATCAGGGAGGGGTATGCTGATATTCTAGAAAATGTTGATATCAAAAAGGAGGATGAGGTATTGAGAGGTGCAACATGACTTCCTGGTCGTTCTACTCAATACCCTGACCAATAAAGCAAGGTGGATAAGTCCCTAGGGCCTGATGTAATCTAGAGATAGTCTAGACATAGTGCTGGAGAAACCCTCCAACCTTCCCGAGGGGTCCTGGCTTAAACATCACCCATCCTTTATCTCCAGAGATGCTGCCTGACCCGCTGAATTACTGCAGCACTTTGTTATTAACCGGCATCTGTAGTTCTTTGTTTCCACCTGATGTAATCTATTCCTGATTACGGAGAAAGGCAAGAGAGAAAATTGCTGGGACCTTGACGGAGATCTTACTATATTCTTTAACCATAGGTGAGCCCCCAGAGGACTGGAGAATAGCTGGTGATGTTCCATTATTAACAAGTACAATGGAGACTGTAGTAGCCATTTGTCACTATAGAGAACCAGGAAATTATAGGCCAGTGGTAGCAAAATTACTGGTGAAGATTCTTAGAAATAGGATCTACTCGCATTGGGAAAAGCATAGATTTATGAGGTATAGAAACATGGCTTTGTGCAAGGATGTAAACTTTTGATTGAGTTTTTTGAGGGGACGACGAAGATGATTGGTTAGGTTAGGTCAGCGAATGTTGATCATATGCACTTTAATGCAGCTTTTTTGACAATGTCCCTCATGGTAGGCTGTTTCAGGAGATTAAGGCACATGAGAGCCATGGAGACTTGGTAGCTTGGATCCAAAATAGGCTTGGCCATAGAAGACTGAGTGGTGGAGGGGTGCTATTCGGACTGGAGATCTGTGACCAGTGGTGTTACACAGTGATCAGTGCTAGGACTCTGTTGGGGGGAAATATAGGTGGCTTGATTAGTAAATTTGCAGACAACAAAAACATTGGATAGCGAGGATAGTGAGGAAGACTGTCAAAGGATTCATGAAGGTGTAAAACGGTTGGAAATGTGGACAAACGGCAGATGTCATTTTGTCTGGACAAGTGTGTGATGTTGTAGTTTGAGGTCAAATGTGAGCAGAAAGTATACAGTAAATGGCAGGTCCTTAGGAGCATTGATGTACTGAATATCTTGGGATGCAAGCCAAACGTTTCCTGAAGGCGGCAACACAAGTTGATAGAGTGGCAAAGAAGGTGTACGGCATGCTTGCTTCATCGGTTGGGGGAATGAGTGTAAAAGTCAGGAAATTGTGCTGCAGGTTTATACAACTTTGTTTGGGCCACATTTGGAGTACTGTGTGCAGTTCTGGAAGGATTGCAGAAAGGATGTAGAGGCTCTGAAGGAGGTCCAGAAGAGGTTCAACAGGGAATGCTTATATGGAGAGGTTGGGCAAAGTTGGATTGTTTTCTCTGGAACCTCAGAGGCTGAGGGGTAACCTGATAGAAGTTTATAAAACTGGAGGTATAGTCAGAGTCTTTCTTCCCAGGGTTGAATTGTCAAATACTTGAGGGCATAGTTTTAAGATGAGAAGCGGAAAGTTTTTTTTTTTTTTTGAATATATTTTTATTAGAGGCCATACATATAACAAATAATATAGCATTTTTTTCCAAATATAGTTGATACATCTTTCCAAAATTATATAAATGTTAACAAAATATATATATTGGCCTCACTTTTTTTTATAGAGTGAAAAAAGTATAAAGAAAGAATAGTGAATAATTATAAGAGTATGATTATAGTTGATTAATATAAAGAAGAGAGAGAAGAAAAAAAAAAAAAATAAATAAAATAAAATAAACAAAAACAAAAAACAAAAAAATAAAAAATAAAAAATAAAAATATTTGTGGAAAAGAAAACGGTATACAACTTGTCAATGAGTGGAACAATTTCTAATTATAATATATGGAGACAAGTATATAAATCTGATCTTAAACATTTTTGTTTGATCTTTCCACCGGGTACTCATTGAGTTTCAATGCTGAGCCCAGCTACCCCTTCATATAATCAGTGAATGGAGACCATATTTGTTCAAAAATCTCAGGTTTATCCATTAGGATAAATCTAATTCTCTCCAATTGTAATGTCTCCAACATTTCCACTGTCGAGAAGCGGAAAGTTTAAAGAATATATTCGTGGCAACCTTTTTTACACAGAGACTGGGTGGTGTCTGGAATGCACTGCCTGGGGAGGTCTAGAAACTAGATACATTAACAACATTTACGCGTTTAAATAGGCATGTGATCATGCAGGGAATGGAGGGATATAGACCATATTCAAGCAGATGACCTGTTTAAATTGCCGTCATCATCAGCATGGATACTATGGGCCGATGGGCCTGTTACAGTGCTATATGTTTTGTTCTATGTGACTCACGGTTGCTGAAATGATAGACTTGCTCAAAACAATAAATGCGTGTCCCACAATTCATGTCATCTAGACTGGAAGAGAACTTACAAAGCATAGATTTTACAAAGAAGCAATGAAGAAAAATTATTTTCCAGAGTTAATTAGCAAATGTTCGGCGCTCTGTCTCCAAAGGCAGCAGACAGTTGCACAAGGGTGTGTAAAGGGCCTGTCCCACTTGGCCGTAATTTGCGCCTCATTTACGTATAATATGTAAAATAGGTCGACGTGTCGTTATGCGCGACGTCGCGTGCAAAGTCTGGTGTGCATGACGTCATTAGAATACCCTGCGGCCCGCGGTGACGCATGGTTACACACGGTGACGTAACCATGTGTCACCTCGTGATACACGTGAGACATTGGGACGCCAGAGTGCGTACCCAATGCGTCAGCGTGCGTACGTCACGCAGGTGGCGAGCGAGGATTTCGTACAGGACGAAATCCTGGAGCGGCGTGCGATACTGCGCGCAACTCCACACTCCTCCACGTCTCCTCATGCGCCCATCCTGCACTACCCACACGCTACCCCTGCGTCACAACGCGTCAAACTATTTTACATATGACACATAAATGAGGCGCAAATGACAGCCAAGTGGGACAGGCCCTTTAGGCTATGGAGATAAGATCAGAACAAAGTGACGTTCATCTTGCCTGTAGATTAAGCTTTTATGATGATTCATGTCGGATGAAGGTAGCAAACTCTATTTATAGCATCACAGTATTAAATACTTGGCCTTTCATTTTATTTTTAATTTATATTTCGTAAGTCAAGATATGCACTATTGTACGCAACACATGAACATCTAACTCCATGGTAATATAAGCAAAACATAAATAGATTGCTGCACCTTGAGAACCTGCTGAACTGTATCAAACTTTCTAAACTGCACATGAAGGGAATTTGTTCTGTGAATTGAACCATGAAATGGCGCAATTTGCATTTGTGAAACTAAATGCAGACAGTCTACAAATTAGTCAGCTATTATGGAATAAAGCTGTGATTATTGATTTAGCACTGAGACTATCAGAGTTCACCTGCTGAGCAAAGAGGTTTTTTTTCAAATTGCAGAAATGAACTTTATTCCTAATAAAAAATATATACAAAACAAAAGACATGCAAAAACTCTTAATACATTCATTGTGTCTACACAGTAAACCCATCGTAATAACAGACTATAGGGGAGGGAATAATGCCCACTATTACCGATTGTCCCCGAGAAACTGAACAGGGGATGACCAAAGTAATAGAGTATAATTGCACAAGTAGTGGAAACCAAAAACTGCAGATGCTGGTGAATACACAAAAGGACACAAAGTTCTGGAGTAACTCAGCGGGCCAGGCAGCATCTCTGGAGAACATGGATTGGTGCCGTTTCGGGTTGAGACCCTTGGTCTGGAACTGGATCTGGAATCCAGATGAGTTGATGGCTCCGGCCTGACTGGGAAATAGGTGAGGATTGGCAGAGATGTTAGTCGCGGCCTGTGGATGGCTGGAGTGTAGGTAAAGGTTGGTGGAGAGGACATGCACATGGGAAGCCGTGTGGATCGGTAGTGCCGGCGGTAAGTTCAGCCTGCAGGTAATCAGGGAGGTGGTGCGGGCTGGCGTCGGCAGCCTGGCCTGGCGGTGAAGGTTGGTAGGTGAGGCCACGGAGGCAGTGCGGGTCGGGGGTGACATCGGCAGCCCTGCCTGGTGCCGTCGGTCAGTGGGACTGGTCTAGAAGCAGCTGGGGTGGGGGTGCAGATCGGCGGCAGCTTCGGTGGTCCTGGCCTCAGAGAGACCGGGGATACGGTGAACTTTGGCGCTGCTTCTCCCAACACTTCTGCGGGTCTCGGCCTCGTGATGGTCAAATGTGTGGAATGATCCAGCGGTGGGTCTCCAGAGATGCTGCCTGACCTGTTGTGTTACTCCAGCACTTTTGTGCCCTTCATCATTGCACAAGTGTTGATCAAAGCCATCGCTTATCAATTTCCATGGCCTCCCACAGTATAACTAACAGTCTGTGGATTAAAGAGACAGTAGTTCTAATTACTGTGCGGACGCTCTGTCCACTATAATCAAAGCCCGTCATGAAGAGGTCTGTATGGACATGGATTTACTGTGCATTCAATATAGCTGGTATACTGCTCAGTAGTGTTACCACTAGTAGCGTTAGCACACAAAACACCCTTGCCACTCATGCGGCCACCTGGGGTGATATCCCTTCCCTTGTTTGAGGGGAGTTCACAGTGGACTCAACCCCTCAAATGCAGCAGCAGAACGACCCTAGGCTTTCACAGAACCTTAGGGCGGTCGGGTGATATAGCGCCATCGACCTAGGTTCGATCCTGACTGTGTATATTGAATTTGTATGTTCTCCCTATGACCACATGGGTTTTCTCCAGGTGCTCAGGTTTCCTCCCACACTCCAAAGATGTACAAGTTTGTTCGTTAATTGGCTTTGGTAAAATTGTGAATTGTCCCTAGTGTGTAGGATAATGTTGCAAGGTGATAGCTGGTTGGTGCGGACTCGGTGGGCTGAAGGGCTTGTTACCACGCTGTATCTCTAAGCTCTAAAGTCTAAAACCTTTGTGTGGCTACACTAAGCTTCAGTGACTCAACCCACTCATATTCCTGCATGCTGGAATGGGGCAGATGGCAAAAATTCCCTAATGGACATCTCACTGTACTGGAAGACCAACAGGTTCCTTTTACTGAGTTGATTGGCTCCCAGCACTTGATGCCCGCCTCCCAATGCGTCCCTGGTAAATCAGGGAGACCTTGGTGAAGCAGCTGCTCGGGGTGAACCATGACAAGGATGAGGGGACTGGCTTTAATATCTAGTTTTAATGCATAGATTGAATTCATGTGCTCTTTTTTAACTCAGACACCGTTTGGTTACTTCAAAGAACCTTTTCATGTGTGTCTCTAGATTGGAGAAGGTGCAGAAAAGTTAGGATTTTTGCTCTTTAAAAGAATGCCATTTTGGAAATTGCCTGGGTGCCTGTATATTTGTGTGTGTGACCATGCATATCTATGTAAATGTGTAAATATTTGAATGCATTTGCATGCATGTGCATGTATGCACATGCATGTCAATGTGCGTGTGGGGTGGTCAAGCTCTTCACACACCCCTCTGACCCTATCGGCGTTGTACTTTGTTCAATTTTGCAAACAATCATTTTGGAAACATAAGCATTCTCTCGATCTTGAAAAAATATCCATTTGTCAGTATCAGCTTTCTTAGGTTATGCTGCCTCTGAATATCTGAATATAAATAAATGCCAGCACATTACTGGTGTACATGCAAGGAACCGCAATAAATATTTTCTTTTAACTAGTAGTTACCACCTTTCACAGCAGTAAATACCAGTAAATGCTCAACATACTCTGAAACGTATTTACAACTCTGGTCCAGATGTGCTACAGCTGGGATGTAATCAATTGCTGACCTGATTTTGCTCGTGGCTGAGATTTTTGCCAAAATTCTGGATGTGTTCCCCTTCTCTTCTTTGAGTAGCATCAAATAACTATTGGGATCCTCTGGGGGCTTCTGTTTAACAGCTCATGCAAAGAGACCACCACAGATACTACAGGATTGTTGCACCACATTGAAGCTTCAAACAAAGAACTGCAGCTTCTCCTTTGTCCTGCCCTTCCTCTCTTCCAGCTTTCTCTCCCACACCCCGCACCCCATCACAATTAGTCTAAAGAAGGGTCCCGACCTGAAACATCACCTATCCATTTTCTCCAGAATTGCAGCCTGACCCACTGAGTTACTCTGGCACATTGTGTCAGTAAATATTGGCATAATCCCCTAATGTTCTTTACATGATGACGTGAAATCTCTTACGTAAAACTGATAAGGCAATGGATCCTCAGATTATCTTATGAAAGCCAACACTTCCAACTACAATTCCCTTTGTGTACTCTACTGGCATGTCATCACTGGTAATCTGTTGAAACATGTGCAAGAGGTCATGAACTCATGATCTAAATTGAGGGTGCAATGTACTGTTGAGTTACAATCAGGATTATCTGTGGTTAGTGTGAGGTGAAAGGATGTACTATTTACGTCACTCAGTAAGAGGATTTCACGATTGGTTTGGCTTAATATTTAAGAAACATTGCAGCAAATACAGCAGCGCTGCAGAATTCATTAATTTAATTGTCAGGAATGTCTTTTGAATGAATTACAGATCATTATCTCAAGGTATGGCTTCCAAAGAAATTATACACAGAAATTCCATTTCATACAATGCCCACAGCAATGACTTCAGTTTTAATTGGCGTGATCAAAATGATTACTGGATATGATAAAGCAGGTGTTACTTACCCCATTGCAGGATTTTAGCACAAAGGAGTGTAATCTTAAAATTATGATCAGAATCATTTAGGAGTGCAATTGCAAAGCAATTTTCCACACAAAGATGCAGTCAAATGCTATATTCCTCGATTGAAAAATATATCATGGAACCAGCGCTTTCGGCCCACTGAGTCCATGCCGACTACCGATCATCTATTCACTCTTGCACTATGCTATCCTACTTTTACACCCCCTCCCTGCATACCAGAGACAATTTACAGAGGACAGTTGACCTACAAACCCGCACAGGTTTAGGATGTGAGAGGAAGCCGGAGCACTCGGCTATCTCCCACATCCCACTCTACTGATGTCAATAGCTGAGTGACTGGTGTTGCTATCAACAGAACATTTGAGTAAACGTTGCAGAACGTTTGGTAAAACTGAACAAATCGGGCATTAAGGGTAAAATGCTTCAAAGTTGGAATCGTATCTCAGACAAAGGGAAATGGTTGTTGGAGGGCAATCCTCTCCGTTGCAGGTCATCCTTGCAAGAGTTCCTCTTACCCGCAACTATCTTCTGCTGCTCGATCAATTATCTTTTTTTCTTCACAGGGTCAATAGGGGAATATTTGTTGATGATTGCATAATGTTAAATTCCATTTGCAAACTGTCAGCGAGATAGTAGCCCTTAGCCATGTGCCACAAGACCAAAGCAACATTCAGGGATAAGGTCATATGTGAAAAGTAACATTTGCCTGGCAATGACCGTCTCCAATGAGCGAGAGAGTGTCAACTCCAGCTCCTGACATTCAATGCGATTGCATGACTGAGTTCCCCACCATCAAGGTCTTGAAGTCCTTGCTAATGGTCAAATTAATATCGTGTCTACACGTGAGATCATGTGAGATGCAGGTATCTTGCGGTTAATGATTCACCTTCTGATGCCCAAAATCTTCCATGAAGCCACAACTCAGGAGCAAGATGGAATACTCTCCACCTGCCTGGATGCTCCACAACTTTCAAGAGCTTCAATGTTATCCAGGACAGAGTAGCCTATTTGAGTGTTATCTCACCACTTGCACAAAGCATCGATTCCTTCCACCGCTGCAGTGTGCACCTATAAACTGCCCTGCGGTTACAAGTTCACAAGTTAAAGGAGTAGAATTAGGCCGTTAGGCCCATCGCGTCTACTCCGCCATTCAATCATGGCGGATCTCTGCCTCCTAATCCCATTCCTGTCTTCTCGCCATAGCCCTTGACACCCTTTTCTAATACTCAAAATACTTTTGGGGTTACTCCCCAAGGCTGCTGATAGAGGCAGACAAGGGCAGTAGGTGCAGGCAAACACCACCACTGAATGGTTCCCCTTGACGTTGCGCACCATCCTGTAGATCCTGCGCGTCTTCACCATCGTGCACACCATCCACCGCGCTCTAGAACCAAGTGATGCATTACCGCCATCTCCAGAGCAATTAGGAAGAGTAATAGCCGACATGTTCCTTTCCAGCAAAGCCCAGGTACAGCTGTTGAAAGCGAGCGCAGAATGCATTGAGCTCACAGGGAGGACAAATTATCACCTCGCTGCGGTTAATATGTCATGAGCTAGAAATGTGAGCACAGCAGAATACATCTCAACATGAGCAGGGCTGGCTGGAGAAGCGGGCAAATTGGGTGATACGGAAGTATTTTGCACAAAGCAGAAGGAAATGCTGCAAGCTGACAGGCATAGTTATAGGGGATCCAGATAGAGGAAGCAGCTGCCGCACAGCATTTGAAGGAGTTTAAACTAAGGAAATAAATGCTGATTAGCCAGGGTGTGGAGGGACAAGCCCTGTAAAAGAACCAGCAGACACAGAGAGTAGCGTGACAAGGTCATTAATAGAGCCATCCCATACTGGAGGAGCAAGATGTCAACACAGTTCAGAGACATTTCACTACCACAGGAGTGAGAATGCTCAGAGCATTTTATATATATATACAGTGGCTTGCAAAAGTATTCATACCCCTTGAACCTTTCTACATTTTGTCACATTACAACCACAAACGTAAATGTATTTTCTTGGGATTTTATCTGATAGACCAACACAAAGTGGTGCATAATTGTGAAGTGTAAGGAAAATGATACATGGTTTCCAAATTTTATTACAAATAAAAAACTGAAAAGTGTGGCGTGCAAAAGTATTCAGCCCCCCTGAGTCAATACTTTGTAGAACCAACTTTCGCTGCAATTACAGTTGCAAGTCTTTTGGGGTATGTCTCTACCAGCTTTGCACATCTAGAGACTGAAATTTGTGCCCAATCTTCTTTGCAAAATAGCTCAAGCTCAGTCGGATTGGATGGAGAGTGTCTGTGAACAGAAATTTTCAAGTTTTGCCACAGATTCTCAATTGGATTTAGGGATGGACTTTGACTGGGCCATTCTAACACATGAATATGCTTTGATCTAAACCATTCCATTGTAGCTCTGGCTGTATGTTTAGGGTCGTTGCCTGCTGGAAGGTGAACCTCCGCCCCAGTCTCAAGTATTTTGCAGACTCTAACAGGTTTTCTTCCAAGATTGCCCTGTATTTGGCTCCATCCATCTTCCCATCAACTCTGACCAGCTTCCCTGTCCCTGCTGAAGAAAAGCATCCCCACAGCATGATGCTGCCACCACCATGTTTCACAGTGGGGATGGCGTGTTCAGGGTGATGTGCAGTGTTAGTTTTCTGCCACACATAGCGTTTTGCATTTATCCAAAAACATCTGGTCTCATCAGACCAGAGCACCTTCCTCCACCTGTTTGCTGTGTCCCCACACATGGCTTGTGGCAAACTGCAAATGGGACTTCTTATGGCTTTGTTTCAACAATGGCTTTCTTCTTGCCGCTCTTCCATAAAGGCCTGATGAGGGAGTGCACGACTAATAGTTGTCCTGTGGACAGATTCTCTCACCTGAGCTGCAGCTCCTCCAGAGTTACCATGGGCCTCTTGGCTGCTTCTCTGATCAATGCTCTCCTTGCCTGGCCTGTCAGTTTAGGTGGACGGCCATGTCTTGGTAGGTTTGCAATTATGCCATACTCTTTCCATTTTCGGCTGATGGATTGAACAGTGCTCCGTGAGATGTTCAAAGTTGGGATATTTTTTTCTAACCTAACCCTGCTTTAAACTTCTCCACAAATTTATCCCTGACCTGTCTGGTGTGTCCCTTGGGCTTCATGATGCTGTTTGTTCACTAATGTTCATAGAACAGCTGTATTTATACTGAGATTAGATTACACACAAGTGGATTCTATTTACTAATTAGGTGACTTCTTAAGGCAATTGGTTGCACTGGGTTTTATTTAGGGGTATCAGAGTAAAGGGGGCTGAATACTTTTGCACGCCACAGTTTTCAGTTTTTCATTTGTAAAAAAATTTGAAAACCATGTATCATTTTCCTTCCACTTCACAATTAAGCGCCACTTTGTGTTGGTCTATCACATAAAATCCCAATAAAATACATTTACGTTGGTGGTTGTAACGTGACAAAATGTGGAAAAGTTCAAGGGGTATGAATACTTTTACAAGCCACTGTACCTCATTCTCGTGTTCTTTTCCCATTTTTAATTCAATGTGCTGTCATGCAAAAAAGGTTTTTTAACTGTACTTTGGTGCATGGAACAATAAACTACCATTGAACCAAGATAAATTGCATTAGCTTTAAGTAAAGATGCTTTAATTTCAATAATTAAAGTAAATGTCTATGATATATGGCACTACAAAGAAACTTAATCCCTTTAAAACTGTCAAATTATTATTGTATTATTAAACTATCCAATTATTGTGGATTAGTTGCATATTGGAGAGAAATAAACAATGATAAAAGTCCAAGAGTCTTGATATTATCATGTCAATATGTTTTGTAAACCGAATTGAACATTAAAATAATTGCTGCCCCAGCAATGCATTTTCCTCACAGAATGTAATTTACAAAGTTTGCTTCAAAGCAAGGCCCAGCTTTTGATTTTCACAGAGTCCTTAATCCTTCCAGGACTACATTAATATTATCATAGAAAGTATTATTAACATTGGATCCTGATTATTCATTAACTAATCAGATACTCTTTTCAACAATCTTGTGAGAAACATTTGTTCTCACTGCAGAGACAGTGGTGCTTTTGTAGGTTCAGCATTACCTTCATGATCAAGAGTGGCTCAGCGGTAGAGTTGCTGCCTTAAAGCGCCAGAGACCCGGGTTCAATCCAACACCAATGGGTGCCATATGTGCGGAGTTTGTACGTTCTCCCCACGACCGCGTGGGTTTTCCCCGCATGCTCCAGCTTCCTCACACACCCCAAAGATGTGCAGGTTTGTAGGTTAATTGGCTTTGGTAAAAATTGTAAATTGTCCCTAGTGTGTAGGATAGTGCTAGTGTACATGGATCGCTGGTCGGCATGCTCATTGGGCCGAAGGGCCTGAGACCATGCGGTATCTCCAAACTAAACTAAAATTATAACTGCAACATTTGTTCATTATTTCTGCATTGAATTGGCTTTGTTTAATGTGTCCAGGGATCTCAATTTATCTGGCCATGATTTGGAGATTCTCAATGATCCAGCATCTTCTGTTATTCATTTGGAGAATTGGGTGTGCAGCCATGTCATCCTGGGAATCTCTATGGTATCAAAGAAAATCGCCACAAACTGGGAGATTCACGTATCCAAGTTCTCAGAAAGAGAGATTCGGGTTTGCTATTTAAAATAAAATGACGATGAATGGTGAGCCGAAGGGCCAGTTTCCACGCTGTATCTCTAAACTAGACTAATAGCTGAAATTCAGCACCAAGCCAGGAAGAGGAGCTATTAGGATGCATATCCATAGTTTGGTCAAGGTGAGGATCTTAAAGGAGTGGATAGGTGTAAAGTGGTGTCGAGGTTTCTGCAAATAGAACTTGCAATGTTAAATGCAGGGTGGCCAATACTACTGGCTGAAGGGATGGGATCTATACAGGGACCAGATGTGAAACATAGAGTTTGGTAGAATAACTGGAATAAGTTTGGGAAAGAAATGGGCAAGAGCAGAGAGAGGGATTTAATTGCCCAGGAATATTATTTTACATCCAAAACCATAACGATCACCAAAATAATGAGTAAAACACAAAAGATATCTGTAGATTAACTGAAGCGAG
Source organism: Raja brachyura (assembly GCA_963514005.1). Next base: position 17,898,890 of record OY740790.1, read on the forward strand.
ATTAATAGACTGGAAGGCCAAGGTACATTCAGCGAAGAAATGAAATGTACTATTTCTGTGTGATAAGAAAAAGGGTTTGAATAGGACAGTGGTGTATTGATGAGAGAAAATAGATGTGAAAGGCTTGTATTCAGAATGCAGACAAACATTAAAAGGTCAGAGAACAAATTCAAGTTGTGGAGGTACAACAATCATTAGGAGATATGTGTGTTGAAGGTTCAGGCAATATCACTAAACTACCAGTTCATATCTTATATCCTTATGTCTGTGGAATTCTCTGCCTCAGAGAGCGGAGGAGGCAGGTTCTCAGGATGCTTTCAAGAGCGAGCTAGATAGGGCTCTTAAAAATAGTGGAGTCAGGGGATATGGGGAGAAGGCAGGAATGGGGTACTGATTGGGGATGATCAGCCATGATCACATTGAATGGCGGTGCTGGCTCGAAGGGCCGAATAGCCTGCTCCTGCACCTATTGTCTATTGTCCATATCTTGTCAGAGACAGAATTTGATATGCTATTATCTGAAATGACTCAAGGTGTTGTTTGAAAGGAAGAACATCAGTAGGAAGAACATCATTTTAGAAATACAGCATGGAAACAGGCCCTTCGGCAAACCGAGTCCGCTCCGACCAACCATCCCCGCACATTAACACTATCCTACACACACTAGGGACAATTTACATCTTACCAAGCAAATTAACCTACAAGCCTGTACATCTTTGGAGTGTGGGAGGAAACGAAAGATGTCACAGAAAACCCACGTGGTCACGGGGAGAACGTGCAAACTCCGTACAGACAGCACTCATAGTCAGGATCGAACCTAGGTCTCCGGCGCTGCAAGCACTGTAAGGCAGCAACTCTACTGCTGCGCCACCATGCCGCCCTTGGGGCTGGGTGAGGATGCGTTTGATCAACCGTGAACCAGAAGTGGATGTACCATGGGTCCAGCAGCGGGATATAGTTGTATCAGCGTGGGCAAACCCACCACTGGATCAGCAGAAGAACAAGCAGCGCCAGGGACTGAAGAGCTGGAGGAAGGTGGGAAGGAAAGACAGGTGACAGTGCTGGCCCAAGGAAACAGTTGGAAGAGGTACAAAGCTAACAGGGATCAGTTGTGGGAACTTGGCACGCTGGTCCAACCTAGCCAAGGCTGACAGCGGGACTCTGAGAGAGAGAGATGAGTGGTGTCATGGCCATAGGAAACCAAAGGATGATTCAGAGCAGGAACAGTGTAAGCCAAGCGTGAGCAAGTCCCAGCAGAGCTATAAAGTCTGTTTATTATGAATCTGGTGCTGGTAACTTTGTGTTATGACAGAATTTAAAATGCAAACTGAAATGCAGAACAGGAAGGCTACGCTAAGGATTTGTGCACCTGAAAGGTTGCTGAGATCCATGTGGTTTAACTGGGATGTTTGTGCATGAAACATCTGCAGGGTTAGGGCAGAAGGTTAGAGTAAATACTGACTTGCAAGAAGCAAGTTGTAATGAGGAAGTGTGGAATTTAAACCTCTGCAGAGTTAAGGCACTGGAACCATTTGGTTGGACGAACCAACAGGAAGACATCAGAACATCACAAGCAAATCATTCCCGACCAGAAGCTAATCTTTGCCCCATCTGTGATAAATGTCTAACTCAAAATGCCACTATAGCACATTCCTTTGTCTCTTGTACAAAACTGCATACATTTTGGAACGAAATCTTTGCAACTTTTACAAAACTATTTAACTCAAAATTGAACCCCAATACAGACTGATTATCTTTGGATCAATGGAAGAGGGAAGTAAATTAACTATATTCCAAGAAGCTCTTCTTAATTACGGTTTAATAACAGCAAAAAAACTTATAAACATTAACTTATTCTGGAAAAACGCAACCACGCCAACGTTCAAAATGTGGATTTCAAATATGTCGGAAACGCTACATCTTGAAGAAATGAGATTCCTCCTACTAGGCAAAGTAGACCAATTCTTAAAGACTTGGTCTCCTTTTATCAACTTTTTACAAGCATATGGTGCAACATAACACAACTTTAGAAATTAAATGGTTCAGAACCGGGTGACGGATGGGCAAAAATATGAAATAGGTAGATCTCTCCAAATTTCTCTTTTCTCTACTTTCTCTTTCAATCTTTTTAGCTTTTCATCTCTGCTCTTTATTTATTTCGCTATCTGTTTCTACTCGCTTGTCTATCTATTTTGACACTCTTTATTTCTTTTTTCTTTCACAGTTCTTTTATTATTAAATAAAAAATACGAAGTTGTACAAGAATGGTAATGTGTACGTATATATTAGGTACTCAAGTACCACACTATTGTACTTACTTCTGACAAAAATAAAAAAATTTAAATTTAAATTTAAAAAAGAAGCTAATCTTTGCAGCCAAGGCAATCTCTGATTTTAAGCAGCAAACCATTAACATCTTGAGGGACATAAAAGAAAAGGGGCAACAGGACATTGTCTGCACATTTATTAGAGGAAGGCAGACAACAGTCAACGGAACAGAGCAAGGACCAAAGACTGTGGGTGGCATGGTGGATCAGCCTTACAGCACCAGTAAGGTTCGATCCTAACCTCGGGTGCTGTCTGTGTGGAGTTTGCACGTTCCCCCTGTGGCTCCAGTTTCCCACCACATCCCAAAGAAGTGCGGATTTGTAGCTGAATTGGCTCTCACTAAACATTACCCCTGGCGTGTACAGAGCGGATGAGAAAGTGGAATAACATTGAACAAACGTAAAAAGATGATCAATGGTCAGTGCGGACTTGGTGGGCCAAGGCACCTGTTTCTACACTGTACCCTGAACTAAACTAAACTATGGCCGAGGCAACATGTAAAGGGACAATACTCAGTCACGATGCAATGCATATGTTGGGCCTGCATGAATATTAACTCCAGATATCTCTGTAATACTTAAAAATACTATCTGACTTATTAAAGAACATGACTGTACCGTGAAGGTCATGACTGAAGAATCCTATTGATTGATTAGATGGATTGACCCCCTGTCTCACTCACATTATTGTAGTTAAAGTGCGTGAAACTCTACCTCATTGTTAAGCTTACCAAATGGTATACCAGGTGCCAGGCAACCTGACAGAAAGTAAGAATTAATGGAGATAGGGGAGAAGGTAGATTCCTACCTGGGATCCATCAACGCAGCCAACAAAAGCTGAGACGCCAGCAATCTATGGAGAGCAGTTCCAGCAGTACAGGAAATGCCAACTGGAAAGTTTCGTGTTCGTTTTCTAGGTCTGCACAAACCTTGAGAGTCTTCAATTTACAACAGAAGTCTTTAATATTTTACTCAATGCTGGCAGCAAGACAAGTCAAAATGGCTGCACACTCACACACTACAGACAGGATAAACTATATACAAAAAAATCTCCCTTTGTCCTATGCAGCGCCACCCGCTGCATGGGAGGAGCAAGGGGTCCTCCCACCCCACACAGTCCACCAAACATCACATTCCCCCTTTCCATTTTGAATGTCTCCATTTGGCTGGACCTCGCTTCACTCTTTTTTCCAGCCTTTTTTGCGTTTCACAACCCTTGCTAAAGGCTCAGAATCAACGGCGTTTTCCTTAGTGATCTCTTTTGAAGAGATATCAGTATTTGCTTTATCTGTATGCTGTTCTTTCTCCACTTGACTGTAGTTTTTCTCGGCAGTCGTCAGTGGTTTGGATGCGAACACGATTGGCTCTTCCTTGCCGTTCGGCGGCGTTTGTGAGATTTACAGCTCCAAGACCATACGGCGATGCATCGGCGGCCAGCGAGATCAGCTTCGATCGGTCATAGTGGACAAAATGTGACCACGCATTCACCAGGTTGAAGGAGATGCTCGCCCAGAAGACGGATTGTAACATGGTCAGCAAGTGCGAGAACAACGTGCGAAAACAGGACGTCGAATGGCACTGATCCAAAGAGTGTGTTGCAGTCTGTGGTAGATGACAATGCCATAGTTGATCCATCATAGATCAAGGCGTTCATGTCAAGCTTGAAACCATGGATCCAGTCGATGGCGCACAGGGATGTAACTTCTTTACCAACGACGTTCAGCGGGAACATCTGTGTCAGACCATTACAGGAAACGGCGACAGTGCATTTGCGTTTCGTGGGAATGGGCTGTCGTTCGTATCCAAAAAGGCGGATGATGGGCGGTTTCAGTTTTGGTGATCTGATCCTCTCCCAGATGTCCTGCCCCATTAGTGACACAGCCACCTGAAACTGTAGATCGGCGTTTGAGACCCGCAGCAAAATCTTTGGCTCGTTGATGATCGTAGACACCCCGAGCCCTTCAATAGAAATGGTCTCCGCGATTTGGTCGACTGTGTTTTGCACTTTCTTGCCCTTTCTCAGCTTTCCTATGGATTGACACACTGCCTGGAGATGACCTTTTCGGTAACAGGCAAAACACACGGACTCGGTATACGGGCACTCACGGTCAAGCCGCACCGGTAGCAGGGTTTCAATCCTCCACCCACAGGGGGACGGCTCTTTTGAAACTGTCCCACCTTCTCCCGATTTGCTCTGGGTCGATCAAGTGGTTTCTGGCGTTGCGGATTCTGGCGTTGCTGATGAGTCTGACGAACTGTGTGCACCTCCTGAGAGAGCTTTGACACTGTTTCACCGGCCATTTTGTGCAGTTCTTTACTCAGCAGCTCAGCCATCTTAGCACACTGCAGCACATTCTTAAATGAGGCGTCCGATTCTTGAGAATCGCCTGCTGGATGAATGCGTTCCTGCAGCTCATAATCAGTCTATCCCGCAACGCATTGTCTTGGCACTTTTCACAGCATTGAGTATTAAGATCCCATGCCTTTGCCTTGGTGGGAAGTTCGGCAACAAAATTCGGTGATTGATTGCCCTTCCTGTTGCACCGTCCGGTAGAAATCAAAGCGAGTTGCAAGGAAATTTCGACTTGCTTCGAAATGCAGCTGCAAAGCTGATGTGATTTCAGCTTATGAGGCTTCAGTTACTTCTTCTGTAAGTAAATTTTGAAGCAGTGCAAACGTTTCTGCAGACATCGACCAACACAAGAGAGCCTTCTTCCTCTGGTCAGTTGTAATTGCCATACTTTTAAAATAAAACTCAGCGAGCATTAAATACGACGATCACCTTTCTCGCTTGGGATTGAAACGATCGAATTGCTGAGACATGTTAGTTTGAGTACACTACCGAACACAAAATTTTATTTATTTTTTTAAATCGAAAAATAGGCTCTCTTTGGATGCAATCCGAAGTATCCCACTCCTGACACCACTTTTGTGTTCATTTTCTAGGTCTGCACAAAACTTAAGAGTCTTCAATTTGGATGTAATGGCTGGTTTGTAATGCACCAACTATGGGGAGTAATACTAACAAATTAATGCAGGAGAGCGAAGGAGAAGTGTTGGCACTGAATGGTAATGGATGGTGTTGCCACTGGATGGGGTTCATGAAGGGTGTGTTGTACCAGCAATCAGCAAGGTAGATGATGAAGGTGGCAAAGAGACAACCCGGTCACACATTGGTCCACAGAGCTCTTCCATATTCTTGCTCCTTATCAAACTCCTGCTGTGGTTATAAAATAGATTCAATTTAAATTGTCAGCAATTTAATGTAACAAAATGTTTCTGGATGCTTCAGAGAAATGTTAAAAGGCAGAATTTGTTTAGTTTAGTTTAGAGATACAGTGTGGAAACAGGCCCTTCGGCCTACCGAATTCACGCTGACCAACGATCACCTTTATACTAGTTCTACAGTACCTTATCCCAGTTTCCCATCCTGCACACGAGGAGCAATTTACAGAAGCCAATTAACCTACAAACCTGCAATTCCTTGGAATGTCAGACATCATCTCTGGAGTAAAGGAATAGGTGATGTTTCGGATTTACCTTTCTTCAAACTTTACCCTTCTTCAGATCTGAAGAATCTAAGGGTGAATACAAGGGTCAGCTTTTTGTGTCTATCTAAAAATATAAGTGTTTGTGTTGCAGACAGCACTTTTAATTTATGATTTTGTTGCATGCATTTGTAAAAATGTATATTATCTGTGATTATGTCCTATTTATACCTGGTGCTGCCACGACAAGCATAATCAAAGACGTCACACCCTGGCCACTCCCTCTTCTCCCCTCTCACATTGGGCAAAAGGTATAGAAGTGTGAACATGCACATCACCAGATTCAGGGAAAGTTCTTCCCAGCTGTTATCTGAAGTGAACCAACTGAATCATCCTACCACAACTAGGGAGCAGTCCTGAACTACTGGTGAACTATTGGTGACCCACAGACTGTCTTTGCTGGCTTCACCTTGCACTAAATGTTATTCCTTTATCATATATCTATACACTGAAAACGGCTCAAATGGTAATCATGTATTGTCTTTCTGCTGACTGGTCAGCAGACAACTAAAGCTTTTCACCGTGCCAATAAACTAAACTGAACTGAACAGAACACTGAGTATCAAATAGTAAGTGTCAATATTGCTTAACTGATCACATTATTGCCTTTGATTCAAGAAGTTAAATGACCTACCTATATTCCCAAAGCTTATAAACATTTTATGCATGTTGTGATTCATACCACTGTAACTACTGTGGGAATACTGAATTGCATAAGTAAAGTATGTTGATGCTGCTCAAGATAATATTAGCTATTGATGGGAAACTCAAAGTTCACCCAATTTGAAGGGAGGTCAGGAGTACTTCTCATGCTCTTATTATCATTTTGCTCCCAACAATATATTTTTTTTAAGTTCCTGGACCAATTATTTATTTTATTGGTATTTGTGAAACTTTGCCAGTTGACTAGCAATTTATCAAATTTATCAAATTAACAGGAATCAAATTAACGTTGGGCTCAAAACACGTTTCCTTAGGACATTGTATGGTGCTCAATAATTGCCAGCTTTATTATAAAAATATTTTTTAAAGGGAGTCATGCCACTTATAGATAATTAGGAAGATAAGAAATATTGCCCGATGGCATGTGTAGTACAATAGTTCAAACTGTGAGATTCTGGACTTCCTTTGTTGGCGGATAAACAAGATAATAAAAGCATCCAGATCTTTTCCACATTTTGTTACATTATAGCCTTATTCTAAAATGAATTAAATTCATTTTTTATCATCAATCTACACACAATAACCCATAATAAAAAAAGCAAAAACAGGTTTTTAGAAATTTTTGCGAAGTAATTAAAAATAAATAACTGAAATATCACATTTACATAAGTATTCAGACCCTTTACTCAGTACTTAGTTGAGGCACCTTTGGCAGCAATTACAGCCTCAAGTCTTCTTTGGTATGACGCTACAAGCTTGGCACACCTGTATTTGGGTAATTTCTCCCATTCTTCTCTGCAGATCCTCTCAAGCTCATTCAGATTGGATGGGAAGCATCAATGCACAGCTATTTTCAGGTCCCTCTAGAGATATTTGTTCGGGTTCAAGTCCGGACTCTGGCTGGGCCACTCAAGGACATTCACAGACTTGTCACAAAGCCACTCTTGCGTTGTCTAGGCTATGTGCTTAGGGTCATTGTCCTGTTGGAAGGTGAACCTCTGCCCCAGTCTGAGGTCCTGAACGCTCTGGAGCAGGTTTACATGAAGGATCTCTCTGTACTTTGCTCCATTCATCTTTCCCTCGATTCCGACTAGTCTCCACATTCCTGCCGTTGAAAAACATCCCCATAGCATGATGCTGCCACCACCATGTTTCATTGTAGGTATGGTATTGGCCAGGTGATGAGCGGTGCCTGGTTTCCTCCAGACGTGACACTTGGCATTCAGGCCAAGGACTTCAATCTTGATCACTTCCCTGACCAAGGCCCTTCTCCCCTGATTGCTCAGTTTGGCCGGGCGACCAACTCTATGAAGAGCCCTAGTGGTATCAAAGTTCTTCCATTTAAGAATGAAGGAGGCCACTGTGTTCTTCGGGACCTGCAATGCTGCAGAAATGGTTTTAAACCCTTCCCTAGATCTGTGTCTCAACACAATTCTGTCTCGGAGGTCTACCGACAATCCCTTTGGCTTCATGGCTTGGTTTTTGCTCTGACATGCACTGTCAACTGCGGGACCTTGTATAGACAGGTGTGTGGCTTTTCAAATCATGTACAATCAATTGAATTTACCACTTGTGGACTCCAATCAAGTTGTCGAAACATCTCAAGGATAATCAATGGAAACAGGATGCTCAAGTATCATAGCAAAGGTCTGAATACTTATATAAATGTGACATCTTAGTTATTACTTTTTAATTACTTTGTAAAAATTTCTAAACACTTATTTTCGCTTTTATATTATGAGGTATTGTGTGTAGATTGATGATCAAAAAATGAATTTAATCAATTTTAGAATAAGGCTGTAACGTAACAAAATGTGGAAAAAGTGAAGGGGTCTGAACACTTTCTGAATGCACTGTATTTCCTCGATTTGGATTGTAAAGATATTAGGAACAATCAAATGTGCCGCCAAGTGTATTTTGACGGAGCTTGTTATTCCCTTGGGAATTAAGGGTTGGCGAGCTAATTCTAAAGATATCATCGTAAAAGTCTTCAAACACAATAAGGTGAATCCTCTCCAAACTAGGCCGGACAATGCCCAACCTAGTAGGTCCCACCATCCACCCAGCGCACAAGGGATATTTAAGATGAGTGTCCATGCGTTTGCTGGTAAGTTGTGTTACAAACTGCTGGCTGCTTCATTCCAAAGAGATGAACATACCTGTGAGTTACATTATCCATTATTTGAGTTTCCTCTGAAACTCAAGGCACTGACACAATCTACACTCATGTGTGGGTGGCGTGCCTGCTGACCCTGGGAAAAAAGTTGACTCTGTCAACCACACCCTGGCAACCAATTCATTTCCTGAGATGAGACATGACTCTAGGGGTGGGAAGGTGCTTTTGGAGTAGGTGGCTAATTCCAGTTTCCATTCATGTTGTGTCGGCGCCACTGAAATATTTGAAACCTTGAAGCCACCAGATGATCACATCTTTGGAATGCTCAGGCAAAGCCACAAAGTGCCTCTGGATCAGCAATGCACACACACAAAGTAGCAGGAGGCTGAGAGTACGGCAGAGTTATCCTCCTATAATCCCACAAGAATACAATGTAAAATAGATCAAATAAAAGGAGGCAGCAAAGTCATTAAACCTTGCTTGAATTTGTTTGAGAATATATCTATAGCTTTGATATTTCACATAAGGCAAACTGAAAATAAAATGAAGATGGCTAAATCTGCATGGACTAATCCTATTATCCTTAATATGATGATGACATTACCTACACTGCCCGTCTGCCTTGGGATGTGAAGTCTGCACTTACCTTTAAACCATTAGCTGGTCACGCATTGTACTGCACATGAAAAGCTGGAAAAGTATTTTTCTTACATCGCTTTGTCTTCATGTAACTTCTCAGTCTCTCTCATTCTTCTACTGCCTCTCTTCACTTTCTTCCCCTAATCCTAGTTCGTTCACTTAGTTTGGTTTAGAGATGCAAGGCGGAAACAGGCCCTTCGGCCCACCGGGTCTGGGCCTACCAGCAGTCTGCACACGTTAACACTATCCTCCTCACACTAGGGACATTTTTTACATTTACCAAGCTATTTAATCTATATACACACCTGTACGTCTTTAGAGTGTAGGAGGAAACCGAAGATCTGAGAAAACCTATGCAGTCACGGGGAGAACGTAGAAACTCCGAACAGACAGCACCAGTAGTTGGGATCGACCCCAGGTCTCTGGTGCTTCAAGTGCTGTAAGGCGGCAACTCTACCGCTGCACCACCATGCCGCCATTTGCTGCCATGAGAACAGAGGACAGCCGGCCCTCAAGCCAGACCTACATACAATATAATCTTGACTGATCCACCCCAGGCCTCGACTGTTCTGCTGTAACCGTTTCCCGTAGCCCTCATTCCCCAATCTTTAAAAGGATTATCAACCTACACTTTAAATACTTCCAAAGATTTTGCTTCCACCATCATCTGGGTTGGAGAATTCCAAAGATTCACTCCCCTCTAGGAGAAGACATTTCTACGCACCTTTGTTTTAAATTGCAATGATAGGGTCCTGGCACCATTCTAGATTAGGATCCAAGTTAAAGCCTCTCTCCCTGAAGGTGAAGGTGAAGGTGAAGGTGAGCTGGCTTGAAGCATGCATTTATATAAGCAATAAGCCAGCACTTCTACCTTAATCTACAAGCAAAAGTTAACTATGTTTTTAAGACTAGATGTGCTTCTTAGTACTGAAAACAAGGGTTATTTATACATCAAGTGTCAAACTAGTCTTGAACAACACTTAGAAAGTAAAGTGTAGGTTCTAGAAAGGTGCATAGGAAGGAACTGCAGGTGCTGGTTTAAAATTAAAGTGACGTTAATTTGACATTACAGTTCTTTGATTGGTTACCTCAATGCACAAGGGCAATCTGCCCACAATGGAAATTAGTGTTCAGTCAGCTCCCTGCTATAGTGGTCTGACTCAATATTTTGTGCCTCTGAGGCTCCGAGGCAGAGAATCCACCTCGCTTGCAATGATCTGTTTAACTGTCGTAACAAAAGCAAATATGTAGACACACCTAATGACAAAATTGGTGAGCTATTCTCAAGGACAAAACTATTGGTTCTATAGAGATTTTAAAATACTTCTCACCTTTCTGAGTAACTCATGACTACATAAATAAATTGGAAAGTGGGTTTATAATGGGCACATTATCAACAGGATGGTATAAATTCACCTTGGATGGTGGCGGAAAATGGATGATGGTGAATCTGATTTACGAAGCCCAGTTTTTTTTTCCAACCTCTTCAATACCAAAGCCAAGTTTAAATTCCCATTTATCATAACTTTCCTGACCTTTTAGGTGATGTGACCAAATTCATCAGCCCCTGATTTGCTGAGCCATAATTTAATCGTGCAACAAGACAGCAGAGTGACTTCAGATTAGTTTCATGAATGAATGGATGCGCTGGCACTCATGTACACAGGCATGAGTCATCACTGTGAAACTCCTTGCACAGTCCTGGTCTTTTTGCCAGCTGTTCTTCATCCACAGTAATCATGATAAATATTTAGCAACTTCCTATTATGCACCATATTTCTGTTGCAACTATTTCAAGTATACATTTCTTGTCATTATCTGCAGCAAGAAATTACTTTCTGTCACAAAGCCAAGTCAATGGGAAAATGTATGGGTTCTTTCTGCTTTACTTTCAACCTTTCATTGACATGATTGCAGAGATATGGGTGCCCTGTATCCGACCAACACACTTCCGATTGATCATGTTAAATCAGATGTAACACAAGCACCGTCCATAACTGATGAGTAGGTTTGTTCACACACTGTTGGATGTAAGCTTCAATGGCCTATGTGGAATGTGGGCTTTTGTGAAAGTGAATAAAAATTCATTCAAACTGCTCAAAGCTCAGATAGTAACTGGAATCCCTGGCCTCAAAGTTACATAATGTAATGCAGTGTTTATGCGCACTGTGTGTGCATAATGGAATTTCAACATAAAACACAGTCACTAAAAGAAATCAAACTACGTCATCTCCAAGTTTAAGAATTGATTTCCTGCTCCTTAAGTTTTGGGGTAGTTTATGCTACTTGGCTCCTGGGCACACACTACATCTAACGGTATGCAATACTCATTTGGACCCCACACGATCCATGATATTCATTCCAGATGCATGTCTGCTGATGCGCAGGGCATGTGCGTGGCAGGGACCTCCGTCATTAATGCAAGGAGGCTTCTTAAAAAGCACAGATCCAAGATCAGTTTACGCAGCAGCCCTGCAAGTTGGAGCTATTTACTTTCAAAAGTGCCCCGTTGCAGTTCTCTCTTCAGCCCTACAGTCCTCACTAGTTCCTTGCTTCTATCCCAGCTCAGAATTGGCCAAGCAGTCATTGCCCCAAATCCCCATTTAATGACATCAAACCTCGCCCACACCAGCAACCGATTGTGACTCCCCGAACAATGAGCTGACCCAACTTCATAATCTTGATCTCTCCTTCATTTACAAGTTGATCTTCCCACACTCTCCAAGCCTCCTCCTGCAACTTGCGGCCTAGAATAATGTCTATCCCCTTTCGAGAATAAAGATGGCTTCACCTGTTTTGGACACAAGTTCCCGAAACCTCTTTTAAGGCGGAGATAGATAGTTTCTTGATTAGTACCGGTGTCCGAGGTTATGGGGAGAAGGCAGGAGAATGGGGTTAAGAGGGAGAGATAGATCAGTCATAATTGAACGGAGGAGTAAACTTGATGGACCAAATGGCCTAATTCTTGTCCTATCACTTATGTAGACAAAAATGCTGGAGAAACTCAATGGGTGAGGCAGCATCTATGGAGAACAGGAACAGGTGACGTTTCGGGTCGAGACCCTTTTTCGGACTGAAGAAGGGTCTCAGCCCGAATTCCTATATGTCACCTATTCCTTCGCTCCATAGATGCTGCCTCACCCGCTGAGTTTCTCCAGCATTTTGTCTACCTTCGATTTTTCCAGCATCTGCAGTTCTTTCGTAAACACTTATGATCTCTTTTGCCCCCCCCCCCCAGTGTTCCCCACCTACCTGAAAACTTTAATATCTCCTTCAGTTAGTTGTTGTTGCGTATTTAAATAAAATGCTGTAAAGTGTGTGGGACGTGTAGTGTTAATACCAGCTTGCTGCTGCCCTTGCAGGGATTTGTGAACAGGGAACTTGGAGGAAGTCCAGGTTTGTTTTTAACTGATGAATACTGACATCTAGTGTATCAAACCTGACACAACAACCACTGAAATAAAAAACCAACAAACAACCATACTACAACAAACATATTAAAAACATTGCGGAAAATGCTGAATTAACTGTTAAATACAGTTTACCTCCATTATTCCGGACCTCTTTATAATGGACAGAGCTTTCCCAATGCAATCAGCCACCACTGTCTCTTTAAGAACACAGGCTGCTCGTTACACTGCGGGAAGCTATTGAAATTGACAAGTGATTGCTTCGATTGACACATTTTATTGTATCAAAGTAACAAACTGCCTTCAGTATTTTTTGCTTGCAGTAACAAATATAAATTTTTAGCAGTTAAAAAAACACTTTGTATTTGATAACAGGTTGTTTCACAGAAGATAGACACAAAAAACTGGAGTAACTCAGCGGGTCAGACAACGTCTCTGGGATAAAGGAATAGGTGACATTTCGGGTCAAGACCTCTTTTTAGTGACCGATAGTTGGTTGGAGCGAGTCCCTTACTTGGTTATAGTGGACAATTGGCAATAACAGACATCATTCCACCCTTCCTCCTCCCCATGGTCCTTAATATCAAGCGTTATCTTCACAAATAGGGGGTCATTCCGGGTTGTAGACATTTACTGCACAGAAAGAGGCCACTTGGCCCATCATGTACATGTTAGCCCATCAAGACACGTTTAGGCTAATCTCACCCTCAGGTCTCTACACAACATTTATGCATTATGGCACACTGAACACTCATCCCAGAAACAAATGCAGTGAAAATGTTTGAACTTTCAGTGGTGTATAAATTAAATTGATTATTTGCTATGAAACAATTTAGGAGAAATCTCTTTTGGAGTTTTGTGGTTCAGAAGAGAATAATTATTTTGTCTGGACATCACTAAGCCTTCCAACGCAGGGTCATCAGGAACAGAGCACACATCGTCTGATCTCATTGCAGATGTCCCAATGCAGCATCGTGATCAATGTTGCCTCAACCCCCTCCATCTTTTCAACGCATTGGATCACAAATTACACAGAGGTGTTTCTGTGGTGTGGATCCTCGCCTCTGCTCCTGGAAGGAAAAAGCATCAAACTCAGGTCTGGGTGTCAACTGGTAGCCTGATGTCACCTCGTTTCTAGGATGAGTTTGCTCTAATTAAATACCAACACCAGGAAGTTCAGTTCAAGTGGTGGTGGTGGTGGGGGGGGGGGGGGGGGGGGGGGGTAAGGCAGGAATGAGGAACAGCAGTTAATGCTGGCACTGCACAGTTCAAACATCCTGGCATCAATCCTTACTGCAGGTGCTGTATGTGTCCAGTTTGCCTGCTCTCCCAGAGGTCGAGTAGGTGTTGCCTAGGTGATCCAGTCCCTCCCGTGTGCCAAGGTGCACTGGTAGTTGGTTACTGTACATTGACCTCAGTGCAGGCGAGTGGTAGGATAATTAAGAGCCAATTGATTGGTATATGAGTGATGGGGTTTAATTTATGTAGGAAAGAACTGCGGATGCTGATTTAAACTGAAGATAGACACAAAATGCTGGAGTAACTCAGCGGGACAGGCAGCATCTCTGGAGAGAAGGAATGGGTGACGTTTCGGGTCGAGTTTAGAGGTACAGCGCAGAAACAGGCCCTTCGGCCCGCTGATCACTCGCAGACCAGCTTCTTCTTCTTCTTCTTCTTCTTGCGAATGAAACATAAACCAAAGGAATAGTTAGATCTCAAGCCAGATGTTGAGCAGCCAGGTTGGTGTCTCTGCGTCAATATCTGTCAGGCCCTGAGCTCCATTTGGTGGGTGGTAGAGCAGGCACCCAGAGATGACATGGTTGGCTGTCTGTTGTTCTCTCCGCATTCACAGGCTGGGCTCTGGCAGAGCCCCCATCTCCACATGCTGGCATTGAAACCCCCAACCCCAGTACGAAGTCTGCTGAGCTTCACCCATGCTCCTCTGGGGAGGTCAGATGCCGGACAGAGCAGCGATCCCCTTACACAAATACTATCCTGCATACTAGAGATAATTTACCATTTTTACCAAAGCCAAATTAACCTCAAAACCTGTACATCTTTGGAGTGTGGGAAGAACCCAGAGCACCGAGGGAAAACCCACGTGGTCACTGAAAGAACATACAAACTCTGTACAGACTGCACCCATAGTCAAGATCGAACCTGGGTGTCTAGCGTTGTAAGGCAGCAACTCCACAACAGTGCCACTGAGCCACCACTGGGTTATAAATAATGACCATAGCATAGACTCAGTAGGGCAATGGCCACCTATGTTGAAAGGAAATATGAAAATTCTGTCTGTATCAAATATAATATAACCTGGAGACACATTATTTCCGGGTGAGCATAGATCACCATCTGGCATGCACATGCCCACCTTATTACCAGCCAGCTGACCTAGATTAGCTGGTCAAAGCCAATATCTGTGTTTTAAATACAAGTACAATATTCCTGTAACTGATTTATACTGAGGATGGACATAAAATGATGGAGTAACTCAGCAGGTCAGGCAGCATCTGCAGTTCCTTCCTACACTTCCTGTAACTGTGTCCTGATGTCCTGAGTTCCAGATCCAGGTCGATTTACAAGTAAGCTTCCAAGATGGCACCCAACCAAGGCGACTGTTTGCAGGCTTGCCACAGAAGCAGATCTACAATCATATATTACAATCGCTCCACACTCTTAAATGGCTTGATTGTAATAATGTATTGTCTTTCTGCTGACTGGATAGCACGTAACAAAAGCTTTTCACTGTACCTTGGTACACATGACAACAAACTAAACTGAACTTCATTAGCTGTTGAAAATGCCTGAAAATCAATTGAGGAATTTAAAAAAATGCAAGTTATTTTTCAGCACAAAAACACAGCTTTAAATCACCAAGGAACCAGGATTGAATGCATTTGCATTCTCATAAGTGCCAGTAGCTGAAATATTGATGTAATTTCCTGCTGTAGAAGCTGAATATTTCCAGCATTTTTTGTTATTATTTTGGAATTCCAGCATTTGTAGTATTTGGGGAAGAAAGATAGCCAAATGGATAGAAGGAAGTTAGCAAATGTTTTGTGCCTTATTAGATCACATGTGATAGTAAGATTAAATGAGAACTTACCAGTTTGAAGTTTGATCCTTATTTTATGAGGAGTTACGATGAGGGATTTCGTGAAGACCCCCCCAGCACGCATGCGCGACATTCGTCAAAGCAGCAGTGTCGAATCACAGATAACAACGACTGAAGATAGTAAGATTAAGAGACTCTAATATACCAGTTGACCTTATGATAGAGGGTTGGGAGCGGAGGGCACAAAATCGTAACTCCTCATAAAATAAGGATCAAACTTCAAACTGGTAAGTTCTCATTTAATCTTACTATTTTACTTCAGAGTCACGTGAGTGATTTCGTGAAGATTTTAAAGCTCTGTGATTCCATGCCCTGGACCACGTTCATGCTCACAAACTGCCATAATTACTGATGGAGGAAGTATGTTAACGTATTTCAGACTTGAACAAGCTGAAAAATAATAACGTATTTATTAATAACCATATAATATAACCATATAACCATATAACAATTACAGCACGGAAACAGGCCTTCTCGGTCCTTCCAGTCCGTGCCGACCATTTATTTTCCCCTAGTCCCATCTACCTGCACTCAGACTATACCCCTCCATTCCCTTCCCGTCCATATACCCATCCACTTTACTTTTAAATGTTAAAATCGATCCTGCCTCCACCACTTCTGTTGGAGGATCATTCCACACAGCCACCACTCTCTGAGTAAAGAAGTTCCCCTAAACTTCTGTCCCTTAATTCTCATGTCATGCCCTCTTGTTTGAACCTTCCCTACCCTCAATGGGAAAAGCTTATCCACGTCAACTCTGTCTATCCCTTTCATCATTTTAAAGACCTCAATCAAGTCCCCCCTTAACCTTCTGCGCTCCAAAGAATAAAGACCTAACTTGTTCAACCTTTCTCTGTAACTTAGTTGCTGGAACCCAGGCAACATTCTAGTCTGTACTCTCTCTATTTTGTTGACATCCTTCCTATAATTAGGCGACCAAAATTGTACACCATACTCCAGAATTGGTCTTACCAATGCCTTGTACAATTTTAACATTACTTCCCTACTCCTATATTCAATGCTCTGGTTTATAAAGGCCAGCACACCAAAAGCTTTCTTTACCACCCTATCTACATGCGATTCCACCTTCAGGGAACTATGCACAGTTATTCCTAGGTCCCTTTGTTCCACAGCATTCCTCAATTCCCTACCATGTACCATGTACGTCCTATTTTGATTTGTCCTGCCAAGATGTAGCACCTCACACTTATCAGCATTAAACTCCATCTGCCATCTTTCAGCCCACTCTTCCAAATGGCCCAAATCTCTCTGTGGACTTTGAAAATCTTTTGGCCTTTCTTGGTTCGTTGTGTTGCTGGGATGTGGGGTTGGTGCATCTTCCAGGCTGGTCGCTGTGGGCCCTGTCCTTAAAAAGGCTTTTGTTGATAGGGCGCGACCGGAGGGTTGGTTCTAGTTGCCCTATCGGGTTGAACCCGAGGCCTGTTTGATGTTTAAGGATGCTGTCCATGATAAGCCGATGGTCTGCTCGAGGATGGTGGTTTCATCAACCCGACCGCTTTTGCTTCCTCGTCTCGGTCTTCTACGTGTACGTGTGCATTTACGTATATAATTGTAGTCAATGTTTACTATGTTCTGTTGTGCTATGCAAAGAAAGATTTTCATTGTCCTGTCAGGGACACATGACAATAAACTCTTTTGACTTTTTGACTTTGACTTTACCTGTTTTGGCAGGTCTTCACCGAACAACTGTCTCGGTGGCAGCATAACATTGGCTTTGCACAAACCCGCAAATTTTGGGTTTAGTGTTGGACGGATGGAGCTCTTGCAAAAGCAGTTTATCTCATATTGTGTATTGCATGGCAATGCTAGTGCATCCTGCTGCTCCTCCGTCATGTCCATCCCGTCTATGGACCTGGCAAAGGCAGTAATGCCTGTGGTCAATAATTTCAGGAATTTTTGTATTTTTAATTCCTGGGCCCTGATCCCGGGACTGATGTTACCCCAGATGGGTGTGTTGACGGTAGGAACATTGCTGGTTGGGCGAACTTCGACACTACTTCCAGAAGTTCCTCTTCAGGCATCTCTTGCAACGCAGGTTCTTGCACCAACCCCTCTTCAAAGTCAGCTAATGGCTGACTTCTGGCACTCCCTATTGAAGAGGGAGAGACATCCGCGCGGGCTTGCCGCCAGTCCCGGAAGTATGGGACTGATGCGACGCAAAGTCGGTACCAGCCGCTCCTGCGGGGCTACCCGACTTCCGTGTTGATTTCCCCCCGGTCCGCGCTCTGGCAGACTGAAGCGGTGGTGAGTCGGTGCCGGCCGCTGCAGCGGGGCTACTCAACTTCGGTGCGGTTATCCCACTGGTCCGCCCTCTGGTGACCTGTAATAGTGGGGAAATGGAACATGCCGTTGAAACCGGCACTGATTTATGCACCTTTTATACCGCTGGCCCGGTGCTGTTCAGATTGAAGCGGTAGGGAGTCAGGGTCTTGCCTACCCTGCTCCCGCGCGGTCCTCCTGCCAGTGTGCAGCTCCCTGGCCTGCTGTGGTGGAGAGTCGGGTCCTGCCGACTGAGCGGGGCTCCCCGACCTCCGCGCTCTTTTCCCGGCCAGTGGTACAGGTGCTGCCGGTGTAGCGGACAGCTCCGGGGATTGCGGCAGCTGACTTCTATCCGAAGTCCCACCGTCCTTGGAGGCATGCTTCGACGCAGCCTTCGTTCTAGTCCTCCGTTCCATCATCTCTGTAAGTAAATAATACAAATACAGAAACTAACCAACTCAAGGTTAGTAAAAACTTACCTGAGGGCCTTTTTGAAGCTGTCGGTAGAGGAGCGCACTCCCCCCCCAGCTGTCGACTGCAAATGCGAGCGATGATATGTCGCGCATGCGTGCTGGCGGGGTCTTCACGAAGTCACTCACGTGACTCCGAAGTAAAATAGGATTGAATGCATTTGCTTCGAGCGGTTCTGGCTCGAAGGGCCGAATGGCCTCCTCCTGCACCTATTTTCTTTAATACAACAATTGTGCAAGTCTACTGACATCAGCTGGAACCTAGAGACGTGGTTTAATTTCATGTCAAATTGTAAAGAAGCCTATAATTGAGTTAAAAGGAAGTTCATTAAGATAGAGCTGTTTAGAATAAGAATCAATGTGCAGGAACAACAATGGTATTAATGTGAGGAAGTGCAAAAGATTAATTTTCTTGTTTTAGTAACGGTTGGTTTCCGTGTAGTTCCAGGAATCATTTGGCATAAATTTGCATTTTGATGAATAAAAATGATTGTCTGGGGTAAAAGAATGATATTTATTATGCGGCTCTGTTCAGCAGTTCATGATTGACATGAATCTTGGCTCTGTATCCCTGTAGAACAATGGACCCTAACTAGCAGTAGCAGTTCATGTTATCAACTAATCGATCTTTGGCAAGGTTTGCACTTTTGCAGGAAGTAAACAGTTTTTACAAAGTTGTAAACCAACTTTCAGCATAATTGTAAATGAAACATAGCCAGTATACTGTTTGTTGATATAGGCATCTCAGGTTTACAATGAAATAATAAATGCTAGGAGACTTACTTCCAGTCTGCAGCTTATAACACACAATAGCCAGGATGACTGAATGTGTCTTGATCATCCCAGTTATAATTATACAGATACAGCACAGAAACAGGCCCTTCGGCCCACCGAGTCCGCACTGACCAGCAATCCCCGCACATTAACACCACCCTAGTGTACCACCACTACCGTAAAGCCATTAACACACTATGGACAATTTACATTTATACCAAGCCAATTTGGAGTGTGGGAGGAAACCGAAGATCTCAGAGAAAATCCACGCGGTCACGGGGAGAACATACAAACTCCGTACAGACAGCACCCGTAGTCGGGATTGAACCCGGGTCTCCAGCGTTTCAGGCGCTGTAAGGCAGCAACTCTACCGCTGCGCCACCAAGCCGCCCTATGAGAGCCTTTGCCCCAAATCCAGATTATGCCAATTATCCTGACTTTTCAGAGTTGACATCTAGTTCCTGATGGTGCAGCTGGGTAGAGGTGCTGCCTCACAGCGCAAGAGTCCCGGGTTCGACCCTGACCTTGGGTGCTGTATGTGTTCTCCCTGTGACCGCGTGGGTTTCTTCTGGGTGCTCTACTTTCTCTCACATCCCAATTTGCAGGTTAATTGGCCCTAGCATTCAGGGAGCAGGTGAGAGAATGGAATAACAGGGACTCATTTGAACCGGTGATCGATGGTCAGCATGGACTTGGTGCGTTTCCATGCTGTATCTCTAAAACGAAACCAAAGCAGCAGGGAACGTTTATGTAATATTAGAAGGAAAAGCAGGGAGGGGCAGTAATAATTTAACAGAAAACATGGCCTCGGCTGGGTGGATGTACGTGCCGAACTGCTGCATCCACAGAAACAGGACCGCATTGTGACACCTGAGTTTCCAGCACCGACAAGGATAATATATGGGAGACGTCACTGTGTCCATTCCCAGTGACTTCCAATCATCCTCAGAGAACGCCCAGGCACAGAGCGACACTTTGGCCTTTCCCCCACATGGCTGTTCTTTTGCTCTGGGGAGCACAGGTATGCATGGGGTGGAGTGTCAGTCAAAAGGACATGAGCTGCCCAGCTCCAATCAGCCTGACCCCCCTCCATTCCACTGCCAGCTCTCTGTCCTGTTGCGCTCACCTTGCCCATCTCTTGCACTCATCACCTCCACTCCTCCCTACTCCTTGCCCTCCTTCCCATTACCCCATCCCTTGCACTAAACGTTATTCCCGCATCATGTGTCTATACACTGTAAATGGATCGATTGTAATCATCAGATTGTAGTCTTTCTGCAGACTGGTCAACACGCAACAAAAGCTTTTCACTCTACCTTGGCACACGTGACAATAAACTAAACTGAAACTGTTAACACTAACTCCCCACCGCTGCCCTTCCCCTCCACTCCACTCTCTCCTGATGTTATGCGCGCCTCCGGATTACCTCCACTCCACTCCTTCCCTCACTTCCGACCTCTTAACTGCCCTTCTTTCCCCATGTATGCTGCCTGACCTACTGAGTATTTCAGGCACTTTCAGGTTTACCATCTGGGACATCGGGTTTAACATCAGGTTACAGAACAATGGATTTTGGCATCTTTCAGTCTACAGTGTAATTCGTCACGGTACTGCAAAAATATTTCACTATATTCAAAATGAGAATTTTGAAAATAGAGTTTAAAGCAGGTCAAGCGAAGTTCCTATCCCAGACTACACCCTCCTCTGCTCCTGGCTTCCTGAGTCTCCACGACTTGCTGAAGAAGGGTCTCGACCCAAAACATCACCCATTCCTTCTCTCCAGAGATGCTGCCTGTCCCGCTGAGTTCCTCCAGCACATTGTGTCCATCTTCACCATCACCTCTTCTGTGTGCTCTGCACCCCCTCTGGTGGCCAGAATGAGATGCGGAAGAATGTCTGGATGTTTTGTCCACTGTAAATATCTCTAATCTCCACATTTGTTATGCTTAGGCCAACACTGGGTTATTGTACATTTGCTTAGATACTTCAGATTTTTCCTCTATAAGACTAACAAAATATCATTCCGAAAAAAAATTCCTGAAAGCATTTGAGGACATTTTTAATTCGGAAGTTTATCTTAGAATTACCACAGCTAATGTTCATATTGACTACATTTTTAAGGAGCTTCAGGCAAGATTCCATTTGGAGGCTGTTAACTAGAAAATGATTCTAAATACTAACTCAGCCCATTGTTAAATCTATATCTGTACTTTTATAGACAGGTTTGTGTGAATAGGTCAAAGGAAAATAAGAGTACCAACAGTAATCCTGCAAAGTTCAGATCAGGAGAATGACTGAATAATTGTGTAGGAAGGAACTGCAGATGCTGGTTTACACCGAAGATAGACACAAAATGCTGGAGTAACTTGGTGGGACAGGCAGCATCGCTGGATAGAAGGAATGGGTGATGTTTCAGGTCAAGACCCTTCTTCAGAAATATTCTTCAGAATATTTGCCCTATTGTTAATTAAATGATCCGTATTGCAGACCAAGATTGGAAGGGAGTGATTATTATATAACACACATGCTTCTTGGGTTTCCCATTTGCTTTCAATATGTCATGGAAGTTCAGTTGTTTGTTCTTCACGGGAACAATAACTTCTTTTTAGCACTGGTCTCATTTATATGAAATTCAAAGAAAAATCAAATTTATTAAATCTTTTAAGCACTACAAGAAGTTCCATGCAATGTATTTTAAGTGTGTGCCTTTACGGAGTTTGGAAAAGCCCAATCAATGAGAATCAATGATCCAAGCAGTGTGTTCATTATTCTCATTGAAGAATCCAAATGAATTAAAATGGCAAAGTGTTATATATCCCTGCTTTCACCAAGCTGAGAATGATTTACAATATGAGAATCTTTGGTTTCAAAATTAATTTTCTGGGAAGATTGGAGCAGACTAACCCTTAAATGGGAAAGGAGAGGGGATGGATCAGTGTCTGCCTATTGTGCTTGTGCCTTTGGTTACTTGTTCAAAGCTACCTAATTAGTCTCACCATGTAGTCCTGCTAATTTTCATGCTTCAAATGTTTATCCAATTCCCCTTTGCTGTTGAATCTGCCTCCCATACTCTAGATAGAGTGAATTTCCATTCACAGTTCCTTGAATATGTATACCAATTATCTTGCTATAGTCTTTCCACCGACTGGATTGGGCACAGCATAAAAGCTTTTCACTACCTCGGTACAGGTGACACTAAACTAAACTAAACTAAATAACTACTGTTACCAACCTTCCATATCATATCATGTTACAGACTCCATGAAAACTTGGTTTGCTGTAACAACATTTGTGAGGCATTTGTATAGTATTATTAACATAAGAAGCATTAAAATATAATGATGGTAGGGCCTGGATAGGGAGGAGCACCACACAGAGGGGACTGGAGAAGAAGGATTGGAATATTACTTTGAGACAACGGTTAATTATGTGAAAGGTGAGCACAGGAGCGATGGGGAATGATCGGAGATATATGCAGTCGAGGTTTAGAAGACTATCATTTTTCAGAAGCTAAGACAGGGGATATCAGTCTGCCAGGAATAGAGGAATCTTGAGGTTCTGAACATTTCAAAAGTTGATCCACTGAGTCAGGGGCAGAGCCAGGATGTGAATGGAGGTGGGAAAGGGTAATCTTAGTGATTGCAAAAAGCTTAATTTTAGATCATATTGCGGGAACCTGGGAATGCTTGTAATTACTTGCCCTGTAGTTCACACTCACTGTATATGGACTCAAGGAGCTTAAACCACAGGGTTTGTCTCCAAATCATCCTGTCAGCCTGTCACAAGAAGCAAAGTTGGTGTGGTACTTCATCTGACATCAAATCCTTCAGCCTGCGTTTTCTTAAACTATATTCAAAAACATTTAAAAACTATAGAAAAAGTTAATCTATATAAAAATTGAAAAATAAGTCAAAATTAAGCTAATTAAAATTATTTTTTAAATTGCAGGTCAAAAAAACAGTAGACTGAGATCAATTTTAAAAAGGCTGAGAATCCATTGAAAGGGTCTCTTATTCAAAAACGGAGGATCAGAGAGATGGATTCCCAGTGTTAGGCTGCACAGTTTCAGCATGATCAGGTCGGCACCAGTGAACTCCACATGGAGACCAGTATAATGGAGTAGAACAACTGGTGCACAGGCATCTGTCACAGTAAATTTCAGGCCTGTGGCCAGTCATGTAAGTCTGGGGCTTACGTGCGTGGGAAAACACTGTTTGGAATCTCCTACCATGGCCGGCAGGATTAGTCTTGTTGTCACCACACTCAGTTCCTCCAATTGTGAATAAAGAGAAGCATTTTTCCAAAGAAGTGTCCCTGTTTACTGGTAACGATCCTTGGCAAGAGCTAGTTCCTCAGCAGTGAGCTCCCTGGGTTCACCACTGTTATCTGAACTGAGATCATGCTGATCTGGACACATCTGAGCCAGTAAACACTATAATTGTGGCCAAATATCACAACGTCAAGTGTAGCCACAACTGCAGCTGTAGATTACCTGTGGCAAAATAACATAGTTGCTTTTCCCCTTTATCTGAGCAACTAACAACGTTGTTTACGTGGGAAAATTATTCCACAGTGTCCAATGAAAATAAGATGCGATAAAAGGAGGAAGAGATAGAATGTGACACAGTAATGCGGTTTATTGTAAACCATGGCATTCAGACATGTTACTTCTGTTATTTTGAAGTCATCTTATTTTGGTGTTCTTTTTCAGAGAACTATTGTTGAACTAAACCATCTCTTGCTGAATTGAGAGCATTATCTTCTGGCATCTACTGATACTGGACACGAGTCCACTGCTCTTGTATGGACCTAATGGGCCTGTCCCACTTCAGCAATTTTACAAGCGACTGCCGGTGACTGTCAAGTCGTCGCAGGTCGCTGAAAAAGATAGCGGCGACTGCGGGGGGGCTTGGGAGGCCCTGACCACGGGTGAACATCAGGGAACATCAACGAGGAGGTTGACTGAACTTTGGTGCCTTCCCTCACAGTGGGAAACTTCGGTGCCGCTGTGGGGACGTTTGTGTTGTGGACTATTGTGTTCTGTCCTTTTTAAAAAAAATTCGTATGGCTGTATGGGAAAGAGCATTTCGTTGTCTAAGTACTTGTACTATGGGCAATGACAATAAAATTGAATCAAATCAAATCAATCAAATCAAAAACCGGCGACTGGAACGGTGACTGTTAGAATGGAACACACACACACATCGCTTCCTTCACCAGCCCATTATGAAGGCGGGGGACAGGGCAAGCGGGGGAGTACTGCCTGAGTGAAATTCACAAGATGCAAAGCCAATGTTAAACAGACACACACCACAATGACTGGAAGGTGGGCGCTGCAATTAAGACAGTGAAAGCACAGTGTACGTGAAGGGTCACTTCAGTCCTTTAAAAGAGGGGGGGAGGGGGAGGAGAAGGAGGGAGAAGGAGGTGGAGAAGGAGTGGAGACAACTTTTAAGAAGCCAGAGATACACAGCTGTGAAGCTCGGCGGACATTAACATTACCGGTCGGTTATCCTTGGTTCTGAAAACTACGGTTTACTTTTTTTTCCCCAATGAGCCAATTAAATTTAGCACCGGCGACAACCTATGAGAACCTACGACCTCCTGGCGGCCCACTACCACTGCACCTACGACACGAGAATTCTCGCTACTCTCCATGGCGCCATAATTCTGGTCGATGCTAATATTTCAACGTTGAAAAATTAACGGTGACCAGAATGAAGTCGCGACTAGCTACGAGAATGTGGGAACTACTCACCACCATGCAGGAGACACCCCGGCAACCTCCAGCGAACATGTGGCGATCTTGTGGTGAACTCATAGTCTCCTGTAGTCGCCTAAAAAGTCGTGTAAGTTGGACGGGCCCATTAATCAGTCATCAAAGCCGTCGCACGGCGGACCAGAAAATAGCTCGGGACTCTATCCCTTGGGGTGCCAGAGGATGAGGGGTGATCTTATAGAAGTTTACATAATCGTGAGAAGAATAGATCAGGTAAACACACAGAGACTCTTGCCCAGAGTATCGGAATTGAGAACCAGACGATATAGGTTTAAGGTGAGGGGAAAACATTTAATGGGAACCCGAGGGGTAACTTTTTTACACAAAGGATGGTGGGTGTATGGAACGAACAGCCAAAGGAGGTCGTTGAGGCAGGGATGATCACAATTTTTAAGAAACATTTAGACATGTACATGGATAGAATAGATTTAGAGGGATATGGGCCAAATGCAGGCAGGTGGGACAGGTGTAGATGGGACATGTTGGTCCGTGTGGGCAGGTTGTGCCAAAAGACCTGTTTCCATGCCCTATGACTCTATGACTCTACTTCTGGTCAAATGAGAAGCACTGGATCTGACATGCAGTGCACTGCTTGGACTGGAGATTTCAGGGTTCCTTACTGAAATATCCTATGCATGACCAATTTTAAAACTATGCATTTTCTGTGGCAAACTTAGCTTCTGCTAAGACAACAGTTCAGCTCCACGTACTTATTTTATCACACTTACAGTAAATCTTTCAATCAGTTTAATTCCCTTGGAATTATTTCCTGTTTCTCATCACTGACTCACTTTGCAGCGATGACCATGAAGCAGGTCCAAGGCTGCATGGACGCCTTGCCCTTGCGACTGCAACCCCAACATTTCAGCTGTTCTGTTCTATCACTGTTTCATTATTCACTGTCGGGTCACAGTTTTTGTATGACTCGGTGGTAACATGTGTACCTTTGAGAAAATGAGTTGTGCGTTCACTTTCTTTTCTGGAGCTTTGCACACATCACCTGCACTGACACCCCACACCAGGACTGAAAGATCTGCTCTGCTGGCTGCTTTCCATACTTGTGACTCAACAGTAAGCAGTAGCTAGTGAAGATAGACACAAAAAGCTGGAGGAAATCAGCGGAACAGGCAGCATCTCTGGAGAGAGGAATGGGTGACATTAGAGTTAGAGAAATCAATATTCATACCACTGGGCTGTAAGCTGCCCAAGCGAAACACGAGGTGCTGTTCATCCAATTTGCGTTTAACCTCACTCTGACAATGGAGGAGACCGAGGACAGAAACGTCTGTGCGGGAATGGGAACGTCACCGATTCCTTTTCTCCAGAAATGCTGCATGTCCCACTGAGTTACTCCTGCTTTTTGTGTCTATCTTCAGTTTAAACCAGCATCTACAGTTCCTTCCCACACAAACAATAGCAGGTTGTGTTTCTTGACCAGCATCAGCCGAACTCTGTCCTCACCCAGAACCAGGGATGGCCCTGTCCACGTACACCAGTGTATACTGAAAAGTCACTGACACCAAACGATGAGCTCGCCAGCACACCAGCTGAAATCAGACAACTACAGCTTCCAGCTGGGGCTTCCTGCTCTGAAGGCTCCTGCATTCACTCGACAGGATGGCTCCACACCGGCGAGGACCACCCACCTCCACACGGGCAAGTGAAACAATCCCATCACCCGGATCCGGTTTAAAGAAAGTAAAATGCGTTGGGGAAAAACAACGAGAAGCCCAAATGCTCTTTAGATCATTTTTCTTTTGTCTGTTTATTTTGTCTGAGTTCTGACCTTGAGCGTGCAACACTTGGAGTTGCTGGCAGGAGGACAGTGAACACTGGATTGGAGGATAGAATGCTTTTGACACTGCGAGGGATTTGTCTTAGAAATTAACACCCACGTCAGCATAAAGTGTCTCAACTTTAGGTCATTTGGACCTGTTGGCTAAGTCTGAAAGCTGTTTCCCTCGATGAGTTATCTGTGCTTGCTGTTGTAAACAAAGAGTTCACGACTCACACACGCTCCACGATAACAAATCAACTTGAGGCTAATTTAAGCCCCTTTAGCTGGTTGAATTTTATAAAGAATTCAATAAAGGGATTTATGTGTATTCCCATGTATTCCCAACTATTGAAAGGATTTATTCTACATAACTATGTAGATCAGCTTTTCAAGGACACATCATCGTGCACTGTTGTTTTCAATTCACTTTAAATACATTCCTAATTCATAAGTTCATAATTTATACGAGCAGAACTAGGCCATTCAGCCCATCAAGTCTACTCCACCATTCAATCATGGCTTCTCTTCTTCTTCTTCTTCTTTCGTGTGGCGTGCACAGCCTAAAGTTGTTGGACAACTTGTTCTATTTGATCTTCCATGTGTGCACATAGACTTGATTGCATTAGTCGAAACCACGTGAAGGTTGCAATCTTCCACCCCTCAATCATGGCTGATCTATCTCTCCCCCTCAACACCATTTTCCGCCCCATAACCCCTGACACCCGTACTAATAAATAATCTATCTCTCTTGGCCTTAAAAATATCTATTGACAGGCTCCACAGCCTTCTGTAGCAATGAATTCCAGATGCACTGCCCTATGACTAAAGAAATTCCTCATCTCCTTCCCATTGGAACATCCTTTTATTCTGAGGCTATGAACCCCCGTTCTTGACTCTCCCACTGGTGGAAACATCCTCTGCACATCCATTCTATCCACACCTTTCGGTATTAGGTAATTCCTCTAATAATGTGAATTATATTTTAAAATTCAGAATTGTATCCAATTGCCCAGAGCTTGGTGAGGAAAAACCTGATGAGCCCAGGCATCACATTTGCCAACACGAGGCCGTTGCCAGGATGCAGTTGCTTATATACCAGGGCACTCTCACCTTTCATCCAATCTCTCTGCTGGTAAAGTCCAGGTGATTTGTGGTGCTTGGTTTAAGTATAGTTTGCACAAATTGCCGAATATGGCACTAATTAATGCATTGACAATGAAACTGTATGAAGAGTTTTTTGCACTGTTCTTGTTTTGTGTATAGTTTTTATTTTAGATAAAGTTTATTTTGGGGGGAAAAAAAGTGTGCTAGAAAACACATCAAATATTCACACATAACAAATTGGTTTCTCCATCTCTAATTCAAGAATGTTGAGCCCAATTACGCTAACTGCGGTCCCAAACATTTGCTCACTTCAGGATAATTGTCTGAGCACAAAATCAAGGTTCAAGTTGTTGGTCTCATTATTACTCCAGCGTGTGGATCCTTGGCTACAGCAACTCCTGCTGGGATGTCAGGATTGTGTACACGACTTCAAACCAGTGAAAAAAAATAACAAATTCATCAATTTTATAGGGAAAAGGAATAGGTGATGTTTCGGGTCAAAACACCTTCTTCTGAGGTCTCGACCCGAAACGTCACCTATTCCCTTTCTCCAGAGATGCTATCTGACCCGCTGAGTTACTCCAGATTTTTGGTCTGTCTTTGGTTTACAGCAGCATCTACAGTTCCTTCCAACACATGCCGATTTTATATTATCTGTTTGTGAACACATCTTCTCACAACTGTACTTACCTTTCACTGACAAAATGTTCCGTAGATGCGGTCATTAACATTGATCAGTAAAAAATTAGGCTCAAGACCAAACCCTTGCAATGCATGATCAATATGTTCAAGCATTCAACAATAACATGGGGCCCAGTGAGAGGTTTAGATGGAATCTACTCCACAGAGTATTTCTTTACCCAGAGAATAGCATCTGGTAGGGTTTCGAGGAGGAGTGGTTGAAATAACAGCCCTGGACTTGCTCATTGACTTTGAAGCTGCTTCTTCTTCGTTCGTGTGGCGTGCACAGCCTAAAGTTGTTGGACAACTTGTTCTATTTGATCTTCCGTTTGTGCACGTCGAGTTGATTGCATTAGTCGAAACAGGGTGGGCCACGTGAAGGTTGCAATCTTCCACCTCACTTTGAAGCTGCGAGGTTGATATTCA
The DNA here is from genome assembly GCA_963514005.1 of Raja brachyura. Next base: position 17,928,002 of record OY740790.1, read on the forward strand.
CCTTCCTCCGAATTTCATTGCCAATTGAATCCATTAGTGTCACCAATTGCCCCACCATTACCTAATATTCTGCAGCAATGTGGCATTCTTTGTGCGGCCATTCTAATCTGATTGGATCAGATTAATGAGAAAAGATTTATAATTCTTTTAGTTCAATCCTCTTATACTTCTGCTTCTTCTGACCAGTTGTTCTGACCCATCATTTCAAAGGTTGGTGGACGTGGCATGCGGACTGTCTTGTGACTGACTCACTGAGTGCTGCCAGCCGGGACACCTTCACTTAGCCATTCACTTGGAGCACTTACAGCAGGTAGGCCTCTTTCCATCCACCATGCGGCTCCTGTGCGCTGCATTTTATTTATTGAAAGTTTGTTTCACTGTGCCCCACAGGGACCACAAATGTTTATTTCTCAAATCGGCTGAAGCCTTCTGTATGAAAACAGATAATGAGATTAAAGCTCCTGCTGCTCATTCAAACAGAAGTGAATAATTTTCAGTTTATTGAGATAAACATTTATTTCCCCTCTTCTCTTTAACTATATCACCTTCTATATGACTCCCCCCCCTCCCCCCCACCTTCCAAAACCGCATTTTCTGATGGTTACTAATTAAATTTAGTCGGTATATTTATTTAATGGGGGATCTATCTGAAATGTAAATACTTTTAAATGGTAGGTATTAATAATTAAAATATTTATCACCCTTAAAAAAAATCTTTTATTCTTGATAAAATTATAAATCTTACCGTTTTTTTCAAAAATTCCTTGTCCCGATGAATGGAGTCATTTACCGTCACGCACCTTTGTTGAGCCGTCCCACATGGCTATAAATAGAAGAGACCCAAACTTCCGACCTCAAAAGACCGCGGAATTCAAAAGTCCCCTACCTTGTGAATTTCTCCTGCTTCGCGGGACGAGAAGAGTGTGAAAACTCAGTTTTCTGCTGCATTACAGGTACGCACCTTTATTCAGCGCCATTCCCGAACGGTGCTGAACTCTTAGAACATTTTTTTTTTAATTGTTCTTTTTTGATTTGTTCTGGAGAACAAATCATGACATGTGTCATTCGTCCAAACGATATGGCCAGGCATGGCCTTCCGGCGAGGCCATCCTGGGCTAAAGGCTTGCGCCACCATTCCCGTCACGGCCACATCCGCAACTTAACCCCGGATCTCCATCCAGCTAGGGTTGGGGCTGGGGTTGGGGGCTGGGGTTACTTACCCCGAATCTCCAGCAGCTCCAGCTCCATCTCCAGCTGGACACAAAGCCGTCACAGCCATCGCATCTTCCCATGACCCAATGTCCCTCTCCACACCCTCTTCAGCACTTGTTCCCTCCCCCCCCACTACCGGGGAACAAGGGCTGGAGATGGAGCTGGAGCTGGTGGAGCTGGAGATTCGGGGTAAGTAACCCCAGCCTCAGCCCCAACCCTAATCCTAGCCTTAATCCTAGCCCTAACCCTAGCCCCAGCCCTAGCCCCAACCCCAACCATAGCCCTAACCCCAGCCCCAGCCTTAGCCCCAGCTCCAACCCCAGCCCGAACCCTAGTCCTAAAGATAGTCTTAGTCATCTCCATCACGCGACGCTCCCAAACTTGATCATCTCCACCATGCTGAGTTATATCCGTCACATGAGTATTTTATGCTCATAACATGTAAAATAATACAACAATGACCATAATTATCAATTGTAATTGATAATTGAAGTATGCTTCCACCAGCAGTCTGAAGAAGGGTCTTGACCCGAAACGTCACCTATTTCCTTCGCTCCATAGATGCTGCCTCACCCGCTGTGTTTCTCCAGCATTTTTGTCTACTTTCGATTTTCCAACATCTGCAGTTCCTGCAGTAAACTATTACGAAGGTTTAAAATCAATGCGTTAGACTGAAAAAGTTTTTTTTTGTGGTTTATTTGAGGAAGATACTCTATAATTTGAAACACTGCAACAAAGATTTGATTTTATATTCTTAAATCAGCTATATTTTGCAGTGTTGTTCATCATAAAAATATGACGGATATGACTGAATACAATGGGCAACCTGGAAAAAGAGGAAAAAATAAACTGAATTCTCTAAAAGATTTTGCGGCAAACATATTTTTCCCATAGTAGTGATGTTCATCTATGTGAAACAACATTGAAAGTTACAAAAATTTAAGTTTTATTTTCGGATTTCCAGAAACTTAAAAATAGAAAGTTACTGAAGAGTCACCCACATACTCGTATTAGACAATAGACAATAGATGCAGGAGTAGCCCATTCAGCCCTTCGAGCCAGCACCACCATTCAATGTGATCATGGCTGATCATCCCCAATCAGTACCCCGTTCCTGCCTTCTCCCCATATCCCCTGACTCCGCTATTTTAAAGAGCCCTATCTAGCTCTCTCTTGAAAGCATCCAGAGAACCTGCCTCCACCGCCCTCTGAGGCAGAGAATTCCACAGACTCACCACTCTCTGTGAGAAAAAGTGTTTCCTCGTCTCCATTCTAAATGGCTTACTCCTTATTCTTAAATTGTGCCCCCTGGTTCTGGACTCCCCCAACATCGGGAACATGTTTCCTGCCTCTAGCGCGTCCAAACCCTTAACAATCTTATATGTTTCAATGAGATATCCTCTCATCCTTCTAAACTCCAGAGTGTACAAGCACAGCTGCTCCATTCTCTCAGCATATGACAGTCCTGCCATCCCGGGAATTAACCTTGTAAACCTACACTGCACTCCCTCAAAAGCAAGAATGTCCTTCCTATTCCGAGGCCAAAAATTATTTTAAGCACAAAATAAGGAACCTTCTGTTTTCTACCCCTTCCATCTGCCACACCGAATATTCTGTTACCAAAATCAGAACAAATAGCCCTCTTTGAATGACATTGTTTCTAAAAACGTGGTTTCACTACATAGTTATTAATCATAAAGGAACAAGAATCATGTTACCTGGACACTGAGGTGTGAATTGAACCCCACTAAAATGACTGATCTGATCATTCAGTGGCAACAAAGAATACAAAGGATGTTGAGTTTCCAGGTGAAAATGAACCATATAGATTAAAGTAACAGATATGGCTAGTTATGTTTTTTATTCACTGTAGTGCTAATTTCCAATCAAATTTAAATTTAAACTTGAATGTCCACTGCTTGATGCCACACAAATCACCAATACTGTTGTGTAGGAAAGAATCAAAGCAGAGATAGAGTTTGGGGATAGGGCCAGTGTACACCTGGAACGGGGATTGTTTGACGGTCTCGACCTGAAATGTCACCAATTCCTTCTCTCCAGAGATGCTGCGTGTCCCGCTGAGTTACTCCAGCATTTTGTGACTATCCACCAACACAGTTACCGGTTGTGGACTTGGCCACTCTCAAGCTTGGGGCTATAGTCACTGGGCACAAACATTAGCCAACCTTTTGTCGGGGCATTTGCTACTGTCGTTTGTTGCTGAGTTTTCCAAAATTTATTACCAAAGATAATGGTAATATCTTGGTATTTATTAGTAAGAATTGTCATTAGTGACAACAGCTTTTTGTTAATTCTAACAAAATAAAGTCCATAAGAGGCTGATTTCTGTCATGAATTAATCAGATTTCAGAAATGTAATGCAATAAAAATAATAGTTAGAAATGCTTTAAGAAACACTACATTTCAAATTAGCAGAAAAAACCCTCAATTCTCTGTATCCTTCAGAATAATCTAATTTATTATTCTCTTTTAAAAAAAGATAATTAATTTGAAATTGTGGTCTCTAATTTCTCAATTGTATTCCAAACTGAATTCACACAAACTATTTGAGCAGAATTAGTTTGCATCTGGTAAAAGTCTGCATCACATTATGCCTTATTTTGATGGCAATTTAGTTCATAAATAAATAAATAAGAATGGAAAACTAATGAAAGGGTTTGACATTTATGGGTATGTTTTCTGTTTGGTAATAGCGGAGGTTGTTTAAACTGATGGTGACGAATAGCAGATATCGAAATCAACAGTTTTTCATTGGCTATCTGTCCTATGAGTAAGAGGAATTCGTTTTTTTTAAAGTTTAGTGTTAATGAATATATATAAAATTCATGCAATGGAAAATGAAAGGAATCAGAAATCCTTAGTGAATGAACTGCAGCAATTTACAGGGGAGCCGCAAAAGTGCATCTTGGTGAATTTGTAACTGGTGCTATGTGTTGTTGATGGAAGTACAGGTGCTCCTCAACTTGCGATGGGGTTACGTTCCGATAAACCCATCGTAAATCGAAAATATCTTGTCGAAAATGCATTGAATACACCGAAGCTACCAAACATTCTCTCTCGTCTGATAAGGCTCGAGAATAGTGGGAGAAGGCACAGGGGCCTCGACACTTGTTGATTGTTTAGCATGCATAGTGTTCTTCAGGAAGAAATCATGTTTTGACTGTACAGTTTGTTTCTTCATTTAATTATATATTTCCCTATATTCGGCCTTTAACTTTTGTCCCCTACCTCGATGTACGATTCCTCGTCCAGGACCCATTTCTTGCCCCGTCCACAACCCTGCCCCAGCTGTCTGAGCTGAAGCTGGCCAGCGCTCGGCTCTCATTGTCGCTGTTGCTGATGCCGTGATCGCATGGCTGGCTGGGAACTGCGGCTCTCTGCCATTGCCCAGCATCACAAAGGAGTATCGTACCGCATATCGCTAGCCCGGGAAAAGATCACATTTCGAAAGTCTGGTTTCTACTGAATGTGTATCGCTTTTGCACCATCGTAAAGTCGAAATATCGTAAGTCGAAGCATCGTAAGTCAATCCTTTTGTTTGTCTCCAATTATCTCAACTGAATTTGTGAGACAACATTTCCCACACACACAGTCAATCTGACTCTAGCATATTCCAGCTGCTCATTTTTTTTGTAAACCAGCATTTGCAGTTTTGACATCCCTATACATTCCTTGCCTTTTCAAATGAAGATAGATTCTGTCTTGCAGTATCACCTCCAGCAACTTTTCCCACCGCTAGTTTCACAGACCCAAAGTTCTGTGTCTTGTCCTTCTTTAATAAAAGCAAACGATTAGCCACCCTCCAGTCTTCCAGTACATGACTGATGACTCAGAAATCACTGCCGCAATGTTTTCCCTTGCTGTCCACAATGTCCTCGGATACGCTTGGTCGGGCCCAGGGATTAGTCCACCTTAAGGGCCTGTCCCACCAGCATGCAACTCCATGCGATGAGCGCGACCTAACGTGGTCGCTTGAGCCGTCCGGCGTTGCGGGGCCGGTCCCACTTCAATCGCCGGAGCCGTGCGGAATTGTGCGGAGTTCGTCCGGACATCGCGCAGGGCTCCGAAAAACTGACCGTGTTCAAAAATCCCGCATGGCAACGGCTTGTCGGCTCGCAGTCGCCTCGACGCATTACGCACCGCCTCGAAGTCGTGCCTCCGTGAACCTATCAGTAGGTGCCTCCGTGACCCTCTCTGTGTGTGGCTCCGTGACCCTCTCTGTGTGTGCCTCTGTGCCCCTCTCTGTGTGTCCCTCTCTGTCCTGGCGAACTAACCTTTGAGACTTCGGTCCAAGTTTGCCTCACTTTGCGCCGCGTTGCGCCACTCACCCGACCTCCGCGCGGCCCCTGCTGCCAGTTTGGTCGTGCTTGCCGCATGCAGGCGCATGTTGGTGGGACGGGCCCTGTACGGGGATCACCCGACCTCCACGCGGCCCCCGCTGCCAGTTTGGTCGCGCTCACCGCATGGACTCGCGTGCTGGTGGGCCAGGACCTTTATGCACCTGAAGATAGCCAACGCCTCTTCTTTTGTATTGCCTGAAATTCCCCTTTAAGTGGCAATGTTACAAAATTTTGAGATTTAAAAAATCAAGTCTGCAATTTATCCCATCAGATAAAGCATAAAAAGAAATTTAATTTGACACCTAATTCACTTTCATATCATCAGTATTAAAAAAAGTTATGGCCATTTTCATACTCGGAAATTAGCATCTTGTTCCTCATTGCCTTTCCATTGACTCAACTCAAAAGCTGTGATCTAGAACAGTCAAAAGCCCATAACTTTCTTAAAAATTAAGCGAACTCAATGAAATTTTCAGTTATTATAGATTGAAGCATTCTGAAACAAATATGAAACAATCTTACTTGGATGACCTGAAATTAAAGCATATAATTAGTTAGTTATCTAATTGTAGCTAATTACACAATTCAATTACTAGATCTAAACATCTATCCATTTCTTAAGAAAAGATAAACTTTTTTAAATTGCCTAAGTGTCCAAATAACATTCACACAATAATCCACGATAATCCACATGATTTTTAAATCTAATTTTCATGAATTTATAGGCCAAATGGAAGGAATTTAGTTTAATGCCTGTAAAATAATGGCCATTTAAATCAACTAGCGAGTGGGTTTTAGTGGAATGCGATGGAATGGAACGTTGCTGTTTGCGGTGAAGTGGGTATGAAAAATACAGCCGGTTCATACATTTTTTTTTGTCCCCTTTTCGCAACATGAAAATGTGATTAAAGCCTTCCTAAAAACCAAGTTTTAATGTAAAAGTAAACTGTGCACTTTATTTTCTCCCCTACGTTAGGTCCGTTCTGCTGTCGGCGTTCAGAGCTTTAGAAGATGATTTTTAATCTACTCTAGGTAATAAATAATCTAGCGTAGTTTAAAAATAGCTTCATGAATGAAATGTCGGAGCGATTTCTCTTTAGCGATGAAATCGCCCGACATGGATCGATTTGGACTGTCTAGGGAAAAACGGCATTTTAAACCCGCCCCCCTCTGAAAGGCGCAAAAGTCACGCACACGGGGAGCGGCAGAACTGCAGCGCCGCTAAAGGTAGGTATTGTAACATACCTACTTTAAGGGAATCAAAATACATGTGAACTGGAGCTCCCCTCACGTAAGTGTCATAGAGTCATACAGCTTGGAAACGGGCCCTTCAGCCCAACTTGCCCACATCCACCAACATGCTCCATCTACAATAGTTCCACTTGGCTCATATATCTCGACACCTATCCTATCCATGCACTTCTCCGAATGTTTTCTAAACTTAGTAATAGTACCTGTCTCAACGACCTCCTCCGGCAGTTTGTTCCATATACCTACCACTATTTGTGTTAAAAAAGTTGCCCCTCGAGTTCCTTTTAAATCATTCTACCTTCATCTTAAATCTATGTCCTCTGGTTCTTGATTCCCCTACTCTGGGCAGAAGACATTTACCCTATCAATTCCTCCCATGATCTTATATGCCTCTAATAAGATCACCCCCTCATCCTCTGGTGCTCCAAGGAATAGAGTCCTAGCCTGCTCAACCTCTCTCTGTCGCCCAGGCACTCGAGTCCCGGCAGCATCCTGGTAGATTTTCTTTGAACTGTTTCCAATTTAACAACATCAGTTGAGGAAATTTTGTGAATATTTAAATAACCACTTAAAGCTTTATGGCTATTTGTAGGAAAAGCTAGAAAATGTTACACAGCACTTGATAACAATGTAATTATAGACAATAGGTGCAGGAGTAGACCGTTCGGCCCTTCGAGCCAGCACCGCCATTCAATGTGATCATGGCTGATCATCCCCAATCAGTACCCCGTTCCTGCCTTCTCCCCATATCCCCTGACTCCACTATTTTTAAGAGCCCTATCTAGCTCTCTCTTGAAAGCATCCAGAGAACCTGCCTCCATCGCCCTCTGAGGCAGAGAATTCCACAGACTCACCCTCTCTGTGAGAAAAAGTGTTTCCACGTCTCCGTTCTAAATTGCTTACTCCTTATTCTTAAACTGTGGCCCATGGTTCTGGACTCCCCCAACATCGGGAACATAATTCTTTCATGTGGATCAAACTAGAGTTAGGCAAAGATAAATCTTGCGTGCCTGGGACAGAATAGTATTCTTGCATCTGTGTCATTGCAGCCTGTGATGATCTAATTACACTGTTTATCTCTCCCAGGCTTAAATTATGGGCTCATTGTTATTAAAGAAAATGGTGCGTGGTGATCAACAAGCTTTAACCTTTACAACCTGCTTCCTTGTTTAAACTACAATGGAGCAATAAATTGTGTTAATGATGGGAGCAACGTTAGTTGGCCAAACGCTAACAAACACTGCAGTAGACGGTGGATGTTTGCTGTGGGTCCATCCCGTCTGGATGTTTTTTACCTCATGCAATGTTTAAACTCATCCATATTAATCTATGTTGCATCAACTTGCTTCCATTGGATCAGGCCAAACACCAACTTAGAACATAGAACAGTACAGCACACGAACAAGAACACAAGAAGGGTCTCGACCCGAAACTTCACCCCATCCCTTCTCTCCAGAGATGTCGCCTGTCCCACGGAGTTACTTCAGCTTTTTGTGTCTATCTTCGGTTTAAACCAGCATCTGATGTTCCTTCCTACACAAGAACAAGCCCTGCGGCTCACAATGTGTGTGCCGACCAAGACGAGCTCTGATCTGCCTGCACATGATCCATAGCTCCCCGTTCCCTGCTCATCCATGTGCCGATCCAAAATCCACTTAAATGCCACTATCATATCTGCCTCCTTCAGCAACCCCGGCACCATGTTCCAAGCACCCACCACCCTCTGTGTAATAACAAACATCTTGCAATATCTCCTTTAAACTTTGGCCCTCTCATCTTAAAACTAGTATTAGATATTTCTATCCTGGGAAAACGGTTCAGACTGTCTACCCTATCTATGCACTTATAATTTTTATAAACTTCCTCATCCTCCAACAATCTTGAGAAAACTATCCAAGTCTGCCCAACCTTTCCTTGTATGTAATACACTCTAATCCCGTCATCATTCTGGTAAACCATCTCTGCACCCATCCAAAGTCTTCACATCCTTCCTGTATTGGAGTGACCAGAAATCCTCGCAATACTGCAAATAGTGAAGCTAGTTCACATGGGATCAAATTTTAATGGTACCTCATACAAACTGGAGCAGTGAATTAATCTCTGTGTAGACTTTTGAAGTTGAGTTTGCTCGAAGCCATAACAATGGCTCAATGCACGACACCCACAAACTCAGCAATCTCTATTAAATCTAACATTCAACTTCTCACACTCGCCCATCCTGGCCTGCACAGATGGCCAACAATTCAACCATTACCAACACAAGACTCATTCACTGATTGACCTACTCCCTCTTTCAAGGAGGATGTAAAGGGAGCAGCAGTGGTAACTGGCTGGGGATAGATTAGTTTGTGTGCCCACCTCCATGAAGGACGTGGCGATCATTATAAATGGAGCACCTTTGGTGGGGCCTTGGTCAGCAGCAGGGCCAAAATGATAACGTTGAACGTGTCCTCCCACATAATCAGCCACTCTACATTCAAGCTGATCTTCACGCAACAATCTCATCAGACTTAGATGGTGCATATTCAGAAAGAACAAAGCTCTTCCCTGCCTCTTCTCCTCCCATAGACACGGGCCACACTTAATTGTCGAAGGGCAGAGAAGTCCTGAGATTCTTTACTGGGATCCTCAACTCACATCACCAGTTCACAGACTACATGCTACTGATCTCATTGCCTTTTGCAGAAGCCTGGATCTGCCGCTGCTGCTTCTGCCCCACTACAGCAGTTATATTGCTGAATGCCTCTGAAATACTTTGAGGCGTTATATTGTTTAATGGACATTTTCTTGAATGATCCTTATAAAGGTTTTACCATTATCAATACAGGGTGTTCTACTAACACTTCAACAGCATTAGTTGTTTAATTTAGAGTTTTATTAGAATCGTCACATGCCAGTGATAATGTTCCAAGGGAAACTGAACCAGTATTTGTTTGTTCACCCTCAATTGTTCTGATCATTGCTTTGTGTAAGGCCGCATTGTACAGTGTCGCAAATTTTAAACATGGATACTGATTTGTGACAAGTTATAAGCTTGACCATTAATTAACCATATAACCATATAACAATTACAGCATGGAAACAGGCCTTCTCGGCCCTTCCAGTCCATGCCGACCATTTATTTTGCTCTAGTCCCATCTACCTGCACTCAGACCATACCCCTCCATTCCCTTCCCGTCCATATACCTATCCACTTTACTTTTAAATGTTAAAATCGATCCTGCCTCCACCACTTCTGCAGGAAGATCATTCCATACAGCCACCACTCTCTGAGTAAAGAAGTTCCCCGTCATGTTACCCCTAAACTAGGTAAATTAGGTAAATTAGGTAAATTCCATGAAATATTAATATTGAGTTTCAGTGTTACCCCCCCCCCCCCCCCCACAACATGTGTTCTAACCTGTCACTTCTTAATGAGTGAAGCAGCGAATATAGAATGCTTACTTTCCCATAGTTATTGATTTTTTTTTTAATTACATTTTATATGTTCACTCCAGTTCTAACCAAGAATCAGTCATCACTGAGAATATCTTTAATGGTACCCTGATGTGGACCCCTTTACATCGACGAGACCAAGTATTGACAAGGTGTCTACCTAGGTCCTCCGTAACTCCCAGTTGCTAACCATTTTAATTCCCCTTCTCATTCCCATACTGACCTTTCTGTCCTTGGCCTCCTCCATTGCTAGAGTGAGGCCACATGCAAACCTGTGGAGCAGCACCTCATATTCTGCTTGCGTATCTTCCAGCCCAACAGTAGGACCACTCCAATTTAATGCAATACCTTCCTTCAGCTCCTCTCTTTCCCTTGCTCTCCCACCGCAGTGCACATCCATTTCTCTCACTGTCTCCCAGCACCCGTTACCCTGCTCCTTGTTCTCCCCCTCCAACCCCCCACTGTCTCCGAGTCCAATATTTCCTTTTATCCGCACTCTCCCCTATTTTCCTCTCTCCGGCCTTACGTTTCACACCTTTTCTTTTCTTATCTGTCACTCTTTTATCCCCCTATCACCTCTCGTGTTTGTCACTTAATCCACCCATCTGTCAAGCATCTCTCACCCGTGTACACCTATCATTTGCAAGGCTTTGTCCAGCCCCCCCACCTCTCTTTTTCAGCTTTCTCCATCAGTTTGAAGAGTGGTCCCAGCACTAGGCTTTGTTTGCCCGTTGTGTTTTGCACCTTGTGTTTTGCTCACGATTCCAGCATCTGCAGTTTAACATGACTCTATGGAAAAGTAATTGTTAGCTTCAGGATGCCATTTAGTTCAAGCCTGTGAAGTTAATCATTTGTAGCACTCGAGAATCAATTAAGAAAATCAAGAATACTGCCTCTAATTCTTGCAGTGTTACTTGGTGAGGCTGGTGACTTTGAACTGTGAAGCGTCAGTGAGCCAACTTAATACCCAGGGGATTGAAAATCCAAAACCAATATATGCTTTTATAGAAAATCACCCCAATCGTCTGGTGGGTAAAGGCCATCCTCGGGCAATGAATGGTTTATGTTTTTACAGGCATCCATTAATTGACTTTGTCCATAACTTGGAAATTGCACATAATTCACTTGACATGGTAAACAAATCTCCACGATATTATAATGAATTACATCAAAAGGAAATGAGACGCAAAAGAAAGCACAATTACTAAAAGTGGAGAGAGACCAAACTAGTTGTTCGTGGGAACAAACATATATACGTATGCAAGACTTTTCAAGTTGATATATTATGAGAGTTCACTCATATGCAGACTGTCCATAAGTTGGATAATTATAATCTGGGGATGGTCGGTAACATTTTTCTTTTCAATTGCCTTCCGCATAAAGTTAGAACATTCGTCCCATCGCTGCACCTTTAAAATTGCGGGTGTTTCATCACATTTGTTCAGTTTATTTTGAAGTTATTAACGTCATCATTTTAATGTAAATGGAACATCATCCCACACAAAATGCTGGTACAACAGTGTTAAAGGCCTGTCCCTCTTGGGCGTCATTTACGCAACATCCTAAAAATTGGTTGGCGTGTCGTGACGCACACATGGCACGTGGTGAGGTGTGGTGGCGAATGCAGTGACGCGTGGTAAAGCGCAGCACCCCAGGATTTTGGAATGCTCAAAATCCTCGCACGCCACCTGCGTGACGTTTCCCTTGCGTGACTGTTGAGTGTCAGTCACTACCAGCCTGTCGCGTAAATAATGCGCTAATGACGCCCAAGTGGGACAGGCTCTTTAAGCTATTTCTTTCTGAGCTGACACATTGCATTTTTGCACCGTACACCCTGTGCTGTAGAACTCTCCAAAACACTTCGCTGATGTGGCAAAGAAGTGGGTGGAGCAAGAAATGGTACAAGGGAAAAAGTGGGAAATAAGAAAAAATAGGGGAGAGCCTGGGTGGCATGGTAGTGCAACTGTAGAGCTGCTGGGTCACACCGTCAGATCCTAGTTCCATCCTGACCTCAGGTGCTATCTGTGTGGAGTTTGCACGTTCTCCCTGTGAACTTGCGTGATTGCTTTGGATGGTCCTGTTTCCTACCAAATCCCAAAGACGTGAGTGTTACAGATTAATTGGCCTCTGTAAATTGCACCTAATGTGTAGGGAGTGGATGAAAAAGTGGGATAACAGGACTAGTGAGAACAGGTCATCAATGGTCAGCATGGACTCAGTGGACCGAAGGGGCTGTTTTGATGCCGTATCTCTAAACTAAACTAAATTAAAATATAATTGAGAGAGGGGACATACATAATGAATGCGTGTAAAGGCAAAACATCATAGAAACATAGAAAATAGATGCAGGAGTACCCCATTCGGCCATTCGAGCCAGCACCGCCATTCAATGTGATTCACAATCAGTACCCCATTCCTGCCTTTGCCCCATATCCTTTGATTCCATTCGCCCTATTAAGAACTCTATCTAACTCTCTTTTGAATGCATCCAGTGAATCAGCCTCCACTGGCAGAGAATTCCACAACTTCACAACACTCTGGGTGAAAAGTTTTTTCCTCATCTCAGTTCTAAATGACCTACTCCTTATTCTTAAACTGTGGCCCTGGTTCTAGACTCCCCCAACACCTGGAACATGTTTCCTGCATCTAGTTTGTCCAATCCCTTAATAATTTTTGTGTTTCAATAAGATCCCCTCTCATCCTTCTAAATTCCAGAGTTTACAAGCCCAGCAGCTCCATTCTCTCAGCATATGACAGTCTCGCAATCCCGGATTTAACCTTGTAAACCTACGCTGCACTCCTTCAATAGCAATAATGTCCTTCCTCAAATTAGGGACCAAAACTGCACACAGTACTCCAGGTGTGGTCTCACTAGGGCCCAGTACAACTGCAGAAGGACCTCTTTGCACCGATACTCAAATCCTCTTGTTATGAAGGCCAACATGGCATTCGCTTTCTTCACTGCCTACTGCACCTGCATGCTTACTTTCAGTGACTGATGCACAAGGACCCCCAGGTCTCGTTGCACTTCCCCTTTACCTAATCTGACAGGAGGAGTCACTGTGATGAATGTTTATGTTAAAATGTATTTTGTGTTTTGGTGCTTTTCAATTGTATGACCGACTTGGCAAATGAAATTCCTCGGATGTTGCAAAACATACTTGGCTAATAGAGTGTGATTGTTTCTATCTTCAAGGAACTCACGTTTGTCTTAATTAATCTTTTTCCCTTCACATACCTAAGGATTCTTTTAGTATCCTCCTTTATATTCTTGGCTAGCTTACCTTTGTACTTCATCTTTTCACCCCCATTGCCTTTTTAGTTTCCTTCTGTTGTCCTTTAAAATTTAGCCAATGCTCTGGCTTCCTGCTCCTCTGTGCTATGTTATACGTCTTCTCTTTTAGTTTTATATTGTCCTTGACTTCCCTTGTCAGCCACGGTCGCCTCTTCCTCCCCTTAGAATCATTCTTCCTCTTTGGAATGAAATGATTCTGTATCTTCTGGATTATTCCCAGAAATACCTACCACTGCGTTCCACCGTCATTCCTTCTAGGGTCCCTTTCCAGTCAACTTTGGCCAGCTCCTCCCTCATGCCTCCATAGTCCCCTTTGTTCAACTGCAATACTGACACTTCTGATTTTATCTTCTCCCTCTCAAATTTGCAGACTAAAACTTATCATATTATGGTCATTACCTCCTAATGGTTCCTTTATCTTGAATTTCCTTATCAAATCTGGTTCATTACATTAGGGGCAGTGGCATACAGTATTACCTAGTTTACACTTGCAAAGTAAGGGATAAAGTGGATATTTTGCAAATCCATTAATACCCCATCAACCTAAATACACTTCACTCCATCCGACAGGTATGTGGTCAACTGGTGTAGTATCATTTGCTGCATTCAATCTTCTCCAATCAGATTAATTAATTTTAAATGAATGACTTTGTGGGTTTAGTTAGAACAGACAGCACAAATCCCCAGACTTGTGCAGCTTTAGTTTTGTTTATTATCACATGCACTGAGATACAGTGAAAAGCTTTTTGTTGCACGCTATCCAGTCAAAAGTAAGACAACACATGATTACAATCAAGCTATCCACAATGTACAGATACAGGATAAAGGGTAAAATGTCTAGTGCAAGATAAAGCCAGTAAAGTCTGAGCAAAATAAAGTCCAAAGGTCACCAATGAGGTAGATAGTAGTTTATGACTCCTCTCCAGTTGTGGCAGAATGGCTCAGATTCCTGATAAAAGGCTCGAAGAAACTGTCCCTGAATCTGGAGGTGTGTGCTTGCACACTTCTATATACGTTTTGCCCCATTGGAGTGGGGAGAAGAGGTATTGGCCAGGTTGTGACTCATCCTTGATTATACTGCTGGCCTTGCCAAGGCAGCATGAGGTATAAATGGAGTAGATGGCAGGGAGGTTGGTTTGTGTGATGGTCTGGGCTGCGCCCACAATTCTCTGCAAATTCTTGCGGTCTTGGCTGGAGCTGTTCCCAAATGATGATGTGATGCATCTCAACAAAATGCTTTCTACGGTGCATCTTTAGAAGTTGGTGAGAGATTTTGGGGATATGCCAAACTTCCTAAGCCTGCTAAGAAAGTAGAGGCATTGGTGTGTTTTTTTGGCCATTGCTTCACTATGGCCAGTCTAGGACAAGTTGCTGGTGATATTTACTCCTAAGAACTTGAAGCTTTCAATCATCTCCACTTCAGCGCCATCAATGTATACCGGTGCAACGTATAAAGGCATTCTAATTAAGGTGATGAGAATTAATGAGGAATGCTAAGTATTAAATTTGTTATGATTATTTCTTCTGGTAGGTAAGTTTGAATAAGGAAAAAGGGGAATAATCTTAAATTTGGAACTAATCAGTGAGAGTTGCAATCTCGTTCTCTCTACAAAGGATAATAAAAAACGGAAACACTGTCACTTCCTTTTCATATCGGGTAGGAATTATGAGGTATTTAAGGATTTTTCCAGTCTGTCTACTCTTCATTCTTTGTCTCTGCAGAATCATTCTCACCTCTTCACACTAAAGTGACCACCAAACTTCGACCCCTGGTGCTTCATCTCCACCATTTCCTTACTAGATCAGTTTATTTCCTTGTTCCTGTTTCTAATAATATACTTGTCCCCGACTCCCAAGGCAGTTTGAGCCTTTCAGTCTCCACTTTCCTCTTCATCCACATATTTCAGATGTGGAATCCGTTACAGATGAAGTACAGTAGCAGAACAGGTTCACCTCCCCTTCCCAGCTCTCCCACAGCCCACTGTCTCCGCCTCTTCTTCCCTCCCCCCCCCCACCCTCACATCAGTCTGAAGAAGGGTCTCAACCCAAAACTTCGCCTATTTCCTTCGCTCCATAGATGCTGCCTCACCCGCTGAGTTTCTCCAGCATATTTGTCTATCTTAGGTTAAATTACTGAATGAGAAGCTAGAACTTGATACAGCAACCCACTGTGGCAGCTTGGAATCTTGAATTCAAATAATTAAATAAATCAATAATTAAAGGAAACAATGGTTCCAACAATGATTAGCACGATCTAATCGATGATCATAAAAACTGGTCAGGTTCATTGGGGATCATCTAGCGTAGGAAATCTGTCATCCCTACCTGGCCTGGCGTCTATGTGACTCCCATTCCCACTAATGTGATTGACTCTCGATCTCCTCACTGGGTGGCACAGTGGTGCTTCTCTTAGGGCCACTGCTTCACTGCGCCAAAGACTTGATCCTGACCATGGGTGCTCTGTGCATGGTGGTTTCATGTTTTCCCTGTGACCCTCCCGCATCTCAGCATGACATGCAGGTTGGCGGGTTAACTGGCCCTGGTGTGTACATAATTTAAGAATCTGAAGGAAGTTGATAAAAATATGGGGAGATTAAAATGAGATGAATGTAACCAGTTGGTTGATGGTCAGTGTGAAGTTGGTGAGCTGAAGGGCCTGGTTCCATGCTATTTCTCTTTCTGACTCCTTGTTAATATAGGGGAAATGAGAGATGGACCACGAATGTTGCCTAAAGGGTGACGTGCACATCTGACAAATAAATAAATATCTCATGACTTTAACATAAGAAAAGCAGAAAATTCCTATAATTACCTCATCCAAGGATTTCCTCAATCAACATCAACAAAGATATATTAATGGGCACCTTGCCCTGTTTATGTATACGACATCTGGCTCTTTATTCCCAAATAACTTTTATCATGAAGCATTAAATAATTTCCTGTGAAAGACCAGATGTAAATTTGTGCCTTTTAACCCATCCACAAATGTATCAGTCAGTTTCCTTTCTAGTCCGAAGTCTTAAATAAGTCATTGTACCCAAACATATGCTAATTCTGGAGACCTAAGAAGCTGCAGGTGCTGGAATCTGGAGCAAAAGACAAACTGCAGGAGGAACTCAGCAGGTCAGGCAGCATCTGTAGAGGGAAATGGACAACATTTTGCATATGAACCCTTCTTCAAGATTGGAATAGAGTGGAGAAAACTGAGAGGAAGATGAGAGGGGAAGGGGCGAGGCAAGAGCTGGCAACTGATAGCAGGACTGAGAAGGGACTAATTGGCCAATGCGGAAGAAAAAGGTGGAAATAGTAACAGGCTGGAGACGGGGAGATGCCAACCTACAAACCTTGCACATTATTTTTACATCTGTGCTTTCTCTGTAACTGAAACACTGCATTACTGTACAAAGGACAAATGACAAAGGACAATGGACATTTATTATCACATACACCAATTGGTGTAGTGAAATTTGACTTGCCATGCAGCACACAAATAAAGATAATACACAATATAAATAATTTAACAGTAAACATAAAAACATCTGCCCACAATGGTTCCCACTGTGGGGGAAGGCAGCAAAGTCCAGTCCCACTGTAACACTATATTCTGCATTCTGGTATGTTCCCCTTTGCATTACCTGTAGTACTTGATTGTACTTATGTACAGGAAGATTGGACTAGATAGCACAGACATTTTTTTGCTGTATCTTGGTAAACATGACAATAATAAACCAGTACTAATACCAATCTACCATCCTGCCCGTGTCAATTCTTTGGTCACCTCTGCAAAAAAAACTTCGTAAGAGGTGAGGTCCAGGTAAAAGCCAAGTTGTCTATCTTTAATCTGTCCTTGGTTTCTAAATCCAAATAAACTCAGTCTCTCAGAATAACCTTCCAATAACCTGCCCACCAATGATGTAGGGCTCACTGGCCTGCAGCTTCCTGCCTTCTCTCTGTTGCACTTTTGAAATATAGGTTTGACATTATCAATCGCCAGTCCCCTCTCTTGCTACCTAATTGTTCTAGGATGCAGCGTTTCGGTCCCCGAGGATTTATTCACCATTATGCATTATCCAACACCACCTCCTTCATAACATTATAAGCTCCAGAATATCGTAGTCCCTTCCTTGTCCTCGGTAGTTACCATGCCCTTCTCCACAGTAAATAAGCAAGAGAAGTGAGTGTCCGTTTAAGAAGTCACCCACTTTCCTTGGCTCTCCTTGATCATTAACGGGACCTGCTGTCCCCCTCGTTGACTTTTACTCTTATTATGTTTAGAGAATCTTTTAGAATACTCCTTTATGTGATCTGCCACAGATAACTCCTGATCCCTTTTTGCTTTCCTAATTTCCTTATTTGTACTCCTACATTCCTTGTACAACACAAGCAACTTACTTGATTCCAGCTGACTAAACCTGACATATACTCCTCCTTTTATCTGACCTGACTCAATATCCCTCGCCAACCAAGGTTCTCTAATCTTGCCTGCATTGCCCTTCACTCACACTTTCAAGAAGGGTCACGACGCAAGACATCACCTATTCCTTTTCACCAGAGATGCTGCCTGAGCCGCTGAGTTGCCCGCCGGCATTTTGTGTCTATGCATAAAGTAGGATCTTGCCATCGATTCTTCAGTGATGTACAACACCAGACTGTGTAGTGCATTTACCTTCAATGTGACCCAGAAATGCAGAAAGTCCTCACCAGTCATTATAAATATTATGCCCTCTAAAGATACCCACTCCACCCTTGCATATCCCCTAGGTCTTATTTTATTGCCTACTCTCTCCCTGCTCTCAAATAGTGGATAAGAAATGCATTTGATATTTAAAATTGATATTCATCAGTCTGAAGAAGGGTCTCAATCCAAAATGTCACCCATCCCTTCTCTCCATAGATGCTGCCTGTCCAGCTGAGCTACTCCAGCATGTTGCGTCTACTTTTGATATTTAATATTGCTATAACAAAATCTTCTGCTTTGTCTCCTCATCTCCCCGAATATTTTTACCTCTTTCAAGCTCCCACAATATCTGGCCACAATGACCTTGTTGGCTTGTTTGGCCCCTGGATGGGCTTCACACACATCCTGCACTGCCGGGTTGGTCACATTCATTCTTCCCTTTGATAATGATTCACCTACCTCCCACTATCCACTCCTGGAACCACCATATTTTGCTGTTTCTTTCTGGTTTCAAGTAACCTAAAAAATGCATAAAAATGCTTTAAATGATGTCTTCTCCTCAATCATCATTCATTCTGAACATTTCTGTTACCTTCAACGTGAACACACCATCAGTCATATCTTTCTGTCCGCACCCATTTCCGGCTTCTGTCGAGACCACTCTCTCCATAACTCCTTGATTCGCTCATCCCTAACCACCAAACCCATCCCCTCCCCTGGCATTTCTCCGGCTACAGGAGAAGCATCACTCTTCCATACACTTCGTCTCTCTCTTCCAACCAGCGACCCCAGAAGCCTTTCCAAGTAAGACAGAGATTCACATATACCTCCTCCAACCTCATCGATTGCATTCAGTGCTCCCAACGTGGCCTCCTTTACATCGGCAAAAGCAAGAGTAAACTAGACTACTATTTCACTGAACACTTGTGCTGTCTGCCAAGACCTATTGGAGCTCTCTGTTGCAAACTATTTTAACTGCCCCTCCCATTCCGCTCTTTCTGTCCTTGGGTTCCTCCATTGCCAGAGTGAGGTCACACCTCATATTCCACTTGGGTAGCTTCCAGCCCAACGGTATGAACATTAAATTTTCCAATCTCAGTAATACCCCCCATCTTGTTGCACACTGATTTCTAATTTCTCACCATTCAGTCATCTTGTCTCTCTCCCTACCCACCCCCCCCCCCCCCCCCCCCCACCCCCCATACACTCTTCCATCCCCATACAATTTTTCATTGTATTTCCTCTTTTCCTCTCTCCTGACCCCTTCCACCTATATCCCGCCCTCTGGCTTTACATTTCACTCATCATCTTAACTTATCCATCACCCTTTTGTCTCCTGTTCACCTCAACCTCTGTTCATCTGCCAATCAAACCGATCTTTCACTGCATTCATGTATCACTTGCTAGGCTTTGCAGCACCCCGCCTCTTCCAGCTTTTTCCTGCCACCACACCTCCCATCAATCTGAAGAGTCTCGACCCAAAGCAACGTCTGTCCATTCTCTCCACAAATGCTGCGTGACCTGCTGTGTTCCTCCAGCACATTGAGTTTTGCTCAAGTTTCCAGCATATGCAGTTTCTTGTGGCTTGTGACAATGTTACTTCATAAGATCAGTTCCAGAAGCAGTATCAGGCTATTTGGCCCATCGTCTACTCATTCAATCATGGCTGATCTATCTTTCCCTCTCAACCCCATTCTTCTGCCTTCTCCCTGTAACTTGGCATAGATATAATAGCAAGGCAAAAAGCATGCCATTTCTGGTCATTCAAATTAAGCTCCCTTCTATAATAGACTTTATTATCAAAAAGAAGTGATAGTCAGTCTCAGCAATCATTAGAAATACAGCAATCCATGTACGAGCAACCTCTAATAATTTCCACACTTTTCATAAACATACCAGGCTAGTGTTACAGGGCATGTTGTACTTTTAACCAAACGGTGCTATATGTCTGTTTGCCCCCTGTGCTGAGACTGGAAGACCATAATTTCAGTGATGTGCTACATTAATTAGTGCCAAAACCTCTGAGGCAAATTAAAAGTAGTGGCACGGCTTTTAATTCAAATTGGCAGAGATGATGATCTTGCTAACGATCACTTTGATGATCTGTGAATTATGTGCACTAAATGTCTTTAGTCAGCTCACCACGCTACCCTACAGCATAAATGTAAGGTCACTGTGTAAGGTGACCAATACTTCAGATGGCATGAGGGTCAGATGATGTTGGTATTCAAGGCATTCAGTGAAAGGTTTAGAGCTCATGCCAGAAGGCGCAGAAACCTAACAAGATTTAGAATCTAAAAATAAATTTGGACTGGCCTACTTCTTGCCAGCATTGATGACAAGAATAAGCGCATTTAACGTAATACCGGGATAACTGGATGGACTGACCTGAATAAAGCTCCTCACGTCATAGATGGTTGTCCAGCTTATCTCCTGTTGATTTAATAGTGTCATCATTGTGCAAGATTCAGCAGGCACCTATTGATGTAATGGGTATTCAGTGCAAAATAACTCACATTTATATGGTCCCTTTAACCCAATAATGTTCCAAACTACCTTGGGAT
This sequence comes from Raja brachyura, assembly GCA_963514005.1. Next base: position 17,948,798 of record OY740790.1, read on the forward strand.
GTTACTTAGATTGACTCTCAAATTAGTAATGATTTTGTACCAGTGCCATTTCAGTTATGATGCATCTTCCATTGTCAAGATAATTATCACAACATCAAATGCAAAAGAAATAAATCACATTTAAATATAGGGTGAAGGAATAACCCCCAGCATATACACTACATTAAAGGTAACTGCAGGAAGACCAAAGCTCAATCTTAAACCCCTTAGCATCCTGGAATTATAGTCCACTTACTAATGGTGGCACCAAAAAAGGTTGTGATCATCTTCTCAGTAAGAAGGAATCTTTGCCAATAAAGAAAATGAACAGGATACTCCTGAATGGTTAATCTCCAATATATATGCCATATATGTGGATCCTAAATAAAACATTACCTTTAGAATAGAATAGTTTCTTTATTGTCATTGTAACATGAACCATGTACAACAAAATTTAAAAATGTCAACCAGTCAGTGCACCATTCAAACCATAAAAGCTAACGATACGTACAAGGTAAAATATTAAAAAGATAAACAACTAAAATAAATATGAAATATGAAAATAACACGCATAAACACCCAACCCTACATCCTTCTGTCGATTTCACAGTGTACCAACCACAGTCCCTTAGTCCCCGCGTTCCTTGGCGGCTACATTTAGTGCCTTTATAGCACTATAGCAGTGGGGTAAAAACCGTTTTTAAGTCTGTTTGTCCTTGTCCTTGTAGATCTGTACCGTCTGCCTGACGGCAACAGTTCAAACAGGGAGTGTCCGGGGTGGGAAATGTCCTTTATAATATTCTGGGATTTTTTGATGCAGCGGGAACTGTGTAAGTCCTCCAAGGTAAGGAGAGGGCAGCTGACAATCCTCTGGGCATTGTCAATGGCCCTCTGGAGCGCTTTCCTCTGAGCCGCTGTACCACACGCGTACACAGTATGTTAGGATGCTCTCAATGGACACCGATAAAAGGACAGCAGCAGTCTCTGTGTGATGTTTTTCTTCCTGAGTACCCTCTGGAAGTGCAGTCTCTGCTGGACCTTTTTTCAGCAGCGCAGAGGTGTTCAAGCTCCACGTCAGGTCCTCCTCCATATGGATTCCCAGGAAGCGGAAATCCCCCACCCTCTCCACACAGTCCCCTCTGATGATTAGTGGTACCATTTCCGTTTTGTTATTCCTGAAGTCTATTATTATCTCCTTGGTCTTTAAGGTGTTCAGGAGCAGGTTCTCCACACCACACTGTCAGCTGCTCCACCTCATCCCGATAGGCGTACTCGTCCCCCCCGGAGATGAGCCCCACCACCGTAGTGTCATCCGCAAATTTGACAATGGTGTTGCTGTGATGGGCGGAGGTGCAGTATGTGTGTAGATGGTGTAGATGGTGAATTACCCACTTGATTTAATGAATCAAGTGGGTAACTCAGAAGCTACATCTTAACCTGTAGAGAGAATATGGAACCACCAGAGATGAATAGTATGCATGTATTTGAGGAGAGACTTGAGGAGAGAGCAAGTTGATGCTGTTTGATTACAGTTGGAGAAAGCAGACATGAAGCTTTATTGCTGCAAGTCCATTTGGCCTGAATGCCCTTTCCCCGTGGGAAGTCTGTAATTGTACACATTGTGAATACAGCATATATAAGCAGCTGGATCTCCCAGTTGCAAACCATATTAACTCTCCTTATCATTCCCACACTGACCTTTCTGTCCTGGGCCTCCTCCACTGCCAGTGTGAGGCTACATGTAAACTGGAGGAAAAACACCTCATATTTCCACTTTCAACCCCAAAGATATGAACATTGAATTCTGCAATTTCAGGTAATTCAATTAAAAAAACATTTTATTTCCTCCACCTTTTCATCTCTGCACTTTACCCACTAATCTGCTCATCAAAAACCTCCTTAATGCACCTATCACTGAAGAAGACACAAAGTGCAGGAGTAGCTCAGTCGGTCAGGCAGCATCTCAGGAGAACATGGATAGGTAATGTTTTGGGTTAGGACCATTCTACATACCTATTACTCTCCAGGCTTTGTCTCACCCCTCCCCTCTTCCAGCTTTCAACCTCGCTCACAATCTTTCTAAAGGGTCCCAACCTGAAATGTCACTTGCTCATGTTCTCCGAGATACGGCCTGACCCGTTGAGTTACTCCGGCACTTTGTGTCTTAATATTAAATGCTTGTTATACGTATCAGTAACCACAAGAGGGCAGCCACATTCCACATTGGAGACACTAAGAGACGGCAGATGTGATTGTGGAGTGAAAATCAAACTGCTGGAGGAACTCAGCAGGTCAAGCAATATCTGCAGATGGAAAGTAATTGTCAATGCTTCAGGTCAAGAGCACAACATAAGGTGCTGGAGAGACTCGGTGGGTCAGGCAGCATCTATGGAGGGAAGGGAAGTTGTTTCAGGTGGAGAAGGAAGGTGGTCAGTCAAAGGGGAAGAGGGGGAGAATCAGGTGCTGGTACGTGATACAGCATAAAATATCCTAGTAATTTAGTCTAAATTAGCCTCCAGTCTTCTGACCTTGATAGTACCAGGCTGCAGTAGAAAGCTTATTCTGTAAGTTTTCCCATCTCTTCCAGCTTAGTGACGCTACTCCCTCTCAGACCTGGCCAAAAATAGAACGTGTTGAGGAGGTAGTTCAAGCAGGGAATACCTGAAAGCCGTGAACTGCAACTCCTACAGGTTCCATTCATCTCTGAAATACTTTCTTATAAAATCTTATTTTGAAAGTTTCAAACAAGTCTTAAGTTACAGCATTTTTGATGAAACATGGCACAATAATAATTTAATACAGATATACATTGTTTAAAAAAAATAAACCTTGCATTTGTGTTGCAATTTACAGATTTTCAGGCACCGTTCCATTGCATACCTGTCTGAGAATGAACCGTGAACAAAACTGGGATGAAGATGAGAAAGAAGGGAACGTTGAATTAGCAGCATCCAACACTGGTAATCTAATAAAGACACAGTATGCATGAGGGATGTACCAACTAAGTGCTTCACAGTCATTAGGAATTATGCCGAGCTACCCAGAGTTCTTTACTCAAATTGTATCACCGAGATCATGTACGTGGGTGGAAAGTTCAAATCCAAAGTTAAACCATTGTGAGCATTCCTTCAACCACATAACCAAAATCCCTCATCCCTGGAATAACTCCAAGGCCTAATTTATGGTGCCCAGAGTTTATGTATGGGCCAAGGTAATATTTTATAAAGGTTCATCATGGCTTCTATACACTTGTACTCTAGGGTTTAAGTCCAAGATACTCTTTTTACTAAAAGCTTTATCAAACTGCCTTGCAACATTTAATCATTTACTACACTACTTTACTAGTCATGGGGCGGCCTGGTCCCCCAACGCAATACTCCACCACTCATCCGTTCCCCCAATCTAATATTGCACCACTTGCACATAGCCCCCAACTGCGCAGGCACGGCTCATTTCCCCTCATTCCCCAGCACTCCCACCCCCTCTTCTTTCCCCACTGCTCCTCCCCTCCACCAATCCATCCCTCACCTCTCCTTTCTCCTCCCCTCAGTCACTCCCTCCACAACCCCTCTCCCCCCCCATTGCCCCCTCCTTTTCCTTATCTCCCACTTCTCACCTCCCCCTATCCCCCCCAGTCCCTCACCTCCCTCCTCTCCCCCTATTACCCACTCCCTCCCTCCCCACTCTCCCCTCTCCACACCTTACTCTCCCCTCAATCACCCCATTCCCCCCTCCCCCCCTCAAATCCCTCCATCTCTTTTCCCCTATCCTCAGTCACTCCCTCCATCCATAAAAATCAGCATCTGTCATTCCTTCCTCCACAGGTCATTCATTGTTAGCTATAGATCCCATTGACTTGATGATTAGACCAGTTTACATCGTGTGAGTGTGTGTGTTACTCAAACTCCATGCAAACTGCTCAGCAACCGTGCAACCCGACTCTCTCTCGGTCCGCCCGTCCACCCACCCGCTGCTGCCGCTCGGCCTGCCCCACTGGTTGGCCCGTCACACCCACCCGCCTACCCGCTCGCTGCCACCACCGCCGCGACGCGCGGGGAGGGTGGGATATGGAGTCGGTGTTTGTCATGGTGGGCACGAGTTTCGATGAGCTGGAGGAGTTCTCCTCCGAGAATGCCGTGAGGGTGAGTTACTGCAACGGCGGCAGCAGAGATGGACCCAGGAGGACGGGTAGACGGGACCACCATTGCCGCAGACGGCGGACGGCGGAGAGAGGTGAGTGATGAGGGAGAGACGGGACCAGGGCCTCCACTGAACTCCCCCCGCAGCCGGTGGTGGGGGAGCCGATAGACAAGTTAGGGGAGGGGAGAGAGGAGTTTGTGAGTCAGGTGGGACAGGCCGCCGCCAGTGGAGCAGAAAGGGGCATCACCATCCCGGCCGTGGCATTGACTGACAGGTGAAGAGACCAATCTGTGTGGCGCTGACTGAAGGAATCTGCGCACATGTGTTTTTTAACATTTTTTTTAAACCTCAATAACTTTTACAATATACCACCGATTGGAATGTTGCACTCGCAGCACAGGAGAACGGTGAGTAACCTGGCAAAAAATCATAGCGCTATCGCGTACCGTGTTTGCGAAAATAGAAAAATCATGCAAACCGGAAGAGCACAAGATCAGAGTTTTAATTATGGATAGATAAATATATGCATAGAATCCATAATGTGATCTATCGTTTCCTGCATCCCATTTAGAATTTAGACCTCTAAATTGCATTACAATGCATTTCCTTATCGTTGCAAATGAAAATGAACACTTCACAATTCTGAGAGATGCCTTTTGATTTGTCTTTTTGCACCAGCCAGTCTGTGTCTTCATGGAACATGAACATTCAAGAGGGAGTTGGATGTGGCTCTCGTGGCTAAAGGGATCAGGGGGTATGGAGAGAAGACAGATACAGTATGCTGAGTTGGATGATCGGCCATGATCATATTGAATGGCGGTGCAGGCTCGAAGGGCCGAATGGCCTACTCCTGCACCTATTTTTCTATGGAAGTTGCCTGTAAAATAATCGCAGTATATATTTGAATAGTTGATGTCCCAATAATCAGATCATTTCTACAGTTAATTGCACCCAGATATTCTTGTACGTAAATTGGAGTTCACTTTCTTTTGATGTATCTCACATGTGCAAGATATAGAGCTATGGTGTTCCTATCTGGGCCTGCTTGTAGCTGGAATCCTTTTTACTGCGCTGTTCATTTGGACAATTAACAGAACCTTTCCTACTACACCCACAGATCATATGCTGAAGGTTGCCATGGTGTGACGGAACACATGGGGGAGGGACACAATGCTTTGTGTGTCTGAGCATCACCACTGATCAAGTCCTGTGTCACAAGTGCCCCCACATTATCGTAAGCTACAAGATGATCAGGAGAACCGATATCAGTCAGATGTGAATCTAAGGGTGGTGATTCTGTGGAGGCCAAGTCAATGGATATTTTTAAGGCAGAGATAGATTCTTGATTAATACGGGTATAAGGAGTTATGGGGCGAAGGCAGGAGAATGGGGTTAGAAGGGAGAGATAGATCACCCATGATTGAATAGCCTAATTCTGCTCTTATCACATGACCTTATCACCTAATGTAATTCAAACCAAAATACTGTGAACAATGAAGAAAGCACTACTGATTATAGTTTCCATTACTTTGTCGGTCTTCGGGTGTAATGGCAAAACAACAGCTGTGCTGAAATGAATCATCAACAAAAGAGCTTGAACCAATTTCTTATTGGAGCATTTACACCTGAAAATGTTCACACACCCAAACTAACTCTGCTAAAATTCCATTTATGCTCAAACTGCTCATAAGAAGATACTAATCGATCTAGTTTCTATGCTATTCAATGTAATCAATAATTCCCTGGCTCTCTACCCTTGTTTTATTCTCCCTATCTGTTCTCAACGCTTAAATTCCTGAATGAACAGAGATATTTAATATCCAAATCCCTCTTGTAAATCAGACCTCTACCATCTACAATAAAAGTCTATGCATATTGGAGATTCAAGTAAAGTTGGTGAATATGTTTATGCAAGCATTACCAGTCCTATTCCTTTGTAAACTTTTCTCTTACACACCCATCAACTCCTCCCCCCAGCCTAATTCTCCTGCCACACATATTTTTGAGAGGTGATTTACAATAGCCAATGAAGCATAGATAGTACCCAGGGTCCACGGAGATGAGTGGCAGCTTCATTCGCTGTTGCAGCATTGTCACATCATCGTTGCTGGGTCAAATGCCAGTTTCTGTGCAATAACATTTGATGCAATTCTTTGGTGGAGCAATGTTATTGTGGCTGGAAGGAGCAGCGTTAAAAGGTTTACATTTCTAGGTCCAAAAGGAGTGATTAGTGACTGGAGAAAGTTTAAACTGGAGAGCAAAGACCATGAAACCTCTTCAGAACAAAAGCAACTCCTGACCCAAATGGCATCACCATATCACTCTTCTAGCAAGGAGGACCAAGACACTCGAAAGAAATTCAGTCGAAAGGTGAGCCAAAACAAGGTCATTGACTGTCCAGAGAAAAAAAGATAAGCTAGAGCTAATGATTTGTACAAATAGAAAACACATTTAGCAAAAAAGCTGCAGTATGCAATACATTGAGAAGAGAAAGTATAGGGAGGGAGGGATGGGGAGAGAGAGAAAACGAATATCAATTGCAACAAAATGGCAATGAGAACAAAAAGGAATGTATATTAATTCTACATGAAGGAACCATCATCTTAAGAGGTATAATGCAAGTGGGCGGGCATTGGAAGATGAAATATGGTGGCAACCTCATCTATGACCAGAGTTCAATCCCAACCCCAAGGGCCATGCATGTCCTTGCTTTGATGCTGAGTTTTCCTCCGGTGCTCTAATTTACTTCCTCATCTCAAGGACATGCAGACTGGCAGGCTAATTGGCCATTGTAAATTACATGTAATGAGTAGATGAGTGGTAGTATATGGAAGAGTAGGTGGGAATGTGGGTTGGCCAAGGGAATAGAATTGGCCTGGGAGCCAATGTAGACTTGATGGGCTGAAACAGTTTCTTAATTACATCTTAAGCAAATATGACATCCAGAGCAGCAGGTATAGGGTTATCATGAGATTTTTAAGTTTCCCCATAGCAATAACATAAGGAGAAACACAAACTTTTTTGGTCTCTTTCTCAGCAAGAACAGTCCAACAAAAGAATCATTTCCGAATACTATAACAGGCAGTATATTAAAATAGCAGAATTAAAACCATACAGCATAGTAAGGTTGAAGATTAGGATGAATGTCATTAGAAGAGTAAGAATTGTAAAGAACTAATGTAGCTGAAACAAAAAAAGCAAGTTACATGGTAAACGGTAGGGAATTGAAGAATACAGTTGAACAGAGGGATCTGGGAATAACCGTGCATATTCCTTGAAGGTGGAATCTCATATAGATAGGGTGGTAAAGAAAGCTTTTGGTATGCTAGCCTTTATAAATCAGAGCATTGAGTATAGAAGCTGGGATGTAATGTTAAAATTGTACAAGGCATTGGTGAGACCAAATCTGGAGTATGGTGTACAATTTTGGTCGCCCAATTATAGGAAGGATGTCAACAAAATAGAGAGGGTACAGAGGAGATTTACTAGAATGTTGCCTGGGTTTCAACAGCTAAGTTACAGAGATAGGTTGAATAAGTTAGGTCTTTATTCTCTGGAGCGCAGAAGGTTAAGGGGGGACTTGATAGAGGTCTTTAAAATGATGAGAGGGATAGACAGAGGTTGATGTGGACAAGCTTTTCCCTATGAGAATAGGGAAGATTCAAACAAGAGGACATGACTTTAGAATTAAGGGACAGAGGTTTAGGGGTAACATGAGGGGGAACTTCTTTACTCATAGAGTGGTAGCGGTGTGGAATGAGCTTCCAGTGGAAGTGGTGGCGGCAGGTTCGTTGGTATCATTTAAAAATAAATTGGATAGGCATATGGATGAGAAGGGTATGGAGGGTTATGGTATGAGTGCAGGCAGGTGGGACTAAGGGAAAAAAGTTGTTCGGCATGGACTTGAAGGGCCGAGATGGCCTGTTTCCGTGCTGTAATTGTTATATGATTATATGGTTAAGTTATAATAGCAACAAAAGGAATGGAACTGGGGTAGGTCATTTGGCCCCTTATCCACTGCCATATCAACAAGACAGTGCTTCCACACCTCAAAAAAAAAAAGTCCTAAAATAGAATCCCAAATTACCTGAAATTTGATGGTATTTCCTGAAATTTTCAAAAATGCTTTCTGCGTGCTATTTGTTGTTATTGTGGGCCGGATGCTGAACTTTCCTGAAATTAATTTTCCTAACTTACCCAAAAACAACCAGAATTTCGAGTAATTTCCTACAAAGTGGAAACACAGCAACAAGATTATGTCAGAGTGCAACAGCACCTTCCTGTAATAACTCCGAATCCTTTAAAAAACAAAAATCTATTGACCACTGCTCTAAATAGGTTCAGCGACTGAGCCGCGGCACTTTTGAGAGTAGTGAATTCCGAAGATTCACTCTTTTCTAGGAGAAGATATTTCTTCTCAACTCTGCCCTAAATTGGCTCTTGTTCCATACAATTTTGCTGGAGGAAACATCAATCTCACATCTACCCTCTCCTTTCTGCAAGAACTTTGCATTTGTTTAATGAGATCACGTCTCATTCTCATAAACTAAAAGGAGCATAGGTCCACTCTGAGCAACCTTGCCTTCAGAGTATGGATTTGTTCTGGAGAATAATGCTCTCTTTTTAAAAGTATATTCTTCGAGAGATCAAGCCTATGCACAATATTCCAATCAATGACCAACATAATTGATGCAAGACGTTTACTCATGCTAAAATTTTCTTATGGTAAAGGCCCACATACATATTCTACCAATAGTTCAATAGCATTTTGTCACATATGCAACTGAACAGTGAAATTGATTTTGCATGTATTATCCATGCAGGCACAGCCATGTTTGGAGCCATAATTCAAAGTCCAAAGTACGTTTGCCCCAAGTTCCAAAGAGCAGTTCCCGTGAACCAACGTCCCTCTCCACTCATTTGTTTGGCCATCTTTGTATCCCAGGCACACCTCCTGCAGTCTTCTTTGAAGGCGCTATCCACATTCATAAAGTCTTACCCCAGCTCACCCTCCTACCAGCCCTCTCCAAGCAACCGAGTTTCTAGGTCCCGCTCGGTTACGCCACCCGATGAGCCATTCTGGCAGGTTTCCAGTCCCGTCGACCTATGAGTTTTTAGACCGGCTCCAGCGGGCTTCCAGGGGTTTCCAGATCTAGTTGACTGACGAGCCTTCAGGCGGGTTACCGGTGCCCCCGACCCTTCAAGGGGGGCCCCTGGGTGCGCTGAACGTCAAGCCTCCAGGAGAGGTCCCGCTGACCAATGGACTTTCTGGGTGGGCACTGCTGCCACAGCCTCCACCACGTGGCTCACTAAACCTCATTCTAAATTTTCTATGATTCATACTTCAGGATATCTATGTCCCTCTGAACATCAGTCTAATCTCATTAAAAAAAAAATTTAAAAATCAGATTGCCATTTTTGAAAAAGTTGAAAAGGGCATTCAAGAGAAGTGCCAAAAACAAGCAAATTATTCGTCATTGTAGGCAATATAAGAAATTATAATTTAGGGAATTAACAGAATCATGAATTGAAAAAGACAAGTATTTTGACATCAAAGGCGAGGCAGACATTTTATGCAATAAATAATTTCAAACTCAAGTGAGCAACCCAACACTAAAGCATTTAGATTAAATGGCAAAGATGGTTTAGGCAATTTAGAATAAATGATGACTTCATGATAAACATTCTGTTGCAAAGCTTTTTCTTTATCCCCGCAAAACAGATGAGTGTCCAGGAATATGAAATGATTCAGGATGAGGATGATAAGACTTGCCTTCGTAAGTACCGCAAGCAAAGCATGCTGAAGATGTACAATCAGGTCAGCGTTGGCCCTCAGTTTGGGATGTTCTACGAGCTTGAGAATGGGGAGCAATTTTTGGAAGTAATTGAAAAAGAACTGAAAAGCACTACGGTGATGGTGAACGTTTATGAAGATGGAGTCAAGGGATGCGAGTCCTTGATCAACTGCTTAACATGCCTTGCTTTGGAATATCCCATGGTTAAATTCTGTAAAATAAAGGCCTCCAACACTGGAGCTCGTGATCGCTTCTCTGACCATATTTTACCAGCATTACTGGTATATAAGGCAGCAGAGCTAATTGGCAACTTTCTTCACATTACTGAACAGCTAGGTGAAGAATTCTTTGCGGTGGATGTTGAAACCTTTCTCAATGAATATGGTCTTTTGCCAGGAAAAGAGTTTAGCGCTTGTGAAAATGCCAGTGATGGTAGTGATGTAGATATTGAATAAATACTAGGACAGAGGGCACCCAACTCAGATCAGTTTCAGGTACACAGAAGTTAAAAAAGATCCTAATGCACACTTGGCTACACACGATATTCCTTTGCCTCGATGACTCATTGATTTCCATACATGGATTAGCAAGTTTGTATACTAAATAGTTAGAAGAAGCGCCACAGATCAGAGTTACTTGAGCTTGATCGAATGTACAATAATATTACCAGAGTTTATCCCTACCTCTTCTCACTATTCTCGATTCACCCTGTAATCCAAAGAACTACTTTCCCCAGCTTTAAATATGCATAATGACTCAATAGGCTATGTTTTCTGGAGTAGAAAATTCAGAACTCTGGGAGAAGAAAATGACTTCATCCCAATTATGTCAATGTCTTATTTTGAGATTATGCCCATGTGCCGCTTCCCTTTTCCTTTCTACTTCATTATTCATCAATAGTTAAATGAGAAAATTAAATTAGTTTCTATCGCCTAGCGTTATGTATCGTTATTCCACACAACATTCACAACATTGATGAAAAGATTCTAGATTTTGCTTATGTTCAGGTATGCAAAGACAGCAAAGATTTGTTCCAGCCAAAAGGCAATGGTTGCACTACAAAATCAAATTGAACTTGTGTGAGCCTTCCCCCACTTTCTGTGTAGATTCTAAAATGTAGAAACATTGAAAATATGACTTGTTTAGTACTTTGATCCTGTTCTGCCACAGTACAATCATGGCAGGCCACCTATTCCAATAACACTTTCCCACTCTCTCCCCATATCCTTTAATGGGGTAGCTTATATTATAAAACTTTGGTTATGCAAAGAAAATCTTTAAGATGTAAAATTGAGTGCAAAAGCTCTCTCTCTGGCTTGGCCATTATGAGTCTTCTGAGAATCCTATCTTTAAAATAGTTAAACACCCTGTGCAAGTAGATAAGACCAAAGGTAATTTTTGTTCTGTTTAACATTGCTTGGGTACATTGTAACACTACTTGTTTGTACGTTACTTGTTTGTGCTGTTTTTATGGCATATATTCCACTGTGGAAAATTCCCACAGGATTTAGATTTCTCAAAACTGTCAAAAAAGCTTCAGAAATCTGTGAACGAGACAGAAAACCTTAAGTCTAAACTCTTGGGGATAGAAATCTGTCTGTCAATTGCATAAAGTTATTATTATTGTTTCAGCTGACTACCAGTGACTTGAATGGAAATAAATACCACTGTCCAAGACACACTCCTTGCCCTTGGTCTCATCAGTGAAAATTTAAATTTGATGAATGGCACCGTCTTGGAATTTGGAAAAAAAGATGGAAAGACAGGGGTTGATGTGGAGTGGATTTTACTGAATTCTTTACTCTCACAGTAATATATTGGTCTATATTACCCGAGTATAAACTTTGTTCTGCTCTGTCCCCATCGTTATTACCTGCCTCTATGGTCATATCACAGCTGTCAACTAAGAAATTGGCTAGTTTTATTACCAGTGCCCTAGTTTAAATTATGTTATAGAAACCTGTATGAATAGACTTAAAACGATTATAATCATTACTTTATATTTTACTGCTTCTTGGATATTGTTATTAAAAGACAGAATTCAGTGTATATCAGTGAGTAAGAAATTTGAAATAAATGTGGGAAACATTTCTTATATAATCTAATAAGGTGGGCAGATATCTTTGACCAAATACTAAAATCCACACCCTTTGTAGATATCTACCAAAGAAACAATCATATCCTTTGTTATAAATGCTCTCCCACCCTAAGTATTTCCAAACATTTCTCATTTTTATGTTGCACAAGTGTAACTTCTCATTATAGGATTACCATTATAGGAAATATTTGTGAAGTTTTTTTTTGCACATTAAAAGGTATCAATTTGCAATAGTAATATAATAAAGATGAAACCTTCATAAGTAGATGCCTGAATTATTTTCTTCCAAGAAGCTTAAGTGATGAAGAAATATAACGTGGGTTGATACTACTCGGGACACTATGAGGTGAGGAATTACTCAGGTTCATACCTGTAATCCAATGAAGACAGTGTACTTGTTTCAGAATCAAACTAAATTAACTTTGACTTTAGTTACTCCACAAATGCATCAAATAACATAGTTTTGTCCTGTAGTGGAATCCAACCTTAATTAGATCAGCAATGGAGTAAAAACTCCTGAGTTCTTAGCACGCAAATAGAATGCTGGTCAGAGATGGAGTCAGAGCCTCACACAGTGTGCAAATGGCCCTTTTGGTCCAATATGTCCATGATGACCAAGATGCTCCATCCGAGCTGGACTCATCTGCCCGTGCATGGCCCAATTCACTTTAAACCTTTCCTACCATATAGCCATCCAAATGTCTTTTACATGTTGTTTATGTACTTGCCTTAACTGCTTAATCGAGAAGCTTGATCCATATATCCACCATCCTGTGTGAAAAGATTACCCTTGGGTCCCTATTAAATCTTTTTCCCCCTCCTCACAAATGTGGCCTCATCAACGCCGTGTTCCAGAGCAACATAATGTTCCATCCTCTGTATTAAATTTGCTGATGGATGAAGGCCAGCATGTCCTCCTCATTACCCTATTTTCCTGCGACGCTGCTTTCAGGGAACTCTGTGCTAGTACTCCTAGATCCCTTTGCTCTATCAGACTTCACAGTGAACAGTGGGGCCCTGGGAATTTCTAGCACCGATTTATCTTCCCAAAACCCAATACATCTGATTATCTGAATTAAACTCAATTTCATATTTCTCGGCCCACTTGCCCACTGATCTATCTTTTCTATTACTAAAACTCTCGTGTCCTCTTCCGGTTTGCGTTTTTTTTTTAATTTACGCAAAACCGCTACCCTGTATTGCTAGGAATCTTTCGCCATCTTACCACTGCTCAAAGTGCACCAAGTTTTGTTCCGATCGGTGAAATATTAGAAAAGTTTAAAAAATCGTGAGATCAGCAGATTGCACTTCCCGCCTGTAAGTCACCCTGAAGTGAATGCCCCTTCCGGCACCCGCGGAGAACAAATCCCCGGAGACGGGGCCGAGTCCGTGAGCAGAGTGTGGGCTGCTTCTGCGGCGACCAGCATGACGAGCCGGGAGCTGATAAGTTGAACCGGAAGCCTCTGAGTGAAGTCGGAGTGGGACCGGGAGTTGCTGCATGAGGCCGAAAGCTGAAGGTGAGGGGTGAGTAGATTGAGAGCCGTGTCTGCTGCGTCCAACCCTCCCTTCTCCAATCCCCCCCTCCACTAAACACCCCCCCCACTCCCCCACCTCCCCATTACCCCCCTCCACCACATCCGCCTTCGACCATACCCCCCCTCATCCACACACCCCCCTCCTCACAAACCCCCCGTCCACATCCCCCTTCCACCACCCACACCCCCACCGTCCACTCCCCTCCCCCCACGCTCTCCCCCCACTTCCACCCCTGTCCCACACACACCCCCACACCCCTCCCACACATGAAGAGGAAGAGAATCTGAATCAGAATAGTACTTTATTTGCCAAGTATGTTTTGCAACATACAAGGAATTTAATGTGCCAAGTCAGTCATACAAATAAAAAGCAACAAATCACACAAAACACATTTTAACATGCACATCCACCACAGTGACTCCTACACATTCCTCACTGTGATGGAAGACGAAATAAAGTTCAAGTCGCTTCCCTTTGTTCTCCCGTGGTCGGTGCCTCGAATCCTCCTTTGACGAGACGATCTTGACCTCCGTAGCCGGCGTCGTTTGGGCCCTCCATGTCGAGGCGTTCAGTTCCTGCATCGAGGGGATGTCAGCTCCCCCACGCTTGGCAATCAAAATCAGATTTTATTCGCCAAGTATGTTTTGCAAAATACGAGGAATTTCACTCGAATCAAACATCATTTCACTGAGGAATCAAACCTGCAAGCTGTTGATGGTAAGTCCGCAGGCCGCGGTTGGATCGATCCCAGGCAACGGATCAGCTCCGATGTTCACTCCGCTCCCCGCAGTGGGGCTCAAAGTCAGTCCGAGGAGGCCTCCAGCTCCATCGATGGAAGGCCGCAGAGCACCCGGAGAATGCCATGCGAAAATCAATCGCATCTGTGGCAAGGTACGAACCTGAAAAAAAGTTTCCCACGATCCCCACCCCCCACATAAGACAAACCGGAGAACATTAAAATGGGGGGGGGGGGGGGGGAAGAGCTGGGGGGGATGAGGGGAAATGAGCTGCGCCTGCGCAGTTACGGGGAACCAGGCCTCCCGTGTGACCAGAACCCAACAGGTTCCACTTAAGCTCGTCCCACTTGGGCGACGTAAACAGCAACCTCTGGCGACCTTGCCTGCAACCCATGGTCGCTGCAAGGTTGCCACGAGGTCACAGGAGGTTTTGGTCACTCGCCTGGAAAGCCTCAAGCTGGATCGACCGGCTGCGTTGAAACCGTGAGCTGGACCGACCAAAGCGCGAGCTGCATCTACAGACCGCACACACACACACACACACACACACATCGCGAAGGTGGGGGCCATGGAGATCGGGGGAGTGCTGTCTGCATGAGGGAGAAGGGGAGGGGGGAGGGGGGAGACAGTTTTAAGAAGTTTAATAAAGTTTAGCAGGCATTTAACCTATCGGTGGGTCTTCTAGTTCGTGAAACTCCAATGAGCCAAACAAAATGGCCGGCAGGCAAAGGAGATTGCCTTTGACTGCCTGTAAGGAAATAGCGACCCCACTCCATTGGCTTCGACCACACAGCAACCTATTTTTAGTCGAGGACGGTTTTAAATATGTTGGAAAAAAAAGCAGCGATCTCAATGAAGCTTCGATCATGCGGAAACCACTTTCGACCATGAAAGAGACTGACCAAAACCACCTGCGTCCTCGTGGCGACCATGGGTTGCGGGCAAGGTCGCCAGAGGTTGCTGTTCAGGTCACCCAAGTGGGACAGGGGCTTGAGTCTAGTTATTATGTTAATTCGGTGCCGTTAGCTAGCTCTCCTAGGATCCCATGCAATCTAACCCTGCAGACCAGCCTACCATGCGGAACGTATAGAAGACATGCTGAAGTTCATATAGACTAGACCTATGTTCTGTCCTTGTCAAATTCAAATGCCAGAGGAGATAGTTGAGGCAGGTACTATAACAGCATTTCAAAGACATGGTACATGGGTAGGAGAGGCTTAGAAGGATATGGGCCAAATGCAGGCAAGTGTTTAGATATAGTTTAGATGGGACATGAATAAATTGGGCCGAAGGGCCTGTTCTGTGCCGTATGACTATGAAAAAAGGACTGTTTTTCACTGGAGCATTGAAGACTGCGAAGCAATTTTTCCAAGTATATCAAATTATGAGAGGCATAGAAACATCAAATACTAGAGGGCATAGCTTTAAGGTGAGAGCAGTAAAGTTTAAAAGGAGATTTTTTTTTAAACAATGAATGGTAGGTACCTAGAATGCACTCCCAGGGGCAGTGATGGAAGCAGATACAATACCAACATTAAGATCAGTTGCACAAATAACAAATGAGGGTATACACCACATGCAGCTGATGTTCAGTTTAAGTTGGCATTATGGTCGGCACCGATGTTGTGAACTGAACATGTGTTCCAGAGATGAGATTCATTACCACTTCCGATAAATCATCAGATTCATTTGGCCATCTGAGGAAAAGTATCTAACGATCAAGACTTCAAACGCAGGGTATGCAAATAGTCGCCACATAAATGGCAATGACAGTTACAAAGTACCCCCATGCCGGGTCCTCCTTTGTTCTTCCCCTCCATGGTGGTTCTCCCATGCCCTCATCAACCCGCAAGGCTCCACTGACCCGTGAGGCTCCGTCAGCTGGAAGGCTCCATTGCTGCCGCGAGATTCTGTCAACTCACGAGCCTCTACTGACCCACGAGGTGCTGTCGGCCACGAAACTCCACTGCCGCCATAAGGCTCCGTCGGCCGCGAGACTACACCGCTGCGAGGCTCTGTCGGCCACAAAACTCCACTGCCGCCATAAGGCTCCGTCGGCCGCGAGACTACACCGCTGCGAGGCTCTGTCGGCCACAAGGCTCCAACGCCGCCACAAGGCTCCGTCGGCCACGAGACTCCACTGCCACCACAAGGCTCCGTCGGCCGCGAGACTACACCGTTGCGAGGCTCCGTCGGCCGCGAGACTCCGTCGCCGCCACAAGGCTCCGTTGGCTGCTGTGAGGCTCCACCGACCCAGACAGGCTTTGTTGCCCAGCTTGTCTGCGGCCTCCTAGGAGGCATCCACCAACATCATTGATTCCCATGTTCCTGTAGGTTTCAGACACACAGGTTACCCACAGCAAGATAGCAGCGGAGAAAGGGAAGATCTATACCTATGAACGGCCTAGGAGCACACTTCCAGCACCTTCAAAAGTGCTCATAAAGTTTTGAGCTCGGCTATGGGAAGCAAGTGGTGGCAACCTTTGCACGTGGAAGCAAAGCGGTTGCTGTGGGAGGCGAGAGAAGGCGGCAGGTCGAAGTGTCAGTAGTGCAGTAAGCTGTTGGAATCTACAGCAGCTGACGGATCACTTAAATCAAAGGTTGTTGGAGGACCCACAGAAATCGGACGTTCACGCAGATCAGGCGACCCTTTGTGTACTGCCTCAGTAGAAATTTTGTTTTCATTTTACACACTACAATCATTGCACTCTTAAGGGATTAGACAGGCTAGATGCAAGAAAATGTCCCCGATGTCCAGGGAGTCCAGAACCAGGTGGTCACAGTTTAAGAATAAGGGGTAGGCCATTTAGGACTGAGATGAGGAAAAACCATCTTCTCCCAGAGAGTTGTGAATCTGTGGAATTCTCTGCCACAGAGGGCAGCCAAGGCCAATTCACTGCATATATTTAAGAGAGAGTTAGATATAGCTCTTAGGGGTAACGGAATCAAGGGAGAAGGGGAGAAAGCAGGAACGGGGTACTTATTTTGGATGATCAGCCATGATCATATTGAATGTCGGGCTGGCGCGAAGGGCCGAATCCCGCACTTATTTTCTATGTGTCTATGTTTACTTTGTCTTATTGTGCTTTTGTTTAGTATCATAATTACTAGATTGTTTGCAAAACAAAGCATTTCACTGTATCTCGCTACATGTGATAATAAAGTAACAATTGAGAAACTATTAACATTGGCTGGATTTTTTTTAAAAATCAGTGTTCTCAGTGTTCTCTCCCACCAACTTGCACAAATAGAGGTGCCAACTTCAATGAATAGGATAAATCACCCATATGCCCGACACCAAATTCAGAAAAAAGGTCTCAACCCAAAACGTCATCCAAAGATGCTGTCTGTCCCGCTGAGTTACTCCAGCTTTGTGTCTAAATTCAGGAAATAGTTGCCTTATTCTGAGCTATGTCACGATGAGAGATTCCAAGGAGAAAATATTTTAAGAATGTTCCTGGAAAAATAGAAAAATTGACTTCTGAGCCAAAATAGTAAAAAAAAACATCTGTGATAGCAGAGAAATCTTCAAGTCCCTTCATCAGCAGTACATATGGTGGCCCTTCCCATACTGCATGTATAATTGTCCCTCAAGCATCTTCTGGTCCACTTGCAGCAGTCCTGCAGATCCCACAATGGCCTCATTCAGCCCACAGAACTATAGTGGAAACAAGTTACTCTTGAGAAGACCAGCTTATGAAGGGGCAAAAGATTGGGGTAGAGTCAGTTCGAATACGCTGACAGTTTTACTGGGAGGTTATACTTAACTTTCAACAACATAATCCATGTAAATTCCACACCTGATGCATTCTACCAGGTCACTGAGTATCAAGAAATCTCATTGCATAACTAGAATTGACATGAATGTCACAACCCTGTCCTAATCTGTGAAAACTGTAAATGAGTAGCCCATTCCATCTGTAATATATGTTCCCTGTCTGCTTAACACATTTCTGTCATATGTTTAATATCAACACTTGCATAACATGCAAAGGAAATCTGCAAGAAATGTAGCAACCTATAAGACTCATGCACAAGAGGCACAATTGTGATTGGTGACAGTTTTGGATACATTCCCCACATATAGTACATAAAAATGTTGGACTTCACAGAAGAATTTCTAAATTATGGAACTTACAAAAAATGGCTACTGATATGAAGCAGAGTTGCAGGCTGCCCTGGTGATCAGAGTTGAAGGAGTTCTCATGCACCAGAACAAAAATATATTTGTTAGTTTGATTGTATAAGTAACAAATCAAATGTCCTTTTTACTCAAGAGTAAGGTATGACATCTAAAAGAATAATAACACGCATGATCAATTCAAAATAGATCTTGTTACGTATCGTCTAGGATATTGCAACCACAAAAATGGTGAAAGATTGTGGTCAGGCAAAGAAAAACCAATGCTTAATTTATAATGAAATTATAATTCTCCAACAATTTTAACAGCTCCAAGAATATATTTTTTTAAATGGTCATAATTTTTATAAATATATCTTATCAACTATTATAGTCCATGTTAATGAGCAACACTTAGAGTGATACTCCCAGATTATATAAGGCACCAAAATTTCTCGCTCTGTTATGCTTTTATTCAAATGGAGATGAGAATACAGTTTCCGTCAAAAAAGCATGGGAACTGGATTTTATATGTTCCTTGAAAAGGGAGATGAATTGCTGTTATTCATGGCTCAAGCTCATCCCTGTAAGAAAAGAAAAATAGGCGAGTTATAAATTCTACATTTGACATAGTTTTATTAAACATCCATGATTAGTAAAACCAAATTACTTTACCAGTGCATGCCCAATTTAGGACTGACTATTGCTCATCAGATCTACCCTTGCAATAAGA
Source organism: Raja brachyura (assembly GCA_963514005.1). The sequence continues at coordinate 17,967,936 of OY740790.1, forward strand.
GGACCAGCCTTAATGTTTCAGTTAGCTTTCTGCAGAGGAATATTTTAACCTTTATGGGAAAAGCAACCAAATGGTGCCAATTTTAAATATTTAAATATTATTCAAATTGTCCTTATATATTCAAAAATTTCCCCTCATTATTTCAGTCAGTTTCATAAACAATAGAAATTGCATATAGTATATGGTAGCAAAGCAGTCCAAGGAAGTATTTGGTTTTGAGTCAGCATTTTCCTGTGGGCATTTTTCCCCATCAATCCGTGCTGTAATTGTTATATGGTTATAATCAATGCACAGTATCAAAATTACAAGCAATGCTTGACCAGTGCTGCTATGAAATGCAAAGTAATGAAAATTAGGACTCCAAATAGAAAAAAAAGTATCAAAATAGGTCAAAAACTTTATATAGGTTTATATATTATGAACTTAAGGCTCAGGTGTGGAAGAGAATGCATGTACCAGGAGTTACATTTTTTAATCTAGATTTTACAATAAAATTATTTTTTGTTTGCAGAATGTAGTTCCCACTGCATAATGAAAGCCTGAATGTTTTCAATTCTTCCTTCAGAAAATCACAAACCATTTCAAAAATCCATTTTTGGAGCACAAATAAATTACTGTTACCAAATACTTTTACGGGAGGTTAGTATTCATAACTAAATTAACGCAAATGACAATCTGTCCAATGCTCTTCAAAACAACTCACTGAAATGTTCCAAAATAAGCAAATTATTTTTCATGTTCTTTTGAAATTAACATACATACAAGCCGTGTCTCAATGGTGCACCATTACATAATATGGCTAAATTGAAATAAGTTAGAAACTAACTCATCTTTACTTTGACAGCTAAATGGGGTCCAAGAGAAAGGCAATGTATTGCTCATTTTCAGCGGCTATTAGGAAAACCAAGATGAAATAATCAAATTTCTTGACATTCTTTTGACATTTCTTGAGTTGGATGTGACAGTGTACTATCAAGCAGACACAAGAGATTGCAGACATTGGACTCCATCTGCCACCTACTTAACCCAATTTTGAAAATGTGACACGTGCTTTGATTTGAATTGATGGCCAAAATAATTTTAAAATGGTAAGCACTGAATAAACGTCTATGCACCGAGAGATTTGAAAGCATGGCTCAGAAGATGCAAAATGTCGTCGTGGCTGTCCCTCGAGGTCGAGGATGATGGTCTACGTTCTGTTGTTTTTATGGACTCTCAGGTGACTTATGAGTCCAATCCTGGCTTTGAATGTACTTCTGCATTCAGGACAGATTATTCCAGATGGCAGATCAGGCTTTGGTTGTTGACTGCCTCTCTTCCCGTTTTCTTCTAATTCTGAGCATCTCGGCTTCAAAGGTCGCTGTTCCTTCTTGGATGATGGTTCGCCAGAGTTTCTTGTCCTTGGCATTGGTTTCCCAATTGTCGATGTCAATTGCACATTTCTTCATGCTGGCTTTTAAGGCGTCGTTGAATTTCTTCTTTTGTCCGCCTCCTTTACGTTTGCCTTCTTTAATGACCGACCCATCTTAGTTGTTTCTTGATGACGAAGGCTTCGATGCTAGATGTTTTTGCTTCATTCAGCACGCTGACGTTGGTTCTTCTGTCTTCCTGCTAATATTAAGCTGCTTCAAAGACATTGTTGGTGGAACTTTTCAAGTGTTTTCAGATGGCGTCGGTATGTTGTCCAGGTTTCTGATGCATTGGAATCACCACTGCCTTGTACACTAACATTTTGGTGTCTGTTCGGATGTCACGATTTTGAAAGACTCTTGTTCAAAGACATCCAAAAGCTGTGCCAGCACACTTATGACAATGTTGCATCTTATCATCAAGGTCGACATTGGAGGAGAGGTGACTTCCAAGGTACGGAAAACGATCCACATTTCCAGGGTTGTTTTACCAAGTTGAATTGATGGTTCTTTCCAATTTGTCTCAGTTGGTGATGACTGGTAGGTAACCCGAGTCTTCTTGGAGTTGATGGTAAGTCCAAGTTTCGTGTATGCACTGTTGAATGCAGTCAGGATCTGTTGCAGATGATTTTCTGAGAGCCACAACACAGTTGTCGTCTGCGTATTGGAACTCGATTTGAGAGCTCATAGATGTCTTAGTTTTGGACTTGAGACGGGCAAGATTGAAAAGTCTGCCATCTGTTCTGTAGACGATTTTGTTTCCTGGGGGTAGGTCTTCCTGGATGTGGATGGCTGTCGCAATGAAGATGGTGAACAGTGTTGGGCCAATCACGCATCCCTGTTTCACTCCTGATCTGACCTGAAACAGCTGTTGCTGGCCATGATTGTGGCAAGCATGTCATCGTGGAGGAGTCTCGTCGATGACGATGACAAAATGTAACCACACAGGTAAGTCAAGCGATTTGGCAAGCAATTGGTACACTGCAAGGGATTGGAACACAATATTGGGAAAGTCTTACTCAAATCTACTAGACTTTGCTGAGACATGCAATGCACTGCACCTCAACGCAGTGCAATGACAGGTAATCGCCCTGAAATACTAAATTCAATACAATACAATTCAATACAACACAATTAAATTCAAATACGAATAGAATACTTAGACTGAATAGATGCCAACAGGCTGCTTTCTCATGTTGAAGGGTCCAGAACTCGTGTGGTGGGGTGGAGGGAGAGAGAAGCATAATCTGAAGACAAGGTGTTGGAAGAAGAGAACAGCTTTACATGAAGTTGCTGTAAAAGTTTTGGAATTGTCTGGAACTGTCCGAGAGACCCATGGATGCCAAGTCATTGTAGTGAGCAGGCAGAAATGTGGACTTGGAGCACAAGCCCACCCATGATCTTATAATGATGGAGCAGATTTAAAAGATTTTATAGCACATTGGTGAACCTATTTCTCATGCTCAGGCTTTCATAAAAGCAAACTTGGTAAATGTAACTGAAAATTAAAACAAAACTGCACATGCTACTCAGCAATCAAGCAGCGTCTTTCTAGAATTTTCTGTTTTGCCAAAATGAATAATCTACACATTATGAGACTTAAAATATAGTTAACTTTATAATATCTTTAATGAGACTTACTGCAATGAAGTAAACAATGACAGAGACTGCGATTGCGATGACTCCTACACCTGCTGCTGCTGCCATGCCTTAAACATAATGAACAAACAGTTGATGAAGAATGATATACGAGAAAGGTGGCCTATGTTGCTCCATAGCTTGGCCCTGAACAGTAATATGATAATTACAAATGCAGGGTGGGATTTAAATGGAGGAATTTAGATTAAAAAACTGAATTCTTGAAAAATCAATGTAATTATTGAATTGTATTCTTATTACTGGGAGAAACATTTTCTCTACAATCCTCTAACACAAACGGAAGATTGCAGCTGGGCATGATCTTCCCATGCATTCCCAGTATTCAGTTTCATGTGAAAAGGATAATTCACCTTTTATATTAGATCAATATCAATAAATTAATTACTGCAAATATATACATTTTACAGGAATATGTTCAACTCAAGCAACAAAATTGCAATGAGTGCCAAGAAGGGATGTTCAAAACAAAATGTTCATAATAGTTTTTAACATTTTACAATCATCCATTAAGACTGGACTAAGACTGTATTAACACAATCTATAACCTTATTATCACTGAAGAACAAGACTGGGTTCACACATTAAATACCCCAAAAACTGTGCAACAATATAGTTTATGCTCAATCGTTCACACCAATCAGGTTTAGAAATCTTTTATCCATTTTTAAAATATACCAGGAGTTAGATTGAACCACAGGGCATCATTTTAGATACACTAAATTCCTCCCCCAATATCCAAGATGATATTCATGTGCATATTTCTGGTGGGAAAAATGTCAATATAGGTTTTGTTTGTAAGAATAACATCAGCCGGTAAGGTGCAGAGATAATCTGTTGAAATACTGTGCAGTGCTGATTTCATGCTGCAATTACCATTCAGCGACGAGCTTAGCTCAGTGGTTTGCATGCACACACAAAGTTCAAACAAGGGATCCCTTCCCCACAGCCAACCTTCTGGCTTCACATTCCTGCTTGTGCCCACACTGCAGCCAAACTGCATTTGCCAGCTCCTGAACCCAGCCACACATCATTGCCAGCCCCTGGTACCTAATCGCATCCTTAACGCCAGCTGCCGCAATTAATGCTCCGGGTTCTTGGCCAGGCCGCACATTTAACTGCATTTTGATCGCTAAAAATTACCTGTGTATTTAAAGCCAGTCTCCGTAATTACTTCCGCCTTGTCTTCTTCGAACAGTTTTATTTCTGGTTCTTTAAACAAAACATTAATTGGATGAATTGGCTGGAAGTAATTTTATTCCTTTTATAAACATAGTTCAAACCTCTACTCTATGGATAATCTGCATTCTAGGTGGTTATTAATTCAGTGAAACATTATTAGCAGCAAAAGAAAATATTCAATCTTCCATAATTCAAGAGAAACAGGTCAATTTTGAACTTTCACTGCTCTAGTTGAATATCTCCAGTGATAATTTCTTGGCACTGAGATGTACTGAAGTGATGGATAAATTCTAAACTTTAAATTCTGATCTATGTCAATCTTTTATGTAGCACGTTATGCATTGGATGTAACTTTATAGATTCTGTGATATTTGTACATATTACCTTAAATATAACTTGCTTTATAAAGTTTGTTTTTTCCTGCTATTTCCTTCTGATAAAAGGCCATTCAACATATCAAGGCTATGCTGGCTCCCAGACCAATCTTCCACTTATTCTGTTTTTCATTGTGGTTACAGAAGAAAGATTATAACAGCATTTGAAAGATAATAGGACAATTGCATTGATAGGAATGGTGTAGAGGGATATGGGGCAAATCTAGACAAATGGGAGTATCTTATTTAGCAATGTTACAAAATTTTGAGATTTAAAAAATCAAGTCTGCAATTTATCCCACCAGATAAAGCACAAAAAGAAATTTAATTTGACACCTAATTCACTCTCATATCTTCAGTATTAGGAAAGTTATGACCATTTTCATATTCGGAAATTAGCATCTTGTTCCCCATTGCCTTTCAATTGACTTAACTCAAAAGCTGTGATCTAGAACAGTTAAAAGCCCATAACTTTCTTAAAAACTAAGAGAACTCAATGAAATTTTCAGTTATTATAGATTGAAGCATTCTGAAACAAATATAAAACAATCTTACTTGGATGACCTGAAATTAAAGCATATAATTAGCTAGTTATCTAATTGCAGCTAATTACAAAATTCAATGAGTAGATGTAAACATCTATCCATTTCTTAAGAAATGATAAACTTTTTTAAAATTGCCCGTGTCCAAATAACATTCACACAAGCCCCATTTTATTTCCCTCCTTTCTCCTTAGAAGTGTCAACTTCCCAATTTCTATAATGGTTTGAATAAAATTAGGTGCCGACTTTGGGAAAAATCACATCATCCCATTTGTGAAGCACTTTGGAAAATGGTCCTCAGATGAAATAGTTTCATGATGCTAACATTACCCATTGAAACAAATATACCACGGGGGAGATTGAAGTATAGTTTAAATTGTAACTTAAACAATTTACATAAAAATAGGTAAACACTACATTTTGTATCTTCAATATGCAGCCTTAATTGCAAAATTTTAAAAAAATCAGTCCAGACTGCCTATTCCATCAAAAATCTAGGACAGCAAAGAAACTATAAACACACTTCAAATTCTTACACTTTTAAATACGTAAGCATATTTTCATTTGTTAAATTACATTTCCTCCATTTTTACCTTTGGTAGGAGAGACCCCCATCTCTTCTGCAATTTTTGCATTCAGTATAAAATATAAATGAAACAAAAATTAGACACGTGGAAAGCGGGAAAAATAGGACCATAATGAATTAAAAATGAAATAAAGTAAATAATGACCAGAACTTTGACTTCAGTTATGGTGCAAAACAGGATGATCAGAGTCACTGCCTGTTTCATATACTCTGCTTGATTTTTCTTTCCCAATTCTCTATCAGTCATTTTATTTCAGGAAGTTGAAAGTTCTGGTGAATATTTCAATGTATGTATTTAAAATATACAAAAACCTCAGTTGTACGATAATTATTAAAGAAAACAATTGAAATCTAATTGTGCAAAGTACAACGGAAATGTAGAAAATTAAGTTATTTACAGTTCAGGCTATTTCCCGATATTATTTTCTGATGTTCGCCAAGCGAGACACTAGTATTTTGTTGTGATTGTATTAATTGATATTTTTATACATTTTGGTTTCACCATGTACAAAATACAGCTGTGATTATATATTGTTCCCCCATTTCAGGGCACCATAATGTTTGGGACACATGGCTTCACAGACGTATCTAATTGCCCAGGTGTGTTTAATTGCATCCTAAATATAGATATAAGAGAGTTCTCAGCAACTAGTCTTTCCTCCAGTCTTTCCATCACCTTTCAAAACTTTTATTGCTGTTTATCAACACGAGGGCCAAAGTTATGCCAATGAAAGTCAAAGCAGCCATTATGAGACTGAGAAACAAGAATGAAACTGGTAGAGACATCAGCCAAAACTTAAGCTTACCAATAAGAACATCAGAAGGAAGAGAACACTGGTGAGCTTGCTAATCTCAAGGGGACTGGCAGGTCAAGAAAGATCTCCACAACTGATGACAGAAGAATTCTCTCTATAGTAATGAAAATTCCCCAAACACCTGTCCGACAGATCAGAAACACTCTTCGGGTGTGGATTTGTCAATGACCACAGTCCACAGAAGACTTTATGAACAGAAAAACAGAACCTACACTGCAAGATGCAAACCACTGGTTAGCTGCAAAAATAGGATGGCCAGGTCACAGTTTGCCAAGAAGTACATAAAAGAGCAAACACAGTTCTGGAAAAAGATCTTGTGGACAGACGAGACAAAGATTAACTGAAATAAGATTGATGGCAAGAGCAAAGTATGGAGGAGAGAAGGAACTGCCCAAGATCCAAAGCATAACACCTTATCTGTGAAACATGGTGGTGGGGGTGTTATGGCCTGGGCATGTAATGCTGATGAAGGTACTGGCTTCACTTATCTTCATTGATGATACAACTGCTGATGGTAGTAGCATAACAAATTCTGAAGTGTTTCGACACATCCTATCTGCTCAGGTTCACACAAATGCTTCAAAACTCATTGGCCGGCGGTTCATTCTACAGCAAGCCAATGATCCCAAACATACTGCCGAAGCAACAAAGGAGCTTTTTAACGCTAAAAATGTGTAAATTCTTGAGTGGCCAAGTCAATCACCCGATCTGAACCCAAATGAGCATGCCTTTTATATGTTCAAGAGAAAACTGAAGGGGACTAGCCCCCAAAACAAGCATAAGCTAAAGATTGCTGGCACATGTCTGGGACAGCATCACCAGAGAAGACACCCAGCAATTGGTGATGTCCATGAATCGCAGTCTTCAAGCAGTCATGGCATGCAAAGGATATGCAACAAAATACTAAACATGACTACTTTCATTTACATGACATTGCTGTCCCAAACATTATGGTGCCCTGAAATTGGGGGGGAGGGGCGCTATGTATAAACACTGCTGTAATTTCTACATGGTGAAACCAAAATGTATAAAAAGCTGACAATCTGCACTTTAACCCTATGTGACTTTTTTTCTATTACAAATCTCAAATTATGGAGTACAGAAGCAAATAAATAAATGATGGGCCTTTGTCCCAAACATTATGGAGGGCGCTATAATACAGATTACAAATCTTTTTTTCCCCATGAGAAAGATACAGCAATAAAACAAGATCCAACAGTACTATAGTTCTTCACTTACATGGATATTTTGATATTCTAAGTTGTGTCTGACAATGAATTAAAATGGAGAACACTAACTTTTTTTTAAATGTTAACAGATTCCAATACTCTCCCCAATATCTGGCCTGACCATATAGTGGATATGAAGGAATTCATGAAAGTTGGCTGGAAAGACTTGAAGAACCTAGACCTACCTATATATGTAGCAAGCTAAGGCAGCTTATTACAGGTTACAAAACAGAAATATTATCCCTCATTACCTACAGTTTTATAAAGCCAGATATCTTAATTGATGTGCAAACAATCAATACTAGACTAAGTGGGACCCGTTAGGTCCCATGTTCACACGGGAGGGCTGGTCCCCAAACGCAATATTCCACCTCTTCACCAATTCCAATATTGGTGACCAGTTGGGCGGGAGGGGCTTTCTGGAGCGCTGGTATGGGTGTTGTTGGCTGCAGGGACTACTGGTCTCCAGAGGGCTAGTATGGACATTGTGGGCCAAATGGATTCTTGAGGTGGCAGCTCAGTCCCTCAAGCCTGATGTGCTGGCAGCTCGCTCACGGCTGGTGGGCTGGCAGTTGACTCACGGCTATTCCTTGAAATTCCATTTCAAGCAGAGTGCAAGGCCACCAAATTCAAATCCATTTTCCTACCATTTCAAGCAGGGTGCAAGGCCACCAAATTCACGTACAGTATCATACCACTTCAAGCAGGGTGCAAGGCCACCAAATTCAAGTGCAGTTTAATACCATTTGAAGGAGGGTGCAAGGCCACCAAATTCAAATGCAGTTTCATACCATTTCAAGCAGGGTGAAACCGTCATAAATTTACCATAAAACCACACAAAACACCATACTCACAGTTCAATACATTCAGTATGTTCAGTTGATTCACAGCTCAGACAGAGTTGTGACCTCTTTCTCCCCCATCATGCAGAGACTGAGCTACACCCACACTTCCGGGTTTTATAATCCCTCCCACCGGAAAAGGTGTGGCCTTCGTGGCGTGATTGACAGGAGATAGATTCTCAACATTTTTTAAACACTAATAACACTTTTATTTTTCATTGTTGGGAAGAATCCTCTGCACCTGATGAGCGGGGGGGGGGGGGGGGGCTGAGTAAGATGGCCAAAAATCACAGCCGTAAGTGGTAGCGTTTTATCTAAAATCAATATTGTGCAAACAGGAAATTGTCAAGTTTAGCCAGACGACCCTTTGCACCAGTCTGAAGAAGGGTCTCGACCCGAAACGTCGCCTATCTCCTTCACTCCTTAGATGCTGCTGCACCCGCTGAGTTTCTCCAGCTTTTTGTGTAACCCTCGATTCTCCAGCATCTGCAGTTCCTTCTTTGACCCTTTGCACTGCCTTTTTACTTCAAACCAAACCCCTCCCCAAACAACCATTTGCACTGCCTTTTTACTTCAACCCAACCCACCCCTCCCCACAACCATTTGCACTGCCTTTTTACCTCAACCCAAAAAAATCCCCAAACAACCATTTGCACTGCCTTTTTACTTCAACCCCAAAAAAACCCAAACAACCATTTGCACTGCCTTTTTACTTCAACCCAAAAAAAACCCAAACAACCATTTGCACTGCCTTTTTACTTAAAACCAACCATATTTTCATTTTCAAACCACGTTAAGGGCACTCACAGTTGAGTAGACATGTGTTCAGTGTTATTCAGAGCTCAGAGAGACGTGAACCTCTCGCTTCCTCCATCTTGCCGAGACTGAGTGAGGCACACCACTTCCGGGTTTTATAGTCCCTTCCCCCTCCAACCAGCAGGGGCAGCAGAGAGAATGGCAACATTTTTTAAAACATTAATATTTCCCTGAGTTTTCATTGATAGGAAAAACCAGTCCAGGCAGGCGAAGGAGGGCTCTGAGCGAGGTGGCCAAAAATGACGGCCGTAGGTGGCAGCATTCTCCCGGAAATCACAGCACAGCGAGCCAAAAGCAGTCAAGATCTTACTTTTAGTAATATAGATATGTATACCGTTTTCCAGGAAGATGGAGTGCACAAGGGAACTGTGCATCAGATAAAAGATTAACAATATTAATTTGTGTTGTAGCCTTAACTCTACACTTCCTCTGTGCAAAATACATAGCATGGAGCAAAAAGGAAGCAGAGAACAATCATTGTGGTACTTGCTTGAAGATTCATGTTAATGGTAAATGTGGTTTTCAAAACAGAAATATGTCCAAACTAAATACGAAAACACTTCATTTGCACATAGAAATGATGTGATTTGGTCAGACGGGTAATTCACCAAAAGATCAGTGTCAAGTAGTGACATTGGAACTGATTACCAAAAAAAGCAACTGTCTTCATATTTCCTTAACTTTCACTGACCATGTATAATTTTGAATTGGTAATGTGTAATTTAACCAAGTTGATTCAATATGCCACGGTTTCTCGATAGGCTAATATGGAGATAGTGTTGTAGGCAGCTGTTAGATTAAGAAACCTAACAATAACCTTCCAAAGTCTGTCTGAAATCCATTTAAATGATAGTTGCTAGGATAAGTAACTGACCAGAAAGCCAGTTGCTTGGGCTCAGCTGGGTATGTACAACTAGTGATATAGATGTGAGCTCACTTATTTGGATGCCTGAGAACGAACACTTGGTAAGGAGATTAAACACTAACTTTCCTTGGATTTTTGCCAGATTTAATTAAACAATGATGTCTATGTAACATCAAACTGATGAATTTAACCTTCGGAAGGATACTACTGACGTGAAACAGAAGTGAATTCTAACACTTTTTTTTCCAAGATCCAAGATATATGCTATTGTAACTGCTTGCTGTAATAATGACCTAGGGTGGGAGATTATCCTTAATTGAGTTTCAGTCTAAGCAATTACATTAAAAAAATTAGTACAAATTCTCCTGCTACAATGTAGTTATTATTATTTACATCAAGCTCAAAATCTAAGCTTGAATTGAAGTTTATTTCAGAATATTAAACAAACATTTATTGTGCTTCTGCACAAAAATATAATTGCAAACAACTATACTGTTAATAACCAGTTGGCCAATATTTTTATAGATTTGCAGGAAAACCATCCACAGTATATTTGCACAACTTACCCAACATCGCTTCTTCAACTCTTTCCAACTGTGCTGGATGTACATCATAATCCAACAATTCCTTATAATGTTCTTCCAAGTCCTTACTTCCCTCGTCTGAAAATGCATAATCACAAAAAGCAACACCGGAAGGCAGGATTGAGGCAAAAACTCTATGTGGAGTTCTATGGGTTGTGGAATCACCAGCATCTGTTAAAAAAACATGAGCATAATATTACCATGTGGCAAACATGCAGCACTTTCAGCCCAGAAAAAGAAATAAAGCCAGTGAAGCAAAATACATAATTTAGTTGGTGTTGCTTTGCATTTTAAAAAGAGTTAAGTCGAGAGGCGGTAACAGTGCAGAAATGCATATAAAGAGAGCAGTTACAATCTTTTCTTTTTCATCCCACTAAGAGAAGATGGGTTTGAAAGGCAAAGCAATTAGTAAAGTCAACCAAAGGCACTTACGTTGAGAGGGGGGAAAATTGAAAGTAACGACTGCACTGATTGCAGCATCCAAATTGGTTCATTGAGTGGCGCTTTGCGAGACAGGCTGTTGGGGGGTAGGAAAAAAAGAGAGTGAGAGCGAGAGTGAGAGCGAGAGAGAGAGAGAGAGTGTCTTCAGTGAGGGGACTATCAAAAGCAGGCAGGAGGATAATTTCAATCTACACTATTGTACGAGTCTCATTAGTTAATTACTTGTTTCGTTGCACTGGTAATGTCATTTGGTTCAATGCTCCTCCTGCAGGATGTAGCAAGTCGGGGAAACTGCTGGTGCCCCTGCTGATTACACCTGTGGGAATTTGACCCAGTTGCAGCTCCTTAAAGACTGTTAAGGAACTGGAACAACATCTGGATGCCTTCAGGACCATCTGGGAGAATGAGAGCTTCTTGGACAGGACATACAGTGATTTTGTCAAATGACCACAAGGAAGGGAATTAGATATGAAAGTAGAGGACCCCAGTGGCTGTACCTCTTCTAAACAGGTACGCCATCATGGGTGCTGTTGGGGATGACGGCACATCAATGTTGAACAGCAGTGGCAGGCAGGGCTGTGACACCAACCCTGGCACTGAGGGTCAGCAGGGAAGAGTGATGTCAAGAAGAGCAGTAGTGATAAGTGACTCTATAGTCAGGGGTGCAAGATAGGTGATTCTGTGACAGTGGCTGAGACTCCATGGTGGTGTGCTACCTCCCTGGTGCCAGGATGCCTCTAAGCAACTACATTGCATCCTCGAGGGGAAGGGGGAGCAGCTAGAAGTTGCTGGGCATGTTGGCACGGATGATTTTGTTAAGAAAAGGAAGGAGATTCTACAATATAAGTATATTGAAAAGCAGATCTCCCAGGGTTGTGATATCGGAATTGCTTCCAGACCATGTGCTCGTGAGGGTAGAAACAGGAAGATAGCGGGGGATGAATATATGCCTGAGGAATGGATGTAGGAGGCAGGGATTCAGATTTCTAGGCATTTGGGATCTCTTCTGGGGCATAGGTGATCTGTATGAGGGATGGGTTACACATTAACTGGAGGGGCATCAATATCCTGGCAGGCAGATTTGCTACTGCTACATGGGTGGGTTTTAACTAGATTGGCAGGGGAGTGTGTAGATATGTTACAAAACGTACCTTTAGCAGTGCTGCAGTTCTGTCACTGGCCGTGTGCACGACTTTGGCGCCGTTGAGGAGGCGGGGGAGGGAGGTTAAAATGCGGTTTTCCCTAGCCATCCGGAGTTATATTTTCTCGGAGAGCGATCTTTTGCTAAAGATTCGTTCCGACTGCCGGTAAGTGAATTTTTTTTTTTAAATCGCCCGACTATTTCAGCGCTGCAGTAAAATAAAAATCAGCTCCTAATGCCGTGAACGCCGACAACGGGGACCGATTTAACGTAGGGGACAGGTAAGTGAAAGCTGTTTATTTTTACTTGCTTGTTTACATGACCTTAATCAACATTTCATGTTGCGAAACGGTGATTTGTTCCCCATACGAACTGGCAAGTGTTTTTCCTGCCGATATTGGGTTTAAATTCACCGCAACCGCAACATTCCAATCCATCGTGTTCCAGAAAAACCCACTCGCAAGCTGTTTAAATGGCCATTAATTTATGGGCATTAAACACTAAATTCCTTCAATTTGGCCTATAAATTAATGACAATTAGATTTAAAAGTCATGTTATATTGTGAATTCTTGTGTGAATGTTATTTGGACACTTAGACTTTTAAAAAAATGTTAATATTTTCTTAAGAAATGAATAGATGTTTAGATCTAGTAATTGAATTTTGTAATTAGCTACAATTGGGTAACTAACTATATGCTTTAATTTCAGGTCATCCAAGTAAGATTGTTTCATATTAGTTTCAGAATGCTTCAATCTATAATAATTGAAAATGTATTTAAGTTCTCTTAATTTATAAGAAAGTTATGGGCTTTTGACTGTCCTCGATCACAACTTTTGTGTTAAGTCAATGGAAAAGCAATAGGGAACAAGATACTAATTTTCGAGTATGAAAATGGCCATAACGTTTTTAATACTGAAGATATGAAAGTGAATTAGGTGTCAAATTAAACTTATTTTTATGCTTTATCTGATGGGATAAATTGCAGACTTGATTTTTAAAATCTCAAAATTTTGTAACATGTGGTCTTATACAGGACTGAGAGGTTAGACGTTAGTATGGAGGTTGATGAGAGAAAGATTAGAGGACAGAATAGGCAGGACAAATGTTGGTTTAAATTGCACTTATTTTAATGCAAGAGGTCTGAAGGGTAAGGCAAATGTGCTTGGGGCAGTGATCAGTACATGCGACTGGGACATTGTAGCCATTATGGAAACCTGGTTGAGAGAGGGGCAGGATTCAGGTGCTTCAGGAGAGACAGGAGTGAAACAGGAGGGGATGTTGCATTATTGATGAAGGTCACGGCAGTGGCCAGAGGTGACATTACGGACGGTTTACCTAGTGAGGCTGTATGGGTGGACCTCTGGAACAAGAAGGTAATATTCAGCTCATTGGGCATGTACTACAAGCCCCAAATAGTTAATGGCAACTCGAAGAGCAAATATGTCAGGAGACTGCAGGTAGCTGCAAGTCTAATAAGGTTGGTGTAATGGGAATTTTACATTTCCCAATATTGACTGGGAATGTCATCGTGCAAAAGGTTTAAACGGGGTGGAATTTGTCAAATGTGTTCAGGTGCATTTACTCTGGCAATATGGAAAGGGCTCCACACAAGAGATGACAACGCTTAATCTAGTCTTGGCTAATTGAGAGCGGAAAGTGGCTGAAGTGTTCATGGATTAGCTTATCTGACCGGCGACCGCTGTTCTATTAGGTTTAAGATGAAATTAAAGCATATAGTTTAGGTATGTATAGGGACCGAGAGGGCCCATGAGTTAAAATTCTAAATTGGGGCAAGGCCAACTTTGAGTATGAGACAGGAATTCCAAGTTGATTAGAGCAGGTTGTTTGGAGGAAAAGGAACGCCTGAAAAGTGGGATGGTTTTTAAAAGTGCGCTGACAAGCGTTCAGAACATGTACGTTCTTGTTAGAGTGAAGAGCGAGGCAAGCGAGCGTAAGGAAACTTGGATGATGAGGGAAATTGAGGCTCTGGTCATGAGTAAGAAGGAGCTGGCATAGGCAGCTGGGATCAAGTGTATCCCTGGAGGAGTTTTGGGGACTTGGGACCAAACTAATAAAGAAAATCAGAAGGGCAAAAAGGGGACAGGAGATAGCTCTGGCACATAGCAATAAGGATAATCCCAAGAGACTTTATAAATACATAAAGGGTAACCAAAGAGAGAGTGGGACTTCGCAGGAATTGAAGTGGTCAACTCTGTGTGGAGTCACATGAGATGGGCAAGGTCCTTAACAAGTATTTCTCCTCTCTTTACCGTGGGGCAAGTCGGGATGACTGGGAAACTTGGGGTACTCAATGGAAGTCTCATACCAGCTGTCAGTGTTATGGTCGAAGAGGTGCTGAAGGTCCTGATGTGTATGAAGGTAGACAAATCTCCCTGGCCTGATCAGATATATCAATGATTTGGATAAGAATGTACATGGTATGATCAGCAAGTTTGCAGAATACACAAGCGGGTGGTGGTGTTGTATAGTGAAGATGGTTGTCAAGGTGGCTGAGGAAAGCTTGATGGAATTTAATACAGAGAAATGTGAGGTGTTGCATTTTGGGAACGTTTAACATGGACAGGACCTACACAGTGAGTAGTAGGGCTCTGGGGAGTGTTGTAAACGGAGTGATCTAGGAGTGCAGGTAAATCGTTCCTTGAGTGGCACCACAAGTAGATAGGGTGGTTAAATAAAGGCTTTTGGCACATTGGTCTTCATCAGTCATCATGAATATAGAAGTTGGGCAGTCAGGTTGCAGTTATATAAGATGTCGGTCTAGCTGAGTATTGTGTTCAGTTCGTGGCACAGTGTCATAAAGATCAACATCTTGTCAAGCTGGAAAGGGTGCAGAGAAGATGTACGAAGATGTTGCCAGGACTCGGGAACCTGAGCTATAGGGAGAGGTTGAGCAGGCTAGGATTTTATTCCTTGGAGCACAGGAGGTTGTGCTTGAGCTTATAGAGCTGTACAAAATCATGAGGGGGATAGATCTGTTAAACACACAGAATCTCTTGCCCAGTGTAGAGGAATCAAGAATCGGAGATGAGAGATTAGGGTGGGGGGAAAGAATGAACAGGAACCTGAGGGGTAACTTCGTCACAAAGGGTGGTGGGTGTATGGAACAAGTTACTGGGGGAAGTAGTTGAGGCAGGTACATGGATAGGATGGGTTTAGAGGGAGATGGGCCAAATGCAGGCAGGTGGGACTAGTGTTGATGGGACATGTGGTCGGTGTGGGCAAGTTGGATTGAAGGGCTTGTTTCCATTCTGTATGACTGAACAAATAGTGAAAATTGTTTTTTTCCCCTATTGAAATTACCAGACTTTAGTTTGAAGTAATTTAATAGAGATTTATTAAATCTCATTCCTTCCTAATTTTCAGTTTTAATAAAGATCACATAAATGTGCTTGAGAAAGACATTTTGCATGTAGTCGAGGATCTGTTGCCAAAGACAGATACAGGTGTTCAGGAAAGCAAGTGTCGGCAATCTAGCGATGGAAGTAGGATAGAACTACTAGTGCAGGGATAGCGAAAGCAATAAATAATGTTGAGCAAAAAAAGGGGAGGGGGGGGGGGGGGAGGGAAACTATGAAGCGTGAATCAAAACGGAGTATGAGAACAGGATGTCAGTGATTTGAAGGAGTGTGTGAATCAGGATCCTCATGAGACAGAATGGTGCATGGGAACCAGGGCCTCTGGTCCAAAGAGGAGTCTTGCATACATTATCTAGTGAGCCAGATTCTAAACCACTGGGAATTCCCAATAGTCAGCAAGCGGATTTCTCTTGTGCCCATGAACTTCTCCTCAATTCCCCTCAGTGACATCCGTGCAGTCAGGACTATTTTTAATCATTAATAAGCATACCAACCTGCTAGTCTTTGGGATATAGGAGGAAACTGAGTAAACCAGGGTCACAGAGAGAATGTGCAAACTCCACACATATACCATGCAAGTCACGATTGAACTCTGGTTGCTGGAGTTGTGGGGCACTAGCACGAGCTGTCTCGTCTTTTCTTGTCCATCTTGTTACAAATGTTGACCTCGCTGTCATCGTCCGTCCTGAAAAGGACGCAAACTTCCGGCGACAATCAGTGAAAGCCATCACTTGTCGCAATAGAGATGGATGTAGCAGAATTAGTTCGGGATACTTCCAGTTTCCAGCCCCGCGACAAGGACGCTTCTGCTCTGGGGTCGCACGAACTGTTATGTCACTAAATACTCTCCATATGCAGCTGTTGGTACTCAATTTGGAATTTCCAGAATTCCACCCAACCACAAACTCTTGATTTCTGTCCTTCTCCCACAAATCTTCACAAGATTGGTTATTTTGCAAAATTCTCAATTATGAAGAAAGTTCATCAACCCAAAATGTTAGCCATTTTTTTCCCTAAATACTGTTTGAGTTGTCTTTTTAATTTTCTGTTTTAATTTTAGATTTCCAATATCTATCATATTTTATTTTTGTAAAGGATCTCTTGTCAAATATATGACCGATCTTACTTACAGTACAGCACAAGAACAGGCCCTTAGGCCCACAATGTCCCTGCAAACAGGATGCTGTTAAACTAATCTTCTTTGCCTGCACATTATCCATATCTCTCTTCCCTGCACAGTCATGTGCCTACTAAAAGCCTTTTAAGAGCCACTATCGTATATGCCCCCACTACCTTCCTTGGCAGTATGTTCCTGGCATCCAACACCTTCTGTTTAAAATAACTTCCCCTGAACATCCATATACTTTTAAAACTCTGTGTGTTTGTGGGTGTATGTCGCATTCGATTTTCACACAAGATTTTTGTCAAGATTTTTGGCCTTTGATTCCTTGGTCCGCCAAAACCACACGCAAAAACTCCGCGATTTTTTCCATTTCGCTAGTGATTTCGCTTTTACATTCACAAATCCACTCCTCATTAAATTTAGACATTTTTACGTACACATTTTATTAAATAAAATACTTTAAAATAAAGCCCCGCCAGCCTGCGCGCCCGTCCAATCCCCTGCACGCACCAGAGAGTCAGAAGCCCACAGCTCCACTCCAACACCCCCCCCCCGTTCTCAAAATGCTCTGCTGATCGGAAGAGATAAGTCAGAAGCCCACAACTCCACTTGCACGCCTGCCACCCCCCCCCCCCCCCCCCCGTTCTCAAAATGTTCTGCAGATTGGGAGAAGAGATAAGTCTTTGGCTCTGACTCCTCCCTGTTCTGAGTTCCTCTCTCTGAACGAGCAAGATCATGGGGAGGTAAAGTGGGGGGGGGGGGAATTGAGGGGGATTGAGGGAGAGGGGGAATGGGGAGGTGAGGAGGGAGAGTGTGAGAATAGAGGGAGAGGAGTGGGGATGATGGGGAGTGGGGAATAGATGGACTGCCCCACCCCTCTCCTTCCCCACTTATCCCCCCTCTCTCCCTCCCTCGCCTCTCTCACCAACCCCATCCCCTCCTCCCTTCACACTCTTCCCCTCTCTCCCTTACCCCATCTCCCTCCTGCCCTCCCCCCCGCTCCTCCCCCCTCCTCCCCCCCCCTCTCTCCTCCTCCCCTTCCTCCCCACCCTCTCTCCTCCCCCCCCCTCTCTCCTCCCCCCCCTCTCTCCTCCCCCCCCCTCTCCTCCCCCCTTAAATGTAACAGCTCAAGACATACATGAGAACTACATTTATCACATATTAATACCAAACATTAAACTAAATGAATAAAATCCAATACAACCATTATTACAGCATAAATTAGTGATACCAATGGCCATTACTTACCACCACCTTTGTTTACAAGTTGATCCTCACACACCATTTCACAGCGAACATACACAGTGTTCAGCACATCTCTTTTTAGTGACTGAGGGAAAAATTGTATTTGCTTTGATTAGCTACAACATTTTAATTGATATTAAAAGTACACTATTTTACATCACAGTAATTATATTTTATCCTGTCCTTAATAACAAAATGATCAAATGGCAAGCATCATTTTGGAATATCAAAAAAATCATCTCTTTTGTTTAAAGTAGTTCCTAGTCAAGGACTTTAAATTACAGAGTAAATATCAATATACATGTATTTAAAAAACTGTTCATACCTAATGGGGTGTTCTCCTCAGCCCTGTCTCTTTCTACGCAGTAAACTATAATTAGATTCTGCAAGCCCTAATTTACTAAGTCAAAACATCAGAATCTGTTGTTGGAATGCAAGACGTTTTGCATATAGTTAAAATGTTCACAATGGCATGCATGCGGCAAATGTAAATGAAGAGTCTTAATGGCACACAAATAATCTTATATTCTCTTTTGATACACCCATTGAATGTTACAAAATGAGAAATTATTTAAAAAAATTCAATGGCAATATAGTTGTCCCTTGAACACATTCAACGTTAACTTTCTGTGCATTTCCATTTACAGAATAATTAAAATTAGCATGTCTACTCTGCGTCAGGACATCCCACTCTGCAGAGTAACATAATTTTTGGTATGAAATTCTTGCACCAAACAAGATCAAAAGCACAGAGGAGCTTCGTACAAACATAGAAAATAAGATCAAGAGTAGGTAATTTGATCCTTTTAGCCTGCTTTGCTATTCAGCATAATCATGGGTGATCATCCATACTTCATACTCTGCTTCTGCTTTCTACTCTCAAACCTTGACCTCTTTAGCTTTGATTATATCCAATTTATTCTTGAATACATTTTGTGATTTGGACTCGGCATCGTTCTGTGGTAGACGCTTTCACATCTTCAGTACTCTTCAAGTAAGTACATGAATCCTCATCCCAGTCCTGAATAACTTTTCTTGTATCCTTAAACTGTGGTCCCTGGATCTCCCACCATCCGTATTCCACCTTCCTGCATCTAATCCCTCCAGTTCTATTAAGGTTTTTATAACTTTCAATAATGTTCTCTCTGAGCCCAATCACTCTTCATATGTTCAGTTCTGCCCTCCCAGGCTTCAGTCTGGTGAATCTTTACTGCACTCATTCCATTACCGAAGCTTCATTCCTCAGATAAGGAGACTGAAATTGCATGCAATACTCAAGTAGTGCTCTCAATAAAGTACCGTACAATTGCACTGTCATCCATGTTCCATACTCAAAAGATCTCGCTATGAATGACAACATACCATTTGCCTACTGCGCCTACATGCATGTCATTGCTCCTCATCCAAATATATCAACTTCCAGATGAAAATCTGATTTTATGTGTTCTTTTTTTTAATCATATTGGATTTCTCACATCTATCCACATCATGCTGCATCTGCCATGGATTTTTTCACTCACACAACCTGTTCGAATCACACTGGAGCCTCTGCATCCTCCTCATATTTCACACTCCCACTCAGCTCTGTGTCATCAACAAACTTGGAAATATTCCATTACATTAATCATTAATGTATACAGTGAATAACGAGCATAGAATTTTTTGGAAATACGCTAGTCATTGACAGCTTCTCAGAAATAACTAGTTTGTTCCTTATCTTTGTTTTGGGATTTATATTTCGTATTGCTGAGAGTATTTCAATCAAGGATGCAAAACCTTTAATCACCTTGCTTAAAAAAGACATACCTGGATGGCATCTTTCACTTTTGTTTTACTGCCATGAAGATAGGCTCTACATCGCACTGTGCCCTTCACATAAATACCACTGCCACAGCTCTCTATAACAGCTACAGTGTCGTCTGGATTGATTTCAGGCTTAAAAGCAAATTATTTTAGTATTTTGAAAATAATTTATATGCAATGAAAAAACAAACCAAAGAACATTAAACACGCAAGATGCCAGTCAACATGAATAAAAAGTAAAGATACGGGACATTTTTTCATCAAACATCCTGAAAGAGAACACTATATAACATTTGTAGGTCTATTCATTTGAATAAGCCTGGCAGTCCACTCATTGTTGCTCCATTTCATTGCACAAGCTGGCTTTCATTAGTGTCTCTGAGTCATAAAGTGTGGAAACAGGCCCGTTGGCCCAACTTGCCCACACCGGCCAACATGTCACAGCTATACTAGTCCCACCTGCCCGCGTTTGGTTCATACCCCCCCAAACCTGTCCTAACCATGTACCTGTCTAACTGTTTCTTTAATGTTGGGATAGTCCCTGGCTCAATTACCCCCTGTGGCAGCTTGTTCCATACACCCACCACCCTTTGTGTGAAAAAGTTACCCCTCAGATTCCTATTAAATCTTTTCCCCTTCACCTTAAACCTATGTCTCTGGTCCTCGATTCTCTGGGCAAGAGGCTCTGTTCATATACCCCATCTATTCCTCTCATGAGTTGTTATGTCCTCTCCTCAAAGGTTTGCACTTAAAATTTGCTGCTTTTAGGCTGCTGCTACCCAGGCTTAAAGGTAACCTGTAAGTCAGGGAGATAAGTGGAAAAGTGGAAAGAGACACTTTCAGAACTGCAGTTTAGTTTAGAGATACAGTGCGGAAACAGGCCGTTCGGCCCTCAAAGTCTGCACCGAGCAGCTATCCCCGCACATTAACACTACTCTCCACACTAGGGACTATTTTATATTTATAACCGAGCCAATTAACCTACAAACCTGTACGTCTTTGGAATGTGAGAAGAAACCAAAGGTCTTGGAAAAAACCAACGCAGGTCAGAGGGAGAACGTACAAACGTTCTAGTCTCTGGTTCTATAAGGCAGCAACATTACCACTGCGCCACCATCCCACCCTGCTGGTTTACAAAAAGAAATAGAAAGGGCAAGTGTGGATCAGAGAGTCAGGCAGCATCTCTGGAGAACATGCATAGGTGGCATTTCAGGTCGGGACCCCTCTTCAGTCTTATTGTAGTAGGCGGTGAGAAAGCTAGAAAAGAGGTGGTGGGGGGGGGGGGGAATAGACATAGCCTATAAAAGGATAGGTGAGGGGGCTTTGATTTACACATGGATAGACAAAGGCCAGAGGTGAAAAGGAGATAAAAGGGTCCAAGATAAGTAAAGTAAAAAGTGAAACTAGGGGTGGGGTATAGATGGTAGGAGATAGGGAGGAAGAGGAAAGGGCGGCATGGTCGTGGGAGAAATGGATGTGTACCAGGAGGAAGGGCGAGTAGGAAAGAGAGAGCGGGATTAAAAAAAGGAGGGTGGGTGTTATCGTAAATTGGTGAATTCAATGTTCATACTGTTGGCATGTAAGCTATCCAAGCAGAAAATTAAGTGGTGTTCATCCAATTTGCATGTGGCCTCACTCTGGCAATGGAGGAGCCAGAGACCCGTGTTCGATCTTGACTACAGATGTGGTTTGTACAGAGATTGTACGTTCTCTCCGTGACCTACGTTGGTTTTCTTCAGGATCCCTGGTTTCCTTCCACACTCCAAAGATGTACAGGTTTGTAGGTTAATTGGCTTGGTAAAATTGTAAAATTGTCCCAAGTGTGTTTAGGATGGTGTTAATATGTGGGGACCGCTGGTCAGCGTGGACTCGGTGGGCCGAAGGGCTTGCTTCAGAGCTGTATCTCTAAATTAAACTATATCTGCAGTTTTTCTAACATATAACTTTCATTTTATATATTATCCAGCTAGTAATTGTCAATAGTGGAAAATGAGAAAGCGTTAAATCTATGAAATTATTTTAAACAGCACTGAAATGTAATACAGTAAAAGTATTATTAAAATAATATTGTAAATGTCATTATTAATACAATTTTCTTTAAATATTTCAATAAACATTAGCATCAATGTATAAATATCGAAAACTAGACACAAGGGAATAAAAGAATGGAACTTTTAAAAATTAATACTCTGGGAACTAACAGGAGATGTCAGAAATTGGACTTCCACTGGTGTCTTCTTTTTCTGTGAAAGTAAAAGAAAAATGTTTCAGTTTAGATTTAAAGGTTAGAATCATGGATGATCGTGCATTTTAGTATACAGTAAACCCTCGGGGGAAAGAGGCTTGGTTGCCAGAACAACAGGAGAAGGAGGAAGCAGCAGCGGTCGAGCATGGAGTGGCAACACAATGGCCGGCATAAAGAAGCAGCTGTAGGTGGGAGGGAAGGGAGCCCCACAGTGACCATGTAAGTGCTGTCGGTGGTAGCTGCGTTGTAGTAGCCATTTAGCTTAACTCAGTATGTTATAACTATAACCAGTTACCTTTAAATTTTGTCTGCCTGTAATTATGTGGGTGGGATTTATTACGTAGTCACAGGCATGTTTGCTGCTGGGATTCTCACGCAGAAGCCCCATAGTAGTTTTTAGTTTAGTTTGATGAAGCATGGGGGAGAGGTCACAGCTTTCGACCATGCACAAGTTTGACTACAAGTAAGATCAAAATTTTCTTAAACAAGAAGAAGTTTGGATGTATTGTTTATACTACTGCAATAAAGAAACTATTAACTATGAGTGTGTTTTGAAGATTTATCTTTCGACAGCATTGAATGTCTCGTGGAGAGCTCGTGAATGCGCTTTGATAATCTCCTAAACCCCTGCCTTCAATCATAGTGACTTAAAAGAGGAATCCTTGAAACGGTATAAAAATCAGTCACTACAAGCCCGAAGATAGCGCTGTCCCCAGGGGCTATAATGTGAGCCGCAGCAACAGCCACATCAACCGGGTTGTGCCGTGCCTGAAGAAGGGCCCACTGGTGCACCTTGTGAGACAGAGGTGGCATCGGAAACCAGGGTTCTAAGCAGCGAAGGAGGCAGTTCGAGCCGGTGCAAGCTATTTGCATCAGCAAGTCCTTGAAATAAACCAAAATCCATTATGAAGGGGCCCATAAGCAAGCGTTTACTGTATGTGCCATAGTAACTATTTAATTATACTATAATGTTCTTTCCTTTGAAATGTATTAGGAGTTTTGTTACTTTAGTGGACAAATTACAACTAAAACTTTTTTTTAAATTGAGATATCAATGGAACCTAATTTCTGAAGTAGTGTACAAATGCTACAATGTTACACAAAACTATTTCAACATTTGTATTTGGTCATTCATGCAACTAAGAGTAACAAATCAAAATATTTCTTACTGATCCTTCACCAATAATGCTTTCTGCGTCTTTGTAATATCCACCTATCAAGTAATTGCTCTGCAACATCTGTTTTGCCCAATTGTTCAGACCTTTCTGAAGAGGGGTAATGATGGAAGAGAAAATAGTCAATAAAAATTATACGAACTGCAAAAATAGTAAGATATAAATTTTACGCAGTGAAAAAGTAAGATATAAATTATCACTCATGACACATTAAATTTCCAAATCATTTACATATAACTGCTTATCCTTTTAAAAAAAGAACTAACTATGCATCTTCCTTCAAAACAATATACACGTGCTCAAATAACATGCCTGAGCTACTTTTGAGCATAAATACACTTTCAATATTTCTCTGTGAGAAAATACTAACTGAAATTAAATTTTCTGAAGACAAATTTCATCTGCTTTTGAGTGACGACCTATATACAAAGAATTATTAACGTCTGCACGCATCCAATTTGTTTTTCTGGTCAGTGTTATTGAAAGTGTTATTCTGATCAGTGTTATTTTATTAATCAGTGTTATGAACTGGATTCTCATAAGAAATGCCATGTTTTGTGTGTGCTTCAAAAACGTGATGGATCAGCAAATTCCCAGCTGTGCTCCAATGATTCATAATTGAGTCCAGGAGCAGAATGCAGAACCAACAAGGTTCAACTTATTTTATCAGATGTTAATTAATCTTCATCTAAATCCTATGTTCCATTTTACATCAAAATAATTTCTGCTATTATGATTCTATCTCATTTTCAACTGTTCAATGTCTGCTTATCTGCTCGTGACTCTTGCCAAAACAATAATATTATACATTATATGAATTATCTTTTCATCTATTATTTCATTGTATAATTTAAACACCTACATTGGCTTTACAACAATTCTGCATTTGGTCAATTCTAATTTTAGCTTATTCTAATAAATATTCTATTTATTGCCTCTTTTATGTTGGTAATACAATAAATTAGGTGACTGCTTTGCTAAACATCATTGCATTTCTCAACAAAACATACTTATTTTCCGTGCCGCATTGTTCAACCAAATAGTGTAGATATTTTAGAAATAATAGGAAAATTCAGTATAAATGAAGACATTTTGAGTCGGGGAAACCTTAACCAGCTTGAATGAAAAACAATTTTAAGTAAGTAACATACCAATGAATGCTTCACAAGCTGACTTTCGGTAGTTGCTGCTACAGGGATATGAATATCCACGTTGATAGTAGCTTCCACAAGTTGCCAGGCAGATGTCAAGCTACTAGATTTATAATCTAGCAATTTAGGTGGAGTCTTGAAAATACAACAAATTAAGATATGTTAAGAAATACTGTATTTTCTTCCTAGAATTATTATACGACTATTTGGTATATCTATTTGGAGTATTGTGTTCAGTTTTGGTCATCCTGTTATAGGACAGATGTTGTTAAGGGTGTAGAGAAGATTTACGAGGATGTTGCCAGCACTCAAGGGCCTGAGTTATAGTGAGAGATTGAATGGGTTTGGACTTTATTCCTTAGAGCACAGGATGAGGAGTGATCTTATAGAGATGTAAAAAGGTCATGAGATAAATAGTTAGGGTAAATGCACAGATTCTGTTACCCAGAGTAGGGAATCGGAAACCAGAGGACATAGGTTTAAGGTGAGGGGGGAAATATTTAACAGGAACCTGAGGGGCAACTTTTTTTTACACAAAGGGTGGTGAGTATATGGAATGAACTGCCAGAGGAGGTAGTTGAGGCAGGTACTATCACAACATTAAAAATAAAACATATGGGCAGGATAGGTTTGGAAAAATATTGGCCAAACGCAGGCAGGTGGGACCTGTGTAGATGGGGCATGTTGGTTGGCATGGGCAAGTTGGGCTGAAGGACCTGTTTCCACATTCTATAACTCTACCTAATATGCTTGAAGTTTAAAAAAAATTTGGAAGATTGTAATTATCCCTGATTAATTTCAATCGTAAAGAGAAATAAGTTACAGATACTTGTGCTATAATGTGATAGTTGTATTCTGTAGAAATCTCATGTTATTCAAAAACAAGTATGTCATTGGAGGGTTAGGACCCAGACAGTTTCAGGCTTGCAAAAATAGTTTTTTTTCATTACAGGATTTTCAAAATTAAAAGTCATTTAATAGCAATGTTTATTTTTGTTACTACAAGTTAAAAACACTGAAGGCTATATCTCACATTGCTTAACAGGGTATTGTGGCACGGGTGTCAATGAAACAGTTGCTTGTCAAATTTGAAGATTGACACAAAGCTGGAGTATCTCAGCGGGTCAGACAGCATCTCTGGAGAAAAGGAATAAGTGATGTTTCGTGGCGGTACATTTCTTCAGACTGAAGAGGGTCTCGATCCAAATAGTCACCCATTCCTTTTCTCCAGAGATGCTGTCTGACCCGCTGAGTTACTCCAGCTTTTTGTGTCTATCTTCAGTTTAAACCAGCATCTGCAGTTCCTTCCTACACATGATTGTCAAATTCAATGACCACAAGCTACATGAATGTGTAGCTGTGTTCGGAAGAGAGGAATCATGTCTGAATACTGTGGGGAGTTTGAATAAAACGCCTTTTCCCCCCGTCAACTATTTTAATCCAAGATTTTTTTTTTTTTCTGCTTGCCAATTTACAACGCAAATTTTAAGTGGCTCTTTAGTTCTTCAACATTACAACCAATTTGGTCTGCGTACTGCAATAGGGTGTCCTAATTTATCAATCGCAAATATGCAATTCGTGTCATGGAAACGTGTATTATATATGAGCGACCTGTACTCTAAAAAGACTGAGAATGTGTGTTCACACACATCCCACAACATGTACAGTATTCAATTGTTCACTGTAATATACCTCCAATCAATTTAAGAGCACATTAAATTTTGGGCTGTCAAAATGTCTTAACTTGTACGGCAGATAATAGAAGTATAGTTCCAACAATTTGTTGTGTTTATTCAAGCAAGAGGATGATACAACCTGGAAGTCCATCTAGCTCATTAAGCTTTTTCCATTACTCTGCTGATACCTTGCTTCCAAATGCTGCACAAAATCCCTTTTGAAAGTTACCGCATTATAACAATTCATTATGTAAAAATTTTTTTTTCATGTTTCCTTTGCTTCTTTTCCTTCTTGTCTACTCGGAAAACAGATTCTCCATAAATAATATGTGATTTAGGATATCTCAATCAATTTTTCTCTTAACTGTCTCAACTCCAAGAACAATCCAGTTTCTGCATTTTTCCATACGTTCCCTTTGCCTAATGCTATTTCAGTACCTCACTTCTGCACTCTCCGTCTGACTCTGACATCACCTAAGGTTAAGTGCCCTGAAATGAATAAGTTACTTCAGCCGAGGCCAATGCAATGTTTTATGAAAGTGTGCATATGTTCCTTCATTTGTACTTTATGTTCCTTATAGAAAATGTTAAACTTTCTTAAACAAATTTTCATCCTGTTCCACCACCTTTAAAGATGTGTGATATAACATATCTTTCTGTCTGTGCATCCCTTTTAAAATCATACAATTTTACACACACTATCTTTCATTCTTCTGACTAAAATATGCCACTCCAGATTTCTCTAAATCTCATATTGATCTTCTTAACATTTAATAACTCCACCACAAGTGGTCATTGTTTCAACCACCATGGCTTTAAGCTCTGGAATCCTTCTCTAAATTTCTCAGTTATTAAAATCTATCTCCTTTATCAAGCTTTGGTTCATCATTTAATAAATAAATTGTATAGCTCAGTGTGGAAATTTAGTTTTATAATATTCTTGTTACATACCTTGGAGTGTCCTGCTAAATTAATTGTTCTATATAAATGTCACAACTGTTGCTGATTTTTTTTTCTCATGTTTATATTTGTTAAAACTTCATTATTGATTTCATTTAATTGTTGTATCTTTTGTTACTAGGGTGCCTTAACATCATATGCTCTATTATGCATATTGGGAAATACTGTGGATAACTAAATGATGAGAAGCAGATAGAAAAGAAAATTAGCCATCAAATCACAGAATGATGCACAACTACAGAACAATAATTTAATTTATCCTATTTCAGAGGAGCTTATAAAGATGCAAAGGGAAAAGAGGGAGAGCAATTTCTGATATTCAAGAGAACATTCCTGGTGTATCTTGTATATTTCTAAAAACACAATGATATAAGATAGAAATTTTAAATTAAGATAAAAATTAAAGCGCTAACCAGATAATTCCATCTGATGCCCCTCTGAAGAAGGGTCTCGACCTGAAACGTCACCCATTCTTTCTATCCAGAGATGCTGCCTATCTTGCTGAGGTACTCCAGCATTTTGTGTCTATCTTCAGATAATTCATAGCTTTTTCCTTCATAAGAATATGACTGCACAAGCCAAACTTTGAAGGCTTTTCCTTTATAAATGTCATAATAATTTTGCCTATGCAATTTTGATATTTCTTCCCAGAATCCCCACATTAACTAGTGTTCCTTTTCAAATACTCGTTTCTAAAATTTTGTTCCACTGAAATTTGTTCCACTTGCCCCATTTCACTTCCCAAACATAATCAAGCACTACTTCCTTCCACATTAAGGTAGAAACGAACAAACCAGGAATGATCTCTTGCATGCATTTTAGAAATTGGTCTTCTTCTTTTCCCTTTGCATCTTTACCATTGCCTCTGAAATGGGGTAAATTAAATAATGTAATAACAAGGAATTGCAAATACTGATTAATACCAAATATAGACACAAAATGCTGGAATAACTCAGTGGGTCAGGCAGCATCCCTTGAGAACATGGATAGGTGATGTTTTGGGTTCGAACCCTCTTTCAGTGTCTTTAGTGTCTGAACCGAACGTCTCCTATCCATGTACTCCAGGGATGCTGCCCAACCCGTTGAGTTACTTCAGTAATTTCTGTTTATCTATAAATTAAATTATTGTTCGGTAGTTATTGCATCATTCTGTAATTTAACTACTAACTTTCTTCTTGATGCTTCTCTTCATTTAATGGCATGTGTATATCCCAATAGGCATAATTGTTTCTCTATTTTTTTTAAATTCTAAGCAAATATATTGTTTTTGATCACTTCAAGCCTTAAACAGTCCATAGTTCTCTCTTTGATTAATACTGTAACCCACTATCACAATATTCCCAAATGTCTATCCTTCCCTATCTTTCTTGAACATCTCATGTCTTAACTTTCTTAATTCTCCATTAGCAAATTTATTTTAACCAGTTTACTTGATTGGATTCTAAATCTGATATTACCTGCTCCTTGAAGTTAGGAAGATTATGTTGCAATAAAAAAATGTGTGAATGCAGCTTTTATTGTTAGGCACATAATTACATTCTAGTCATTATCCTGCATCTAATATCATAATATTAAGGCCACATTCTACAAATCATAATTATATATTTTTATTAGTTAATATATTTCTAAATTACATAATAGAGCTCTTGATGTAAATTTGAAAGCCTGAGTTCAGTATATGACCTGTGCTTGGATCCACCAATTTCCAAAGCCTGCTAGTTATCTTACATATTTCTAAAAGCTTTTTTTTTGTTA
The DNA here is from genome assembly GCA_963514005.1 of Raja brachyura. The sequence continues at coordinate 17,996,930 of OY740790.1, forward strand.
ATTCAACGTTTTTTACCAGGACAAAAAATTATTTGAGTTCAGCAACAAAAATAATACAGAAAGTTTGGGACCTAGGAGAAAATTTGGATTTCTACATTTTTTTAATTGTAAATTAAAATGGATCCCAGGCAACCCCCGCGATACCGCCATTCAGTTAATGGAAATTCACCCATACAGAATATACAAATCAATTCCCAAAAACTTGTGATGTGGAATAAAATTTGCTCTCATGGAATTTGTGGGAAGGAAAAGTAAAACAAAAAAACATAACATAAGCTGTTTCAACACCTCTCTTGATACGTGCTCAGATGACGCAGCTGTGTTAAAACGTCATGTTACTTTTTTCTAGGAACACACACCCACCTCCATGTAATGCAGGGGTCGCCTGTTCAATATTGAATTGAAATATTCTTACCTGTGGATTGTGAATATCAAAAGTTCGTAACTTCATTCTGGAAGTAACAAGCTTAGGAAATATATTTGGCTGGAAATATATTTTGAAACTGTAGAAATACATCTAAATTTGACAAATGTGTTTATTTTTCATGTTGAAGACATTTATTCCTAGTTTCCACTTTGCTTTCATTGGAAATATTTAGCTTTTTTAAGTTTAGTTGAGGCTAACAAAAATAGTGTTTAAAGTGCAGCTTCAATAGTGAAACGTTAAAATTTTAGTGTGAGAATTTATTTGCTGTATAGGGGTGGTGGGAGAATCTTCTTTTTGACTCTGGTACTTGCAGTAACGCATGTAAGCTTGATTCAGCCAGTATTCCACTAAGATTTACTCTAATGTTTCATGCAGGTTAGTGTAGCAACACTTGATTATCCATCAATAAATATGCACTAAAAGGTCCAAAGAACAAGAATAATTAAATGTGAAAGAAGTCTGAAGAAGGGTCCTGATCTAAAATGTCATCTATACGTTCCCTCTACAGATGCTGCCTTCAACAGAGGAACCTGCTGAACCTACATCGACAAGGGAGAGCCAGTGGATGTAGTGTACCTGGACTTTCAGAAAGAATTTGATAAGGAGATTAGTGGGCAAAATTAGGGTACATGGTATTGAGGATAGAGTGCTGACATGGATAGAAAATTGTTTGGCATACAGGAAACAAAGAGTAGGGATTAATGGGTCCCTTTCAGAATGGCAGGCAGTGACTAGTGGGATACCGCAAGGCTCGGTGCTGGGACCACAGCTATTTACAATACACATCAATGATTTAGATGAAGGGGTTCAAAGTAACATTAGCAAATTTGCAGATGACACAAAGCTGGGTCACAGTGTGAACTGTGAGGAGGATGCTATGAGAATGCAGGGTGACTTGGACAGGTTGGGTGAGTGGGCAGATGCATGGCAGATGCAGTTTAATGTGGATAAATGTGAGGTTATCCACTTTGGTAGAAAAAACAGGAAGGCAGATTATTATCTAAATGGTATCAAGTTGAGAAAAGGGAAAGTGCAACAGGATCTGGGGGTCCTTGTTCATCAGTTAATGAAAGTAAGTATGCAGGTAGTAAAGAAAGCGAATGGCATGTTGGCCTTCATAACAAGAGGAGTTGTGTATAGGAGCAAAGAGGTCCTTCTGCAGTTGTACAGGGCCCTAGTGAAACCACACCTGGAGTATTGTGTGCAGTTTTGGTCCCCTAATTTGAGGAAGGACATTCTTGCTATTGAGAGAGTGCAGCGTAGGTTTACAAGGTTAATTCCTGGGATGGCGGGACTGTCATATGCTGAGAGAATGGAGCAGCTGGGCTTGTAAACTCGGGAATTTAGAAGGATGAGAGGGTATCTTATTGAAACGTATAAGATTATAAAGGGTTTGGGCACGCTAGAGGCAGGAACCTTGTTCCCGATGTTGGGGGAGTCCAGAATCAGGGCCACAGTTTAAGACTAAGGGGTAAGCCATTCAGAACGGAGACAAGGAAACACTTTTTCTCACAGTGAGTTGTCAGTCTGTGGAATTCTCTGCGTCAGAAGGCGGTGGAGGCCGGTTCTCTGGATACTTTCAAGAGAGAGCTAGATAGGGCTCTTAAAGATAGCGGAGTCGGGGGATATGGGGAGAAGGCAGGAACGCGGTACTGATTGGGGATGATCAGCCATCATCACATTGAATGGTGGTGCTGGCTCGAAGGGCCGAATGGCCCACTCCTGCAGCTATTGTCTATTGTCTCCACCACTTTCCTTTTTGCACAAGAATAATTAAATCATCTTTTTAAAAATGTTTTCTAAAATCTCCATATGATTGAATATTGCCACTCACAATACAGCAAGCTGATTGGTGAATAGTACATTGTTCTTGCTCTTTACGATAGTGGCACATATTAGAAATATTTAAAATCACTTCACCATAATAACGTTAAACATATTAAATTATTTTTTAAATTCAAATAAATCAATTTGATTTAAATATGCATAACAAGATTTGATAAGAAATTTAGGATGGAGGAGTTCATCTCAAAGATTTAGCCCAGTATTGGAAATCAGTGCAGTACCTCGGGAGCTCAGAAATTACTATGAAAGTAACACTGAAGCCTAGGATAGCAATTTGCCTGATGTAAGTGCAACTGCCACAGCAATATTGGATGAGGTGCTTGATTGCAATATTGAGAAGTTGCTGTTGAAAATGTATTGCACCTCTTTCAGGTTCATAAAAATATCTCGCAGTCTGGATACTTGTTTAAATGGAGACATTAGATACAGCAGATGCTGTAATTTGGAGTAACAAACAAGTGTTGGAGCAACTCCGTGGGTTGAGCTGCGTCTATGGAGGGAAAGGAAGTGTCAAAGTTTCAGATTGAAACCCTGCATGAGTCCTGAAACATTGGTAATTCATACAATTCATCCTCACCCCAATCCCCTCCCACAGATGCTGCTTGACCCACTGAATTCCTCCATCTGATTTCATGTTGCTTCTCTTTTAGATCCATAGAATGGCATTATATTCTTGGAAAGTAATGGTAACGGTATCTGCAGTGGGATTAAATGAGGGAAAATGCATAATGACATGGTGATGAAGATTTTTCAGATTAAACAGAGTTTTGTGGGAAGTACTGTGGAATAATAGCCCAAAGATAATAATCAAGAGTCCCGTTTATAGCTGAAGGAACTTGTTCATGGTTATTTAATGGGTACGTAAATTAGTGAAACAAATAATGGATTAATTCTACTAGCTTTCCCCTAGATATATTTGTGCAATGACCAAAGATAGGAAACACATATATCATGTTTTTTTAAGCTAAGGAGTAGCGGTGGGATGGGGGCACTCGTGGTGATAAAGGATGCCATTTGAACAATAATGGGGAATAATCCTGACCAATAATGATAAGTAGAAACCAATGAGTGAAGATAAAAGAGTTAAAAAGGTGCAAGAAAAACTAGTAAGAATTGTTTATAGCTGCTGTTAGACCTATAGTGTAAGGCACATACATGCATTCAGAAAGTATTCAGACCCCTTCACTTTTTACACATTTTGTTATGTTACAGCCTCATTTTTAAATGGATTAAATTCATGTTTTTCCTCATCAATCTACACACAATACTCCAGAATGAAGAAGTGAAAACAGGCATTTAAACATTTTTGCAAAGTAATTACAAATAAATAACATAACACAGAAGTATCACATTTACATAAGTATTCAGACCCTTTGCTATGTCACTCAAAATTGAGCTTGGGTTCATCCTGTTTCCATTGATTATCCTTGAGATGTTTCTACAACTTGATTGGAGTCCACCAGTGATAAATTAAATTGATTGGACATGATTTGGAAAGCCACACACCTGTCTATATAAGGTCCCACAGTTGACAGTTCATGTCAGTGCAAATACTAAGCCATAAAGACGAAGGAATTATCCGTAGACCTCTGAGATAGGATTGTGTCGAGAGACAGATCTGGGGAAGGGTATAAAACAAGGACTTAGGAACCACCAGGACTCTTCATAGAGCTGGCCGCCTGGCCAAACTGAGCAATCGGGGGAGAAGAGCCTTGGTCAGGGAGGTGACCAAGAACCCGATGGTCACTCTGACGAAGCTCTATAGTTCCTCTGTGGAGATGGGAGAACCTTCCAGAAGGACAACTATATCTGCAGCACTCCACCAATCAGGCCTTTATGGTAGAGTGGCCGGACGGAAGCCACTCCTCAGTAAAAAGCACATGACAGCCCGCTTGGAGTTTGCCAAAAGGCATGAGAAACAAGATTATCTGATCTGATGAAACCAAGATTGAACTCTTTGGCCTGAATGCCAAGCGTCACGTCTGGAGGAAACCAGGCGCCACTCATCATCTGGCCAATACCATACCTACGGTGATGCATGGTCATGGCAGCATCATGCTGTGGGGATGTTTTTCAGCGGTAGGAACTGGAAGACGAGTCAGGATTGAGGGAAAGATGAACGGAGCAAAGTACAGAGAGATACTTGATGAGAACCTGCTCCAGAGCATTCTGGACCTCAGACTGGGGTGGAGTTTCATCTTCCAACAGGACAACTCCAAGCACACAGCCAAGACAACGCAGGAGTGACTTTGTGACAAGTCTGTGAATGTCCTTGAGTGGCCCAGCCAGAGCCCGGACTTGTACCCAATCGAACATCTCTGGAGGGACCTGCAAATAGCTGTGCATCGACGCTCCCCGTCCAAACTGACAGAGCACGAGAGGATCAGCAGAGAAGAATGGGAGAAATTATCTAAATACAGGTGCGCCAAGCTTGTAGCGCCATACCCAAGAAGACTTGAGGCTGTAATCACTGCCAAAGGTGCCTCAACAAAGTACTGAGTAAAGGGTCTGAATACTGATGTAAATGCGATATTTCAGTTATTTCTTTTTAATTACTTTGCAAACATTTCTAAACACCTGTTTTCACTTTTTTGTTATGGGTATTATGTATAGATTGATGATAAAAAAAAACATATAATCCATTTTAGAATAAGGTGTACCGTAACAAAATGTGGAAAAAGTGAAGGGGTCTGAATCCTTCCTGAATGTACTGTATGATATGGAATAAGAATAAGAAATAAGAATAACATAATAAAGCTAATACAATAGCCATGAAATTCTCTGATCTTCGTATAGATTGATCACCAAATGGACATATGTACTTTTGGAAAGATTACTTTTGGACGTCCTGTGAAAGAAGACATTGTTCATGGTGGCTTCTGCACAAGGAAAGGCTAACACACGACTCCCACCACCACTCTACTCCCATCACATGCACAAACAGAATAGTAATCACCATTATAGAATCTTATCATGAGATTATAGGTCCATAATGTTTGGGTCAAAGACCCATCATTTATTTATTTGCCTCTGTACGCCACAATTTGAGATTTGTAATCACAAAAAAGTCACATGTGGTTAAAGTGCACTTCGTCAGACTATTTTTATGCATTTTGGTTTAACCATGTAGAAATTACAGCAGTGTTTATACATAGTCCCCTCATTTCAGGGCATCATAATGTTGGGGACACAGCAATGTCATGTAAATGAAAGTAGTCATGTTTAGTATTTTGTTGCATATCCTTTGCATGCAATGACTGCCTGAAGTCTGTGATTCAAGGACATCACCAGTTGCTGGGTGTCTTTTCTGGTGATGCTCTGCCAGGCCTGTATTGCAGCCATCTTTAGCTTATTTTGGGGGCTAGTCCCCTACAGTTTTCTATTCAGCATATAAAAGGCATGCTCAATTGGGGTCAGATCGAGTACTTGACTTGGCCACTCAAGAACTTAACCATTTTTTAGCTTTGAAAAACTCCTTTGTTGCTTTAGCAGTATGTTTAGAATCATTGTCTGGTTGTAGAATGAACTACCGGCCAATGAGTTTTGAGGCATGCATTTGAACTTGACCAGATAGAATGTGTCTAAACACTTCAGAATTCATTATGCTACTACCATCCACAGTTGTATCATCAATGAAGATAAGTGAGTCAGTACCTTCAGCAACCATACATGCCCAGGCCATAACACCCCTACCACTGTTTCACAGATGAGGTGGTATGCTTTGGATCTTGAGCAGTTCCTTCTCTCCTCCATACTTTGCTCTTGCCATCATTCTGATATGTCAATCTCCACCTCATCTATCCACAAGACCTTTTTCCAGAACTGTGATTGCTCTTTTAGGTAATTCTTGGCAAACTGTAACTTGGCCATCCTATTTTTGTGGCTATCCAGTGGTTTGCATCTTGCAGTGTAGCCTCTGTATTTCTGTTCATGAAGTCTTCTTGAAGACAGTGGTAATTGATAAATCCACACTTGACACCTGAAGAGCGTTTCCGATCTGTCGGACAGGTGTTTGGGATTTTTTCTTTATTATAGAAATATTTTTTTTGTCTTCAGCTGCGGAGGTCTTCCTTGGCCTGCCAGTCCCTTTGTGATTAGTAAGCTCACCAGTTCTCTCTTTCTTCTTAATGATGTTCCAAACAGTTGATTATGGTAAGCCTAAGGTTTGGCTGATGTCTCTTTTTTAGTTTTATTCTTGTTTCTTAGTCTCATAATAGTTTATTTGATTTTCGTTGGCATAACTTTGATCCTCATGTTGATAAACAGCAATAAAAGTCTCAAAAAGTGATGGAAAGACTGGACGATAGACCAGGTGCTGAGAGCTCTCTTGAAGCTGCATTAAAGAGGCAATTAAACACACCTGAACTACTACAAACACCTGTGAAGCCATGTATCCCAAACATTTTGGTGCCCTGAAAAGAGGGGACAATGTATAAACACAGCTGTAATTTTTACATGGTGAAACCAAAATGTATAACAATTGCCTTTAATAAAAGCTGACAATGTGCACTTTAACCACATGTGATTTTTTTTAAATTACAAATGTCAAATTGTGGAGTACAGAGGCAAATATATAAATGATGGTCTTTGTCCCAAACATTATGGAGGGCACTGTAAACAAGAAACTATAGACCCGGCACCAGATATCAGCTTGCACGAAAGTGATGGAATCCATTACTGAAGATGTGATGCTGGAGTAACTCAGCGGAAGAGGTAGCATGTCAGGGCCTCGACCACAAACGTCACCCATTTCTTCTCTCCAGAGATGGTGCCTGTCCCACTGAGTTGCTCCAGCTTTTTGTGTCTATCTTCGGTTCAAATCAGCATCTACAGTTCCTTCCTACACTTAAGATCTGATAATAGGAACATCGAAAATCATGATGTGAGGAGATAAAACCAACATAGTTTTATGAAAAATAAATTACTTAATCTAAAAAAGCTATTTGAAAATCATAGTAGATTAGATGAAAGGGAATTGGTGGATATATTACATACATCAAAATGCATTAAGTAATCTTCCACACAAAAATCTTACATTAATGAGCTCTCATGGTTAATCATATATTACTACGAAGTAGTTAAACTGTAAACAGAAAAGAATAATTTTCAAGTTTGCAGCTCATTACTAGTAGAGTATCATATGAGAGTACCAGGCATCTGTTTTTAGAATCTACATTAATGATATAGATAAACCACTGCATTATAATGTTTTTAAGTTTTTTGTTTTAAAAAAAATATTTTTATTTATTAGAGGTACAGTAGATTACATCAGTGTACGTCCCGTATATATTATTACAATCATTGTACCCCTTAATTTTTAAGGCTATTAGAGAAAAAGAATCGAAACAGATAAAGTAGAGAAAGTGAAAAAGAGTTGTGAAAGTGAAAAAGCGTGCCAAAGGGAAAGAAAAAAGAGCCCTTGGTTGAAGAGTTAGAGAAAGGAGATTAAGAGGTAGACCCTAGAAAAAAAAAAGAGAAAGAAGAAAAAAGGAAAAGCCAGTTACTTTATTATAAACATCACGCAAAAGGAATTTACCAACTCGACAGTTTTTCCATCCCCCTTTACCAAGACCCGACGCCGGTACCTTTTTGAGATACTCTTGCATCCTATCCTTGTAGTAGATCTATAAATGCAGACCACGTCTTATAGAAGCACTCTGATTTTCCTGCCAGGCGGAGTCTCATATCTTCCAGATGTAGTGTTTCATAGTTAAAATATATATATATATATACACACACACACATATATATATATATATACATTATACATACATACATATATATATACATACATACATGTATGCACATACATATACAATATACACTATACACATATATAATATACACATATATATTTTTATTTATATATATATATATTTAAATTTATATATATATATATATATTAAGTTTGCTGATTCGGCCTTTGTATTCATTGCTTCATCCAGTAAATCTGATGGCATATTGTAAGTCTTGTGCATATTTTTTCAGATAGTCACATATTTGGAAATATTTAAAATACTGATTGTTTCCCTAATTGTACTTTAGTTGTAATTGTTTAAATGATAGTAATTTTCCCGTTTCATACCAATCTCCCAACATTTTAATTCTGCTCTTTCCCATTGTGTAAATGTTTTATCCATAATAGTAAGATTAAATGAGAACTTACCAGTTTGAAGTTTGATCTTTATTTTATGAGGAGTTGCGATGAGGGATTTCGTGAAGAACCCGCCAGCACGCAGCGCGACATTCTTCAAAGCAGTGGTGTGGAATCACAGAACCAACAAACAAAGAAATGACTTGTTATAGTAAGATTGATGAGACTCTAATTACCAGTTGACTTTATGATCGAGGGTTGGGAGCGGAGGGCACAAAATCCCTCATCGCAACTCCTCATAAAATAAAGATCAAACTTCAAACTGGTAAGTTCTCGTTTAATCTTACTATTTCATTTCGGAGCCACGTGAGTGACTTTGTGAAGACTTCAAAGCTCTGTGATTTCATGCCCTGGACAACGTCCATGCTCTCACACACGCCACTATAAGGATGGATAGGAGTAATCAAGTTTTCAGACTGGATGTACTGAAAAATAATAATATTTATTAATTATAACAAAGAAAAAACCCTCACTGGGGAGTAGCTGTATGTTCTTGACCCGCATTCAGCAAGGCCTCCGCGAACATTACAGGAGCGGCAACAGGTTTGTTGTAAAACCGTTGAAAAGTGGCTTCACTAGCCCATCCCGCTGTGGCAAGAATATGGTCCATGGGCACCTCCATGACCTTTGCCGCCAACGTCGATGCAGCCCTGGTGGAATGGGATTTAAAGACATTAGTGTCAATACCTGCTGCGTCCAAGACGATCCTGAGCCATCTGGAGATCGTCTGAACCGACACTCTATGGTGTGGTTTTTTGTGGCTGATTAGCAGATATTTTTCCATTCCCCTTAAATTCCGCGTCACTTTAAAATAGTGGCGGATATGAGTGGCTAAACATAGCCTAGCATCAGCGGGGTATGCTGGAAACACCAGCTGCAGCCCTGTGAACCCAGGTCTATGCTGCTTTAGTAATTCATCAATATAGAAAATTACTTTCTCTGGGGTAGAGACCATTCTGTCAATCTTGATCTTTTGAAGCGTCTGTACCCTTTGTGCTGAGGTAAGTGCCAATAACATCACCAGCTTCAGGGTGAGTTTGTCCAAATCGAGCCCAGCCATGGGCGACCATGTCCTGAGTGGGGATAATACTCTCCCAATGTCCCAGGTAACATTGTAACGGGGTCTTGGCGGGTTAGAATTAAATATTCCCCGCATCAATTTGGACACCAGTTTATTGGATCCTACTTCGATATTGAGGTAGACTGATAGCGCACTCCTGGCGCTATAGATGGCACTGTAGCTGAGGTGTTCGTCATGATGCAACCCCGCAAGAAATTCCAGCACATCTGTTATGGTGACGGAGTCATATGCAATGTTCAAGCGGCCGCAGTAGGTTTCCCATTTCCTGATTTGCGTTAAATATTGCCGTCTTGTGGACTCCCTGCATGATGCTCCAATTGTATCCATAGTCCTTGACGAGAGACCATACTGCAGTAATGGTCTATTCAGAACCTGCAAGCCAATAATTTCAAATGACTATGGCAGGGATGATGTTCCCCTGTAACAGGGTTCGTCACCAATTGTGAGCAATTCTCTAAGATGGCCCATGGTTCACTTATCAAGGACCACCGGATACCATGGCTGTGTAGGCCAGTCGGGTATGATAAGAATGCCGTTAGCAGCATCTGAATGGATTTTCCGCAATACCCGACTGATGAGGCAAAATGGAGGAAATGCATAGAAAAACCATTTCCCCCAGTCTAGCGAGAAAGCGTCCATTGCCATTGCCCCAGGATCTGGTTCCCATGATACATATGTTGGTACCTGATGGTTTAACGTGACGCGAAAAGGTCAATATCCGGTTTACCAAATTTGGCTGTAATTTTGGCTAATATTTAGGGATTTAACATCCACTCAATGTTGTCATTAAATTTCTGTGACCTGGTGTCCGCCACTGTTTTGAGCTTACCTGGTAGGTAGGTAGCTGAAATCCAAATATTCCGTTGTATGCACCAGAGCCAAATTGTATTTGCCAATTCATCACATGAAATTGACCTGGTACCGCCCATATGATTTAGATATGCCACCGCAGTGGTGTTGTCTATTTGGAGACGGATATGAGTGTCAGTAATGTTTGAACAATAAGCTCTAAGTCCGTGGAATGCCCCTAGCATCTCCAAATAATGTATCCCTTGTGATAACAAAAGGGTAGATTCAAGAGTGTCCCATCTGCCCCCACAACTTGTGTTGTTGTCCGTAGCTCCCCAGCCATGGGAGCTTGCGTCTGTTTGTAAGTACACCAATGGACGAGGCACAATGATAGGTTTGAATGAGTTACGGATATTGTCGATCCACCATTGTTACTCAATTTTTGCCTTGAATGGCAGCTGCATGGGTCTATCAAAATGTACAGCATTCAATTTTAATGCTGAAATCTTGGATCTTTGCAAATTTTGATAATGTAAAGGTCCGAATTGAGCAGCTGGAAAAGCTGCTACCATTTTCCCAATTACCTTGGCAGCTTGTCTGATTGATGGTATACTGGCGCAGACCAGATTATTACATGCTTCAATGATATCCCCAACTTTGTTATTTGGTATGGTGGTAATCATTCGATTGGAATCAATCGTAAATCCCAGATAGTCCATTATCTGTGAAGGACAGAACTTCGATTTATCTGGATGGATAATAAATCCCATTTTTAAAAATAATTTCACAGTGGCCGTAACTGCCAAATTTGCTGATTCCAATGTATTCCCAATGATAAGGATATCATCTAGGTAAGCCATAACTGTATGGCTTTGTCTCCTTAATGTTGCTAACACTGGCTTGAGTACTTTAGTAAACAATCTGGGGGCTGTGGTAAGCCCATTGGGCAAAGCTCTGTATTGCCAAAGTTGATCCATCCAGGTAAATTTTAAGAACTTCCTGTGATGTTTCTGAATGGATACCGAATAGTATGCATCTTTTAAATCAATGCATGCCATGAATCAGCCCTTGGAAACCAGAGATTTGGCTGTCTCGAACGTGTCCATTTTAAAATGGGTATATTTTACACAAGTATTCAAATGGGTTAGATCTATGATAACCCGACATCCACCGTCTTTCTTGGTTTTTGTGAAAATGTTGGATACAAATTCAATTGGTTCTTGGATAGTTCTTTCTATCACTCCTTTTTCTTGTAATCTCAAGATTTCAGCATAGCCTTCTGCTACTTCCTTATTGGAAAGTGCAAATTTGCGATTCGGCATATGCTGAGGTGGAGGAAGTTGACCATTTATAAACTCAATCTCATGGCCTTGAATACTTTGTAAAATAAACTCATCTGAGGTGATGGTATCCCATGCCTCCTTAAAGAACCGTAATCTCCCTCCAACATGTGAAGTTAGATATGCAAGTGCATGAAATCCAGACCGCCTTACCTCCATGGTTATCGGCGGTCCCTGGCATGTTTGGTGCGACGTGGAGGTGCTGGGTTGTGCTGGTGATGCGGTTGCCGCATCTTCCATGCTGGCCGCTGCGGGCCTTGCCCTAAAAAAGGCCTCGGCTGTTGGAATTGCTGGTATTATGGAGGCGCCGGTATGTAGGTCCTTGCTGGCCTTTCGGTTTGACCCCGTGGCCTGGAATATGGCGTTTTCCTGGCCGTTTGTCTGGTCGAGGTGTGCGACCTCATAAGACCCACTGTCTTGGCATGGTCGTCTAGATCCTTGACCTGATTCGGTAGGTCTTCCCCGAATAGTTGTCTGGGTGGTGGTGTTGGAGATGCTTTGCATAGCCCCGTGAATTTGGGATTTAGAGTGGGCTTGATGGTACTTTTCCGAAACGCATTTATCTCATATTGCGTGTTACACAATAATGCAAAAGTGTCCTCCTGTTCGGTGTTTAAATCCATCCCGTCCACCGACCTCGCAAAAGCGGTAATCCCAGACGTGAGCAATTTTAGGATTCTTTGTAATTTTATCTCCTGTGCTCTTATGCCCGGGCTTATATTGCTCCAAATAGGCATATTTACTATAGGTCCATTGAGTGAGTTGCAATTACTCGGTGTTTTGTACCTATTCATGGCTTCCGCAAGGACCTGATCCTGTAGTTGGTGATTGGTGAGGAAGTCAATGGTAGCGGCCAGTTTTGGTTTGAGAGGTTGCCCCGATGATTTGGGTAACGCAAACTTGGCTGCCACGTCCAAAAGTTCTTCCTGAGGAACCTCAGGTGCCACTGGTTCGTGTACCAATATATCCTCTTCTTCTCCTGGCTGCCTCATGCTACCCATTGACGATGGGGATATATCCAAAAGTCCCCTGGAACTGGACATTTCCTGCCGTTGACTTTGCTGCAGGATCCGTTCCATCATCCTCTCCATTTGTTCGATGCGTCCTTCATCGTGAGTGAATGGGAGGTCAGAGCCCTCATGCCCGAAGGAACTCCTGAGGCTCCTATCATTAGCCCGTACCTCGTCGAGGTAATCTCGGTGCCGTGACGAAAAGTCGCTGCCAGCCGCCTCAGCGGAGCTGTACGACTCCCGCACGGATCTGCTCATTCGCCTCCTTTTGGATGAGCTAGGTCCGACTGCCTCAAAGGCCATATGCGGTGTAAAGTCGGTACCTGCCGCCGCAGCGTGGTGACCCGACATCCGCGCGGGCTTGCCGCCTGTCCTTCTCCTGGACTCAGGCGACGTACGGTCCCGTCCTGCCGCTAATGGGGGATGCAGTGACCGTGGTGAGACTCCACCTGCATGACTTCTACTGGTTCTGCTAGGTGGTGAGTCTACACTGGCCCTTCCTGGTCTGCCAGTGGACTCGGGTCTCGGTAAGCCACCAGTCCGCAGTCTAGCGGCCTCTGGTGAGTATTCTGCCTTGAAAGGGCTATGCTGTTGAGCTCTATCCCTGGCTCTTCCACGAGGGCTCGGGGAGAAGGGCTGTGCAGCAGCACGTGAAACCCGTTTGCTCATATCAGCCAACGTTTCTCTCCCTGTTGGAGATAGTGAAATGGAGTCAGGGTCTACCTGGTCCGGCGCCGTTCCAACTTGCTGCTCTGCGGGTTCCCCGCTCGTACACAGCTGTGTCGGTGGGTCGGGTCCTGTAGTCACAGGGCTCCTCGACTTTCGCGCCTTTTTCCCGGCTCGTCTTGCGGGTGGTGCCGTTGTAGAGAGCTCCGGGAATAATGGCCGACGACTCCTTTCGGAAGTCCTCTGACCTGTACTCCTTTTATCCATATCCCTGTTGAAGAAACACAGTTCAAACACCAGGGACAACCAGCTCAAGGTTGCCTATACTTACCTGAGCAGTCCTTATGAAGGGCTGGTGGTGAGCCGCGCTCCACCTCCAGCCGTCGACTGCAAATGCGAGCGACGATATGTTGTGCATGCGTGCTGGCGGGTTCTTCACGAAGTCACTCATGTGACTCCGAAATGAAATTGAGGGCTTAAACGAAGGGTTTTTAAGTATAGCAGTTAGGAGAGATAAATTTCTTAATTTTAAGTTGTATTTTATTTGTTTCCAAATTCTAATTGTACTATGTATAATTGGATTTTTGTTATAATTTGTATTCAACTTGGTGAATGAAGGATCGCTCCAATATTACAAGGGGAGCAGTCCTCTTTCACCATAATAATCCAATCCAGTTGCTGGGGAGAATTATCCAGCAATTGAATCATATTTCTAATATTTACAGACCAATAGTAATACATGAATTTAGGGAGTGCTAATCCCCCTACTGCTTTGGGTTTATTAAAGTGTGAGCTTGGTATTCCATGGGAATTATAATCCCATATAAAGTTTGTAATGTCTGAATCCAGTTTAAAAAAAAAAAACTTTTTGTGTAGGTATATTGGAATTGATTGGAACAGGTATAGAATTTGTGGTAGAAAAATCATTTTTAAAGCATTTATTCAGCCTATTAAAGACATCTGAAGTGTTTTCCAGAATTTAATTAAATTATATAATTTCTTAAGTAAAGGGTTGTAATTTGCATTAAACATGTCTTGATATCTTCCAGTAATTTCAATACCCAAATATTTAAATTTTTCCATAGCTATTTTAAAAGGAAATTGTAAGAGATGTGTAGAATCTTTTGGTTTTATTGATATGATTTCACTTTTATTCCAATTTATTCTGTATCCTGAAAATGATCCGAAATCCTCGATTAAATTTAATATATTTTGTATAGTGATATGAAGTTTTGTGATGTACAATAGTACATCATCAGCGTATAATGCTATTTTATTATTTGAATATTTTGTATTGTAGCCATGGATATTCGTATGAGTTCTAATTCTTTCCGCTAGGGGTTCAATTATAAGAGTAAATAACAGTGGTGATAGTGAACATCCTTGTCTATTACCCTTTGACAATTGAAATTTCGTAGGTAAAATGTTATTAGTCAATATTCTGGCCGTTGGCTTATTATACAGTAATTTCATCCATAGAATGAAATTCTCTCCCAGTTGGAATTTTTGCAATATTTAACCATATAATCCCATTCCACCTGATCGAATGCTTTCTCTGCATCCAACAAAATAATTGATAGTTTTTGATCTTCAATTTGGTGTGAATGCATTATGTTGAGCAGACGTCTCAAATTATTAAATGATAGTCTCTTAGGGATAAACCCCGTTTGATCCGGATGTATTAATCTACTAGCATAGTCTTCTAGCTAATATTTTTTGATCTGTGTTTAACAACCCTCTATATGATCCGGGTTCTTCCACATCTTTATCTTTCTTAAGTGTTAATGTAATCGTTGATTATGCTAGTGTTTCAGGTAGTGTTTGTTCTTTAAAGGCATATGTAAACATTTTCTGTAGGCGTGGTGTAAATATGTCATAAAAGCTTTTATAGAATTCATTACTAAATCCGTCAGGACCTGGTGTTTTTCCATTTTTTAATGAGATTATTGTTTCTTCTATTTCCTTATTTGAGGTTTGTGCTCCCAATTCCTCTTGTTCCTGCAACTCTAGTTTTGGAAGATTACAATTATCCAAGAACTCTGTAACTTTATTGGTGTCCATTGTCGTTTTAGATTTATACAAATTCTCATAAAATTGCGCAAATCTTCGGTAAAGTTACAAGAACACACGATTTCAAAGAGGGGAAGTATTCTTCCCCTCTACCTGATTTGATCTTTGAAATCGTGTGTTCTTTTTCTCGTTTTTTTAACTGAGATGCCAAACATTTATGGGGCTTATCCCCAAATTCAAAATGTTCCTGTCTTGTGATTTGGAATCTTTCGCTGATGATTTATTTAATTTAAATTTCAGTATTAATATTTTATTATGTTTATCCGTAGTTGGGTCTTTAGCATTATCTATATCCAATTGTCTAATTTGTTCTTCTGTCTTTGTTCGTTCTTATTTTTTTAAATTTGAAAAGCTTGGTATGAAATTATAACACCTCTAATAAATGCTTTAAAAGATTCCCATAATAATGTAGGTGATATGGCTGGCGTGCCATTTAATTAAAAAAAAGATCCATTTGCCGTTTTAAATATATACTCCCTTGCGGGTCGTTTAAAATTTGAGGGTTGTACCTCAAATGGTTTATTCTTAGACATTCCTTCCATGTTTAAAAAGAAAGTTAGTGGGGAGTGATCTGAAATCGTATTTGTATGGTATTTCGGTTTTGAAGTATACAGAATTAATTTTGTATCCACCAGGAAATAATCTATACGTGAATATGTCTTGTGTACCATTGAATAGAACGAGTATTCCCTGCCGGTCGGATTTGCAATCCTCCAAACATCTGTTATATTTGTATTTTTAATGTTTGTGTTTAAAAGTTCTCTAGTTTTAGATTTCGTATTACCTCTCTGTTTTTGACTAGATTTATCTAAGTAAGGGTCTAAAACACAATTAAAGTCTCCACCGAATGTTTTTAAGTTTGCAGGTGACACAAAATTAAGAAGAAAACTGAGCTGTAAGGAAACAGTGAGCTTTAGAAGATATATAGGCAGGTAGTGGGAGTAGGAAAGGAATTGCAAATGGAGACTAAGGCATTTAAATCTAGCATTTAAACAACGTGCGAGCTCTAGAACAAAATGGGCAAGAATTTTCTTTTGGCAGCGTTTGATATTATTGAAATTGGAGGTGGTATCTGTGATAGAAACAAAGGTCTTGGTGGTTGGTCTTGCCCCATCATTCTGTTATATTCACCCATTTCTCCCACCATCCTCTCAAATTTCTATTTCTCTCCAATTAGTCCCCCGCTGAACATGATGACCCGTCCACTGCCATTTTATCTTAACTGAGCACCTCTTTGCCCTCTTACACATCTTCCATTCATGCTTATGCAGGACTCATTCCCTTCCTCCCCACACAATGGTGTATCTCGGTTGTATTTTTTTCCTATCCTCTTATAAGAACATGCTGATAAGTACATGAGATTTTATTTTGATCCCAGTTACAATCAAGAGACTCTTTAAATTAACAGCAACCTGTGACATTGATATTGAGTTGTCTTGAAAATTCTAGAATATATCTTCAAAATAAGTTTGCTCGGCATCATTGTATTTATGCTGTAATAAGGGTACATTTTATTCCATAAAATGCTATCCCTCTTTATTAACAGTTAAAGGATACTTCTTTGAATCAGCATAGACTTGGAGAACAATTCGTTCAGGTGGTTCATCTTCTGAAAAATTCCAGAGCCTTTCCTTTGCAACAGCAGCCTCAACAGCATTTGTCAACTGTGGTACAAAAGTTATAGATAATCATACTTTATACCTAAAAGGAATATTCAGCTTTTAGCTACACAGTTTTCTATGCATTCAAGTAAGATCATCACAAAAAAGCAGGGAAGATTGGTGGTTTTGCTAATGTGAATAATACGTGAAGAGAACAACCAATATTGTTAGAATGTGCCCTTAATTTCCTCCCATGGTGGTCTCAAAACACCATGAACTGCACTTGATTGTCATGCATGCGCTATGAAGAATCTTAGGATATTCTGACAGTGTGACAATGGAAGTTAAATGTGGGTTCTTTCAATACTGGGTTGTACCGATTTATGATATTGTACAATCACTCTGCACACAGGTAAAAGATCATTACAAATTAATATTTTGGGGTGATATATAAAAAATGATGCACAATAGAAGCCATATCCAATGGTAACATTTAATCAGAATATTACACTGCATTTGCTATATCATACCATTTGCTGTGTTTTTGCTCAAGAGCCATTCATAATTATTTTCTGAATTGGAAACATGTATTATGGAACATGTATTATGGAAGATTATCCCTTCTCTTCCTTGACAGTATTTGGGATTGAGGATGATTTGTTTCCGCACCAGTTGTGAGCTTTGAAGCATATGACAACATGCAACCAAAACTGTACCACTGGGACACAAATAGTCAGGTGACGTTTCGGGTCGAGACCCTTCTTCAGACTGATGTGGGGGAGGAAGAGGTGGAGAGAGTGGGCTGTGGGAGAGCTGGGGAGGGGAAAGATGGAGAAAGAGCTGGGAAGGGGAGGGGAAAGAGAGAGAAAGCAATTGAAATTGGAGAAGTCAATGTTCATACCGCTGGAGTGTAAGATACCCAAGCGAAATATGAGGTGCTGCTCCTCCAATTTACAGTGGGACTCACTCTGGCCATGAAGGAGGCCCAGGACAGAAAGGTCGGATTCGGAATGGGAGGGGGAGTTGAAGTGCTGAGCTACTGGGAGATCAGGTTGGTTAATGGGAACGGTGCGGAGGTGTTGGGCAAAGTGATCGCCACGTCTGCACTTGGTCTCACCGATGTAGAGCAGTTGACACCTAGAGCAATAGATGAGGTTGGAGGAGGTGCACGTGAACCTCTGCCTCACCTCAAAAGACTGCTTGGGTCCTTGTATGGAGTCGAGGGGGGAGGTAAAGCGACAAGTGTAGCATTTCCCGCGGTTGCACGTGATAGTACATGGGGAGGGGGTGGTTTGGGTGGGAAGGGACGAATTGACCAGGGAGTTACAGAGGGAGCGGTCTCTGTGGAAAGCCAAAACGGGAGGAGATGGGAAGATGTGGCCAGTGGTGGGATCCCATTGGAGGTGGCGAAAATGTCAGAGGATTATCTGTTGTATGTGACAGCTGGTAGGGTGGAAGGTGAGGACAAGGGGGACTCTGTCCTTGTTACGAGTGGAGGGGATGGAGTGAGAGTGGAGCTATGGGATATAGAGGAGACCCTGGTGAGGGCCTCATCTATAGTTGAAGAGGGGAATCCGTGTTCCCTAAAGAATGAGGACTTCTAGAATGCCCTGGTTCATTCTTTAGGGAACGGGGGTTCCCCTCTTCAGCACTATAGAAAAAATGTTGACAGATTCCATGGCATTTACACAATCATTATAAATTGGAGCTGAAAAAGGCCATTCTGCTCCTCAAGCAAATTGAAGTATTTAACAAGATTTTCTGCCGGAATCCCATATTCCTTGTTTCCCCGCCATCCACAAATCTATTGGTTTGATCTTGAATATATTCAGCGAAAGAATCTTAACAGCACTTCAAATAGAGAATTCCAAAGACTTCGCTCATCTGAAAACATATTTCGCTTGGGTAGTTTACACCCGAGCAGTATGAACATTGACTTCTCCAATTTACAGTAGTCCTTGCTTTCTCCCTCCTTCCCCTCCCCTTCTCAGCTCTCCCACAGCCCACTGTCTCCGCCTCTTCCTTACTTCTTCCCGACCCCCCCCCCCCCCACCCCCCCAAATCAGTCTGAAGAAGGGTCTGGACCCAAAACGTCACCTATTGCTTCGCTCCATAGATGCTGCGTCACCCGCTGAGTTTCTCCAGCAATTTTGTCTACATCAGAATAGCAATGGTGTCTGTGACACATTCCACAACAACTTGTTCACTGATTCTCATTAGGATTTTACAGGGAACATAGAATCATAGAAAATAGGTGCAGGAGTACGCCATTCGCCCTTCGAGCCTGCACCGCCATTCAATATGATCATAGCTGATCATCCAACTCAGTATCCTGTACCTGCCTTCTCTCCATACCCCCTGATCCCTTTAGCCACAAGGGCTACATCTAGCTCCCTCTTAAATATAGCCAATGAACTGGCCTCAACTACCTTCTGTGGCAGAGAATTCCACAGACTCACCACTATGTGTGAAAAAAGATCTTCTCATCTCGGTCCTAAAAGACTTTCCCCTTATCCTTAAACTGTGACCCCTTGTTCTGGAGTTCCCCAACATCGGGAAGAATCTTCCTGCATCTAGCCTGTCCAACCCCTTAAGAATTTTGTAAGCCTCTATAAGATCCCCCCTCAATCTCCTAAATTCCAGCGAGTACAAGCCAAGTCTATCCAGTCTTTCTTCATATGGAAGTCCTGCCATCCCAGGAATCAGTCTGGTGAACCTTCTCTGTACTCCCTCTATGGCAAGAATGTCTTTCCTCAGATTAGGAGACTGTACACAATACTCCAGGTGTGGCCTCACCAAGACCCTGTACAACTGCAGTAGAACCTCCCTGCTCTTGTACTCAAATCCTTTTGCTATGAATGCCAACAGACCATTCGCTTTCTTCACAGCCTGCTGCACCTGCACGTCTACCTTCAATGACTGGTGTACCATGACACCCAGGTCTCGTTGCATCTCCCCTTTTCCTAATCGGCCACCATTCAGATAATAATCTACCCTCCTGTTTTTGCCGCCAAAGTGGATAACCTCACATTTATCCACATTATACTGCATCTGCCATGCATTTGCCCACTCACCCAACCTATCCAAGTCACCTTGCTGCCTCCTAGCATCCTCCTCACAGCTAACACTGCCCCCCAGCTTCGTGTCATCCGCAAACTTGGAGATGTTGCATTCAATTCCCTCAGCCAGATCATTAATATATATTGTAAATAGTTGGGGACCCAGCACTGAGCCTTGCGGTACCCCACTAGTCACTGCCTACCATTCTGAAAATGACCCGTTTACTCCTACTCTTTGCTTCCTGTCTGCCAGCCAGTTCTCTATCCACA
Source organism: Raja brachyura (assembly GCA_963514005.1). The sequence continues at coordinate 18,017,242 of OY740790.1, forward strand.
TCAATACTGAACCCCCAATACCGTGTGCTTTAAGTTTGTATGCTAATCTCTAATGTGGGACCTTGTCGAAAACATAACTCCAGACCACATTATGGTCTTGTTGGGAAATGGACAAAAGAACTGAATCCTAGAGGTGAGGGGTGAAGAGATTGCACTTGACATTGAGCAAGACTTGTCGAACTGCAACATCAAGAACTCTTTGTAAAAATTATGTCTGTGATTTTAGTGGAAATCTCCCTATTCGTTGAAGTCATACCTGACATAAAATGAGATGCTGATGATTGCTCATTCAATCATCTCAGCTTCTGAACATTATTACAAGAGTTCAGAGTATGTTAAAACATTAATGTTTAATGTTTATGTGTCATTCTTAATTGTTACTGTATGTCGTGTTGTTACTTGTGAGCGGAGCACCAAGACAAATTTCTTGTATGTGTACATGCTTGGCCAATAAATGTATTCATTCATTATACTCAATCATCTTCAGCTGCATCACGAGTGATCTCTCTTCAATCTTGAGGTCAGAACTGGGCATGTTCGATGATGATTAGACCATGTTGAATTCCAGTCATACTTAACGGTTAGATAATGAAGCAATCCCTGCCTGTCTAGAGCAAGACCTGAACAATGTCAGCAATAGTAGTATTTGCACAACACAGATGATGGTCACTGACCAGATGCATAACAAAGTGTAACCATTTTCCACAAAATTAAATTATATTATGGTTGACATTTCCTCTATTGTCAAAAGCCCAGAAGTCCAAATTGACCAGAAATATTTCTAGATGAGCCACAAATATTGCATCTACAAATCAAGGAGAAAAAGCAGGACATTATGACCCCGGCCCTCAAATTCACTTGAACCATTTCTGATCTGTCTCTTCATTTTCAGGATCTCTGCCTCCATTTTCGGGAGATAACTATCAACTGACATTTACTATAAATCCAGCGACTCCCATTGCTAACGACTACACCTCCTACCACTCAGTCTTTTGCAAAGGTGCCATCCCTCCTCAGTTTCTCTGTCCTGCCACATCTTTTCATAAAAGGATATTTTCTGCTTTAGGACCTGGCAAATATCCTACTTTATAAGGAAATATGCTTTACATCCAGCACATCATTCCTTGACATTTCCACTACCTACATGGAAGGTCAGCGTTTATCAGCCAGGGTGGCCATGATGGCAGGCACGGCCGGAGAGCAGCCATATTATGATTGAAATCTATCTCACAAATATGTTCTCATTGCATATGTAAAACACATAAGATTACAAAACACACGGGCCTTGTACTCACTTTCCGGAAGATATCCTGAGCTTCTTCTTTTGACATTTTTGCAGGTCTGATAAGAAATATCCCAAGTACCAATATTCCACCTGGTAACATCCTGGAAACCTGAAGTGTTTGAGGATAGTTCAATGATATGAACATGAAATAATTCTAAACAAAGCACTGTTCAAACCAAAGTTAAATTCCAAATACTCCATGCCCTAACATGTCATATTAAAAAATATTAAATGATAGTAACTTTGAGATTCAGCTGTTTTTTTGAAAACAAAGAGGAAGAGAAATGGGAAAAAAAAACAAGTTATGACAAATGAAAAACATGAATTGTGTCAATGAATTAGCAATAAGTGTGGAAAACTGCTGATTATTCAAATTACAAGGCTGCAACAAGTTACATATTAAACTTGGAGTTTGTATTTGACTGATAATTCATGTTAATTGCTTGCCTGTTACTTCTTAGGTGATGCTTCAATGTTAAAGATATAATTTTCCTGCAGAGCTTGCATTGTGTACAGTGGTTGCTATTTTATTATTTGTTGTCAATCTAGACACCTACCTTTCATAAATAATTTAAATGCAATCTGAAAAATGTTTCATTATGTTTTATTATCTTTGTCTCAATGGCCAAGACAAGAAATTGAAAATTACATTGAAAATAATACATTAACAATTATATCATCAACTTTAACCACTAATTGCTCTTTTAATAGTTTAATTAAAATCTTAACTTGATGGAACAGCCCTCCTCAAAAAATAAGTCTTGGATGTTTTATTTTCACCAGAGATAAATTTGAATTAGGCAGTGTTTAATTTCTCTGGATGCATCAATGAACATTTATTCAGCTGTACTGATAGAAGAGGCTCGTAGTTACTTTATTATAATATTCTTTATTCTAATAAAGGTAGAAAGTATGTAGTCAATGGCAAGACCCTCAACAACATTGATGTGCAGAGCGATCTTGGAGTCTAAGTTCATAGCTCACAGGTTACAGCACAAATAGATAGGCTGGAAAAGAAGGCATATGGTAAGCTTGTTTTCATTGCTAGCGGCATTTAGTATGTCAGGAAGTCATGATGCAGCTCTATAGGACTTAGTTAGGCCACATTTGGAGTATTGCACGCAATTCTGGTTGCCCCATTTCAGGAAAGATGTGGAGGCTTTGGAGAGAGTGAGGAGGATTCCCAGAATGCTGCTTGGATTAGAGGGTTTCAGTTACAGGGTGAGGTTGGATAGATTTATATTATTTTCTCTGGAATGTTGGAGGTTGAGAGGCTTTATAGAAGTATATTAAATTATGAGTAGACAATCAGAACCTTTTTCCCAAGTTGCAAATGTCCAACACAAGAGTGCATAGCTTTAAGGTAAGAGCTATGCCCTCTTGAAAATCTTTAAAATGTACTTCTACACACCCCATCAAAAATTGGTGACTGCCTATTTCTCCTCTGTAAAGCCGTGGAATACTTCAGGCTACATTTTCTCAGCTCGAACCAATGGCCAAGATTTGCTGTATAGGCAGCTAAAGCCATTCTAACCTAATTACCTAACAACAGTGTTATTCTATTGTAGCCATCTTTGACCTAGCCCTAATTCCATTTTACTGCCAGTACAGCAGGCAGTGAAGAAATCAAATGGCATGTTGGCCTTCAAAACAAGAGTTGAGTATAGGACCAAATAGGTCCTTCTGCAGTTGTACAAGGTCCTAGTGAGACCACACCTAGAGTATTGTGTGCAGTTTTGGTCTCCCAATTTGAGGAAGGACATACTTGCTGTTGAGGGATTGCATCGTAGGTTCACCATGTTAATTAAGGCAGAGATTCGCAGATTCTTGATTAGTATTAGGGTTATGGAAAGAAGGAAGAAAAATAGGGTTGAGAGTGAAAGATAAATCAGCCACGATTGAATGGCAGTGTGGACTTGATGAGCCGAATGGCCTAATTCTAATCCTATGATTTATGAGCTTATGAGTATCTTCTCAAAATCGTCCACATACTTCCTGTGAGAGAATGACCAGACCTGCACACAATACCCCAAATGCATAGTAACCAAAATTTTATGAAGCTGCAACATGTCTTCTTGACTTTCATACTCAATGCCTATAAACGATGAAGACAAGCATACCATAAACCTTCTTTACCACTATATCTACTTACGTTGCTCCTTTTAGGAAGTGTGGACTTGGACCCCTCTGTCCATCAATGCTGTTAAGTGTCCTGCCACTAACCGTATACTGTTCCCTCACATTTGACCTCCCAAACTGCAACATCTCACACATGCCTGAATTAAGTTCCATCTGCCCATTTCTCTGCCAATGTCTGTAAATTAGCTATATACCCGTATCCTCTGGCAGCCTTCTTTATTGTCCACCAATTTTTCTGTCATCTGTAAGCTTATTAACCAATGCATGCTAATTTGCATCCAATCATTGATACTTCTCACAAATCTCTAACAGAGGATAACCTAGCACAGATTCCTGTGGATCACAATTGATCATAGACCCCCAACCAGAATGACCCCCTTCCGCCTTTAACTTCTCTTATATAGGTAAGCGAATTCTGAATCCAAACTACAAAATCACCGAGGATCACATGCTAATCTTCTGGATCAGCCTACCATGATGAACCTTGTCAAATATCTTACTAAACTCCATGTAGACAACACCCACTGCCCTATCTTCTTCAACACCTTCTCAAAAAACTTAATTAAGTTTCTTACACTTGACTAACCCCACACAAAGCAATGCTGACCATTGTGAATTAGCACGTTCTCGTCCAAATGCAAGTAAATCCTATCTCTAAGAATCTTCCCCAAGTCTCCCTACCATTGGCGTGAGGCTCACCAGCCCATAATTTATTGGATTATCACCATTCCCGTTCTTTAACAAAGGAAGTACATTGGTTACTCTCTGGTCCTCCAGATGTCACCTGTGACTAGAGACAATATAAAAACCTTTGTCAAGGCCCCAGCAATACCCCCTCTCAAAAAGTTGGAACAGATCCCATAAGGCTCCGAGAACATCCATAATGCTCTTCCGGAGACCTAACACCACCACTTTCTTGAGATCAAAATAACCCAACATAATAATATACCCTACACTCATCTCACAATCCTCCGTCCTTCCTCTTTGTGAATACTGATGCAAAGTACTAATTTACTACCTTTTCTACAGCCTCCGACTCCAAGCATAAATTCCCTCCTTTATCCTTGAGTGTTCCTACCTTCCCCCTAGTTACCTTCTTGCTTTTAATTAATGTATAAAATGCCTCAGGATTCTTTTTAATCCTGCTTGCCAAGGGCTGGAATAACAACTAATCAGGGAGGACCAGAAAATCACATCCCATTTAATAACAGGAAATGCAAGGTTAGAAAGTAAATTCTGGGGATGAGACCAAAGTTTTTACGGTTGTAGGACTGGTTGAAATTAGAGAAATTGATAGAGAGAGATTTTAAAATGAGAGTGAGAATTTTAAAATTGTTCAATGTAGTTCAGTGAGCAGAGAGCTAAAAGGTGAACAGGCTGGTGTAAGATATAACTTATGCCGCAGAGTTTTCAATGCGCTCGAGCTTACAGACGAAAGATAGAGGGATGCATTGGAATAATCAAAACTCGAGTTAACAAAGACTTGGATTTGAGCCATTATTTTTATTATATATATAACAATTCCTGCTTGCTTTGATTCCTAATGCTAGTTATTATCAACCTCTGGAATCAACTGCTGTTCTTAATCTGCCTTATGACAGTTGTTCATCTCTGTCAATCCCTATCCTACAATAGGTTGTTATGCTCTCATTTTCTCTGATTAATTTTCTTCAATCCTTCTTCACTTGCTCGATCTCAGGACAGCACTGGTTGCTGACCAACTGCATGCAATATTACAGGATTGTGTAACACTGCCCAGTCCATCTTCGGCTCTGCCCTCCCTACCATCGAGGGGATCTATCGCAGTCGCTGCCTCAAAAAGGCTGCCAACATCATCAAGGACCCACACCATCCTGGCCATACACTCATCTCTCCGCTGCCATCAGGTAGAAGGTACAGGAGCCTGAAATCTGCAACATCCAGGTTCAGGAACAGCTTCTTCCCCACAGCCATCAGACTATTAAACACAACTTCAAACAAACTCTAAACTATAACAGCCTATTGCACTTTATCTGTTTATTTATGTGTGTATATATATATATATTCTATGGTATATGGACACACTGATCTGTTCTGTATTTATGCCGACAATATTCTGTTGTGCTGCAGCAAGCAAGAACTTCATTGTCCTATTTGGGACATGACAATAAACTGTCTTGACTTGAAGGATATCATTAATTTAAACAAAAAATCAAAAACCTTTTAGTTCCCTTCAATAAATTATTTCATGGTAACACTAACCTGTCGAGCATGCTCAGCCATCCACTCTATGTCACTTGCATTCATTTCATCTGGACTGTCTGGTGGAAGCTCAGCCTGATCTTTAAGTGGAGTTCGAGCAGCAAACATTATGTAGGTTTTCGTTGGTGTGGCCTGTAAGTAAAATGATGGGAAATCGGGTCACACAATTACACAAAAACTTCTAAAGTATTCTAAAACCTCATTTTAGAAACATAGAAACATAGAAATTAGGTGCAGGAGTAGCCCATTCGGCCCTTCGAGCCTGCACCGCCATTCAATATGATCATGGCTGATCATCCAACTCAGTATCCCATACCTGCCTTCTCTCCATAACCCTCGATTCTCCAGCATCTGCAGTTCCTTCTTTAACACTTCTCTCCATACCCTCTGATCCCCTTAGCCACAAGGGCCACATCTAACTCCCTCTTAAATATAGCCAATGAACTGGCCTCAACTACCCTCTGTGGCAGAGAGTTCCAGAGACTCACCACTCTCTGTGTGAAAAAAGTATTTCTCATCTCGGTCTTAAAGGATTTCCCCCTTATCCTTAAGCTGTGACCCCTTGTCCTGGACTTCCCCAACATCGGGAACAATCTTCCTGCATCTAGCCTGTCCAACCCCTTAAGAATTTTGTAAGTTTCTATAAGATCCCCTCTCAATCTCCTAAATTCTAGAGAGTATAAACCCAGTCTATCCAGTCTTTCTTCATAAGACAGTCCTGACATCCCAGGAATCTGTCTGGTGAACCTTCTCTGCACTCCCTCTATGGCAATAATGTTCTTCCTCAGATTTGGAGACCAAAACCGTACGCAATACTCCAGGTGTGGTCTCACCAAGACCCTGTGCAACTGAAGTAGAACCTCCTTGCTCCTATACTCACATCCTTTTGCTATGAAAGCTAACATCCCATTCGCTTTCTTCACTGCCTGCTGCACCTGCATGCCTACTTTCAATGACTGGTGTACCATGACACCCAGGTCTCGCTGCATCTCCCCTTTTCCTAATCGGCCACCATTTAGATAATAGTCTGCTTTCCTGTTTTTGCCACCAAAGTGGATAACCTCACATTTATCCACACTATACCGCATCTGCCAAACATTTGCCCACTCACCCAGCCTATCCAAGTCACCTTGCAGTCTCCTAGCATCCTCCTCACAGCTAACACTGCCCCCCAGCTTAGTGTCTTCCGCAAACTTGGAAATATTGCCTTCAATTCCCTCATCCAGATCATTAATATATATTGTAAATAGCTGGGGTCCCAGCACCGAGCCTTGCGGTACCCCACTAGTCACTGCCTGCCATTGTGAAAAGGACCCGTTTACTCCTACTCTTTGCTTCCTGTTTGCCAGCCAGTTCTCTATCCACATCAATACTGAACCCCCAATGTGGAACCTTCTCTCTTATGTGGGACCTTGTCGAAAGCCTTCTGGAAGTCCAGATACACCACATCCACTGGTTCTCCCTTATCCACGCTACTAGTTACATCCTCGAAAAATTCCACAAGATCCGTCAGACATGATTTACCTTTCGTAAATCCATGCTGACTTTGTCCAATGATTTCACCACTTTCCAAATGTGCTGCTATCCCATCTTTAATATCTGACTAGCAGTTTCCCCACTACCGATGTTAGACTAAATGGTCTGTAATTCCCCGTTTTCTCTCTTCCTCCCTTCTTAAAAAGAGGGGTTACGTTTGCTACCCGCCAATCCTCAGGAACTACTCCAGAATCTAAAGAGTTTTGAAAGATTATCACTAATGCATCCACTATTTCCAGAGCTACTTCCTTAAGTATTCTGGGATGCAGCCTATCTGGCCCTGGGGGATTTATCGGCCTTTAATCCATTCAATTTACCCAACACCACTCAATTTACCCAGTTATTCAATTGGTCCGCCATATCCTTGTTCCCCATGATCAACTCACCTGTTTCTGACTGCAAGGGACCTACATTTGTTTTAACTAATCTCTTTCTCTTCACATATCTATAAAAAATTTTGCAGTCAGTTTTTATGTTCTCTGCCAGTTTTCTTTCATAATCTATTTTTGCTTTCCTAATTAAGCCCTTTGTCCTCCTCTGCTGGTCCCTGAATTTCTCCCAGTCCTCTGGTATGTTGCTTTTTCTGGCTACTTTGTACACATCATCCTTTGCTTTGATACTATCCCTGATTTCCCTTGTTATCCACAGATGCACTACCTTCCCTGATTTATTCTTTTGCCACTGTCAGATTTTTAACTGTTCAAGTGGAGCATGGGGTTATCACAAACTTAGCTAAATCTGATCACCATTTACAATTATCTATTTGTTTACAAATGAAAGCACTAATTCTGAAAAATTATATTCATTTGACAATAAGTTGAAGGTGATTGCTCCTTCCAATATAACTAAACAGCTCCAATGTGCTTGTAAGTCTCAGTTTAAATATACGTTGAGATTTTTGTGGATGCACAGGCCTAATGCAAGTAATTGATTTGAAAAATGTCACAACATTATAGAAAAGCCAAAAGAGTAAACAAATATAAAGTAATAGAAATTGTCAAAAAACTGAAGAAATATTTCAAAGAAATGGTATAAATTATTTCAAGTACTGCAGTCCTATTACATATTTACAGAATATTATGTTTCTTTAGTACAGAATTTATATAAATATTTCTCAATGACATAAAGGGAAGCCATTTGGCTGATCAGGTCTATTTTTTTTGAATAATTTTTTTATTAGCAATAAACAATTCTCAATGTTTAAAACTGAGTTATAAACATCAACTTAAATCAATATTTGTACTCTAATGATTATTATCTTATTTTTTTTTGAAAATAAAAGTGGGTAAAGAGAAATACCATTATTAATCAATAAAATTATAATTCCTTAATAATTATTTGGTATAAAAGAAAAAGAAAAAATGAAGAAAAAGAAAAAAGACATATTATGTATATATATCAATTAAAAGCCACACAATATATTGTAAATGAAACAACTACAAATAATAATATCAGTAAAGACATGCATATATCCTGGTATACCAATACATTATTTTCATCAAATCCCGCAGGGTGCCAGTCGAGCCGTGATGCCAAGAACAGCTACTTCTCTAAATACTGTATATATGGAGACCATATCTGTTCAAAAGAATTATACTTGTCCAAAAGGACAAATCTGATTCTTTCCAACTTCAACGTCTCCAACATCTCTGATGCCCACATTTTAATTGTTGGGGATAATGTTCCCTTCCAAAATTTCAATATTATTTTTTTCCCTAATATCAAACAATAATCAAGGAAATTTCTTTGATCTAGTGTAAATATCAAATTAGCCTCTGGAATTCCCAGTATTATTAGCTTTGGGTCAGGTTCTAATTGAACTTTAAGAACTTCAGAAATAACTTTAAAAATTTCTGTCCAATAATAATTCAATTTAGGACATGTAACAAAACTGTGTGTTAAATTTGCTTCTAAATTCTTACATTTATCACAAATAGAGGAGAGATTAGGAAATATACTATTTAATTTGGTTTTCGAATAATGTAATCTGTATAATACTTTAAATTGTATTAATATATGTCTAGCATTTAACGAGCACCGGTGTATTCGTTGTAGACTTTCTTCCCAATTTTCTTTGGTTTTTGGTGATCCAATTTCATTTTCCCATGCTTGACGATATGTTTCAGTTATTGGATTCTCCTTATCCATAATGATGTTATATATATAAGCTATTAATTTTTCTGTGGTTGGATGCCAGTTAAACGATTCATCTAATAATCCTGGTTCTTTATTTTTAAAATCCTGTGTATTAGATTTAATATAATCTCTAATTTGGAAATACCTAAACAAATGCTGTGAAGACAATCCGTAGATATCTTGTAACTCCTGAAATGAAAGAAATTTTCCATTTCTATAGAGGTGCTCTACCCTTGTAATTCCTAAATTATCCCAATGTCTGAACCCTCCATCCAATGTGGAGGGCTTAAATAATGGGTTATTCATAATTGGTAATCTAAATGAAAGATTGTCTAATTGTAAAGTCTTGACTATTTGTTTCCAAATACGTCTATTATTATAAATGATTGGATTGTCCCTATAAAATTTTTTTTGAACTTCCTTTGGGGCAAAAATAATTGAATCTACGTTGAAAGGCAAACAATCTTCCTTTTCTATCTTTAGCCACGTTGGTTCCAGGTCCGTATTTACCCACCAAAAATTCATATTCTTAATCTGTACTGCCCAGAAATAGTATAGAAAATTTGGAAGTGCTAATCCTCCATTTATCTTTGACTTACATAAATGTTTTTTACTTATTCTATGATTTTTATAATCCCAGATAAAACTATTAACAATATTATCAATTTTTTTTAAAAAGGTTTTCGGAAGGAAAAAAGGGATAGCTTGAAACAGATATAATAATTGTGGTAGAAAAACCATCTTTATAGCATTTATTCTACCAATCAAAGATATAGGCAGTGTTTTCCAATATAAAATATTTTTTTTAAGTTTATCCAATAATTGAGGATAATTCGATCTAATTAATGAATTGTGAGATTTAGATACATTAATTCCTAAATATTTAATTTTGTCAGTAACTATTGATAATGGATATTGTTGTAATATGTTTAAATTTATATTAGTTATTGGCATAATATCACTTTTATTCCAATTAATCCTATATCCAGAAAATGTACTAAATTTATTTATAACATCAAACAACATTGGAATACTAATTTCAGGTTTTGTGATGTAAATCAAAACATCATCTGCATATAAGGATATTTTATTAGTTGTTGTATCAGTATTATAACCGTATATTTCAGGTTCTGATCTAATTCTTTCCGCCAAAGGCTCTATCGCCAAGGCAAATAATAAAGGCGATAACGGACATCCTTGTCTACATCCCCTAAAGAGTTTAAATTTAACTTATAGTATTTGATTAGTTAGAATTCTTGCAGTAGGATCCGAGTATAGGATTCTTACCCATTTACAAAATTGATCCCCCAATTGGAACTTTTCCATTATATTAAATAAATATAACCATTCCACCTGGTCAAATGCTTTTTCTGCGTCTAACGATATGACTGCTAATTCCGTATCTCGTATTCTTTTAGAATATATAATATTAAACAGGCGTCTTAGATTATGAGATGAATAGCGTTTTGGAATAAAACCTGTTTGATCATAATGTATTAATTTAGAAATCACCAAACTTAGTCTCCTAGATAAAACTTTAGCTAATATTTTTTGGTCTGTATTTAGAAGGGCAATCGCTCTATATGAACCAGGATCCTCCAGATCTTTATCTACCTTAGGTATGAGTGTAATTGTGGATTCATTTAAAGAATCTGGTAATTTTCCTTGTTCATATGCATGTCTATACACTGTATGTAGTCTTGGAGAGATCAGATCTTGAAATTTTTAATAAAATTCTGCACTCAGGCCCCGCAGCTTTTCCATTCTTTAATGAACCAATTGATTCTGCGATATCTTTCACTGATATTTCAGCATTTAACAAGTGTCTCCCTTCCTGATCTAAACTCTTAATTTGACATTCTTGTAGAAATGTTTCCATTCCATCTGTTTGTCCTGTTAACTTTGATGAGTAAAGATTTTGGTAATATTGTAAAAATCTATCATTAATATCTTTTGGTATGGTCAATATATTTCCTTGCATTGATCTGATTCCATGTATCGTTTTTTCATCGTCTAATTTTCTTAATTGTCGTGCTAGCAATTTATGCGGTTTATCACCAAATTAAAAATGCACTTGCTTGGTTTGTTGAAAAAGTTTGATGACTTGATTAGAGTATATTTTATTTAGTCTATACTTTGCTATTGCAATTTTATTACTTAACTCCTTAGAAGGGTGTTTTATATTCTCATTGTCTAGTTGTTTTATCTCCATTTCTGTTCCCTCTTTCGGTTTTCTTTATTAAAATATGCTTGTGCCGATATTATTGCACCACGCATGAATGCCTTAAATGTATCCCAAAGTAACAATGGTGAAATTTCAGGTGTGTCGTTTGTCTCAAAGAATAATTTAATCTGTTCTGTCACATGATTACAACAATCCTTGTCCTTCAGTATCTGAGGATTAAATCTCCAAGTCATAGTTTTATTAGATATATCTTTTAGTTTTATCTTAAATGTTAATGGTGCATGATCTGAAATAATAATATTGTGATATTTTGCATTGTACGTAAAGGGAAGCAGTTTTGAGTCTATTAAAAAGTAATCTATCCTCGAGTAGGTTCCGAATACGGGCGAGAAAAAAGAATATTCTCGTCCGGATGGGTTCTCTAATCTCCAAATATCCTTAACGTTAGTTGAATTAATGAAAGAATTTATAAGTTTACTTGAATTAGAAATAGCTTTCCTTTTTGTTGAGGATCTGTCTAAGTAGTTATCCAAAGTGCAATTTAAATCGCCCCCAATTATTAAATTATGTTGAGTGGATATAGGAATATTATTGAATATTTTCTTAAAAAATAATGGGTTATCAAAATTAGGAGCATATATATTCATAAGAATTACTTTTTTTGAGTATAATTCCCCTGTAATTATTACATATCTGCCCTCTTTATCTTCTATTATAGAACTTTGTTTAAAAGGTATACCTTTACGAATAATTATTGCAACTCCCCTAGATTTATGTATAAATGAAGAATGATATACCTTTGAAATCCATTTAGCTGTTAATCTATATTGATCATCTCTTTTGAGATGCGTCTCTTGGAGGAAAATAACGTCTGATTTCAATCTATTCAGCTGCGCTAACACCTTACCCCTTTTTATTGGTTCATTAATTCCCTTAACATTCCAACTACAGAAAGTGATTCCATCATCCCCAGTCTTCAAATTCATATCTTGCATTTTAGTATTAGGGTGGTTTTTTTTGGAGTAGCCCTCTCGGCCCCTCCAGCTCAACAAGGCACCCAAACGCCAACCCGACGAAAATTACCAATCTCAATAATCCATATCCATGTCTACCTAAAATAGTTATACGGTATTGTTCATAATTACATTCATATAATATATAACATAAATTCAAATACTTAATATATTAAAAAATATAGAAAATGTAAGTGAAAAAAGAAAAAAGGGTGTTAAAAGGGTGCCCAAAGAAAAAAAAGACTACACTGATAGATTGTGTAGTGTGTGTTAGTGAACGCCACACTAACGTGGCGATTAATCTAATGACTTCCGTGTTTAAAAAAGATGTTAAATATTCCAGCTCCCAACTAGAATACTGTGTATATTGGGGTGGGGTACTAACTTTAAGGATTTAGTAATTATTTCTATTATTCATGAAACTATTTATTAATTACTATTCTATTGTAATTAGTATTATAATAAATAATACTATGTTAGGGGAATTATTGAAATTCTACAAATTGATACCAAACTACTACTACATTCCCATTATTTCCCCTCTTTCTCAATGAATAATTCATAACCGCAGGTTAATGATAAAAGTCCAAAATGTTCAGTCGTCGTCTTCTTCCTCCCGTGGTTCATCGTCTGCTTCCTCCTCTTCTGCCTTCTTCTGTATGCCTTGAGCGAACTTCAATGCATCAGTATGCTTAACGAAGCGGTGTTCCTCGTTGTCATAGGTCACTCTCAGTGTTGCTGGGTACATCAAACCATATCTGAGATCCACTGTATTCTTTAAATTCCGTAGAATGCCTCTTGTTTCAGTGAATAAGGATCTTCTCTTAGCAACTTCCGCTGGGTTATATATAGATTACACTACTCGAAAACCAAATTAAAAAGTATTTTTCCTAACCTTTCCTCTATTTGTGATAAATGTAAGAATTTTGAAGCAAATTTAATACATAGTTTTGTAACATGTCCACGGTTGAATTTTTATTGGATTGAAATTTTTAAAGTTATTTCGGAAGTCCTTAAGGTTAAACTTGACCCAGACCCAAAATTAATAATATTTGGAATCCCGGAGCCAAATTTGGTACTCACAATTAATCAAAGAAATTTTTTTGATTATTGTTTAATAATTGGGAAAAAAATGATACTTAAATTTTGGAAGGGAACATTATCCCCAACAATTAAAATGTGGAAAGCAGAGATGTTGGAGACGTTGAATTTGGAAAGACTTAGATTTGTCCTTTTGGACAAGTATAATTCTTTTGAATTGATATGGTCTCCATATATACAGTATTTAGAGAAGTAGCTATTCTTGGAATCACGGCTTCGACGGGCACCCTATGGATCCGATGCGAATAACTTACCTATAATTGATAATATTGTGTATTTATTAGAGATATTTCTGAATGAAATAGTATCTCGTACAATGTCTTTAGTTTTTGTTTATATATATATATATATATATATATATATGTAATATTATTGTTTTTCAAATTATCTTTTTAATTTTTAATTGATATATGTGCGAAAAAAAAAAAATTTTTATTCCCTTTTATTTTTCCTTTTTTTCTTTATTCTTTTATATATCTTTTTCTTTATTTCCATAAAAATAGAAGATATTATGTATTGATATGCTATTTGTAGTAATACTGAATTAAGGTGTTAGTTTATAAAGTAAGCTATATATTGTAAACTATTTACTTCAAACTTCCGCTGGGTAATCTCTGAAGATACTAATGTTATTTCCTTCGTATTTCAAATTTCTCTTTCTCATTATTATCTTCATCATATCTTCAAAGACGTGATCATACACCACCTTTACAATCATTTGTCTGGGTGGTGCACCTCTCCCAGGGACCCGTCTTAAAGCCCTGTGGGCACGGCCCAACAATGGTTCTTCATCCAATTCCAGAATGTCCTTTAGGAGTTTTGCAACAAATTTCCGTGGGTCTTGATTTCCTTCACAACCTTCGGTCAATCCTACAATTCGCAAATTCTTACGTCTTTGTCGGCCCTCCAAATCAATACATTTCTCATTTATTTTGCGAAGTAGTTCTGAGAGGCGTTTATTCTCGGCACGTAACTTCTCACTTTCCTTGGCACTTGTTACAGCAAAATTAGCCAGTTCTTTAAGTGCTTCATTGTGTTGGTCAATTGTAATGGCAATAGGATCTATCTTATCATTCAGCATTTGTTCCAACCCAGCAACCTTGTCGTTTATCTCAGAGAATCGGTTTTGAAATTCAGCCTCCGTCTTACTTTTCCATTCGCTCATCATAATCTTTACTGTCTCAGTAACTTCTTTTGTTAATTCCACTTTAATTCTCTCCTGAGACACCAGAATCTCCGCTTTTAGATTTTTTATTTCATCTTTATATTCTTTCTTCATGTCTTTAAATTCATCTTTATATTCCTTCTTCAGATCTTTTATTTCTTTCACCAGTTTCTTCATCTCACCTATCAAGGAATTTTTGAACTCTTCCATTTCCACTTTCCTCTGTGAGATCTCTTCCTGGGAGGCAGTCAGACTCGAGCCCGAGGCTTTGGTGGTGCCAGCCTCTCTTCTTAGGCCCGTTTTCTTCAGGGGAGGGGAGGAGGGCTGCATTTTAAATTTCTTACCGAAGTCGCGCGCCTGATGACGTCACGCAGCCTTCAATCGCACCGGAGCCGTTTTAAATCGATCTCCTGCGGTAAGTAGCATTAGCACCCTCCTTGAGCCCCGTTTTTTTTACAGATTTTTACGGAGCTGATCTGGCGCTGTTCTCACCTAAAACATGGCGCCACCGGAAGTCTGATCAGGTCTATTTGGGTACTAAGAGGAGCAATCTCATTCCCATTATTTCTCTGTAACCTATTCCATCTCACATGTGATTCAACTCCTCATGCACCTACATTTGGGGTAATGTACAATGCTAAATTGTCTTCCAACCAATTAGACAGCTTGACCAAATGAACCATCATGCTGAGAAAAATGACAATGGGCCTTTGAAAGAAGTGTGGCAGAACAGACTTTGTAATTATTATAGCACTGAGAGACAATGAACTTAGATTTTGCAGGTTTACTTTTCACTAGCCAGGTGCTTATCAGTAAGGATCTAATTTAACAGTAATGAGTACGGATAATCCTCGTTTTAATGGACCGTGTGTGTGTGTGTGTGTGTGTGTGTGTGTGTGTGTGTGTGTGTGTGTGTGTGTGTGTGTGTGTGTGTGTGTGTGTGTTGTGGGGGGGGGGGGGGGGGGATGGTGTCTGTTATTGCTGATTGTCCGCTATAACTGAGTAAGGAATCCACTCCAACCACGTAGAGGTCACGACGAGTTATTTTAAGTTCTTTTTAACAGCTAAAAATATTTTTGTCACTGCGAGCTAAAAATACTAAAGGCTGTTTGTTACATTGTTTAATAGAATATCAATGCATAATGATTAAAGCAATTGTTTGCCACTTTCCATCGCCTCCCACAGTCACGCAACCTGTGTTCTTCAGAAGGCAGTGGTGTCTGATTATAATGGGGCCACTCCGTCCACTCTAACCAAAATCAATTATAAAGAGGTACATAATAACAAGAGTAGACTGTATGTGATAAAGGCCACCTGTTCGGAGTCAAATTGGTTCAAATGCCTTATGCCTTAACATTAACACAAACGTTGCTTGGTCAAGGCCTGGAACCTCCAACTGTACCACAAAATATTGCTCACCGTGCAGTTTGACAGAAAATTTGATTGATCAATTAGACTGCCAAAGTTGGGGACCTACAACTCGTAAACAATCGAACCAATCCTCATTATTCGCATGTGTAACATTTAATGGCTACGTTGTGCATATGTGGTTAAAATTCATAGCGTCAGTTATACAAGTCCATCACTGATTTTCTGGCACCCTTAACTCAAGAGCCGTGCCGTATTATTTGTTTTGCCGGACCAATAGAGGCCGTGTAATAATAATACAACGGTACACCTCTGAACCACTAATTATACCCCTCCCGTGTCTCTAAAGCATCATGGACTGCTAGAAACCTAAATAAAACAAATATTAAATGTAAATTACCATATTAACCCTAAAATAAGGCCCGAAAATTTACCTGCGTCTTGGAGGCCGAAGGTTAGTTTGTTAGCCAAGAAAGATAGACTTGGCTATCCTTCAGTACAGTGGCTGTAAAAAGACAGCACCGCTGGGGGGGGGGGGGGGGTGAAAGAGTTCCACACCCGGGTCAGCATGCTGGGCTGCCGTGGGTAAAGTTGCGGGGAGGGCAAGAGCGTTGAAAGGAGGGTGCCGGGGATCATGCCAGCAACTCACTCAGTAGCTCGGGACCGGACAGCGAAAATTGCAGCTAGACCCGGGGCTCACAGGCGACCTGGGAACTGCAGCTAGTCCTGGGGCTCACAGGCGACTTCGGAACTGCAGCTAATCCTGAGACTCGCTGGCGACCTGGGCGCTACAGCCAGTCCTGGGGCAGGCAACCTGGGAACTGCAGGTAGTCCCGGACCTTGCAGGTGACCTGGGCGCTACAGCCAGTCCCGGGGCAGGCGACCTGGGAACTGTAGCTCGTCCCAGACCTTGCAGGTGACCTGGGCGCTACAGCCAGTCCCGGGGCTCGCAGGCGATCTGGAAACTACAGCTAGTCCCGGGGACGCGAGGGATCTGGGTACTGCAGAAAACTAATTGAAAAACGTGAAAACTATGTATTATTAGTATGTATTAGAAACATAGAAAATAGGTGCAGGAGGAGGCCATTCGGCCCTTCGAGCCAGCATCGCTATTCATTTTGATCATGGCTGATCGTCCCCAATCAATAATTCGTGCCTGCCTTCTTCCCATATCCCTTGATTCCACTAGCCCCTAGAGCTCTACTAGCCCCTAGAGCTCTCCCTTAAATCCATCCAGTAATTTGGCCTCCACTGCCCTCTGTTCCACAAATTCACAACTCTCTGGGTGAAAAAGTTTTTTCTCACCTCAGTCTTAAATGGCCTCCCCTTTATTCTAAGACTGTGCCCCCCTGGTTCTGGACTCGCCCAACATTGGGAACATTTTTCCTGCATCTAGCTTGTCCAGTCCTTTTATAATTTTATATGTTTCTATAAGATATCCCCTCACCCTTCTAAACTCCGGCGAATACAAGCCTAGTCTTTTCAATCTTTCCTCATATGACAGTCCCGCCATCCCAGGGATCAATCTTGTGAACCTACGCTGCACTGCCTCAATCACAAGGATGTCCTTCCTCAAATTAGGAGACCAAAACTGTACGCAATACTCTAGATGTGGTCTTACCAGAACCCTATACAACTGCAGAAGAACCTCTCGACTCCTATACTGAAATCCTCTTGTTATGAAGGCCAACATTCCATTAGCTTTATTCACTGCCTGCTGTACCTGCACGCCAACTTTCAGTGACCGGTGTACAAGGACACCCAAGTCCCGCTGTGCCTCCCCCTTACCTAACCTAACCCCATTGGGATAATAATCTGCCCCCTTGTTTTTGCCACCAAAGTGGATAACCTCACATTTATCTATATTATATTGCACCTGCCACCCAACCTGTCCAGGTCACCCTGCAACCTCTTAACATCCTCTTCACAGTTCACACTGCCACCCAGCTTTGTGTCATCCGCAAACTTGCTTGTGTTGCTCCTAATTTCCTCTTCCAAATCATTATATATGGTAAACAGTTGCGGCCCCAACACCGAGCCTTGCGGCACTCCACTCGCCACTGCCTGCCATTCTGAAAAGGACCCGTTCACTCCTACTCTTTGCTTCGAGTCTGTCAACCAATTTTCTATCCACATCAACACCCAAACCCCAATACCATGTGCTCTAATTTTAGGCACCAGTCTCCCGTGCGGGACCTTATCAAAGGCTTTCTGAAAGTCTAGATATACTACATCCACTGGCTCCCCTTCATCCATTTTACTTGTCACATCCTCAGAAAATTCCAGAAGATCAGTCAAGCATGATTTTCCTTTCATAAATCCATGCTGACTTGGACTAATCATTTTACTGCAATCCAAATGCCCCATTATTACCTCTTTAATAATTGACTCCAGCATTTTTCCCACCACCAAAGCAGGCTAACTGGTCTGTAATTCCCCGTTTTCTCTCTCGCTCCTTTCTTGAACAGTGGGATAACATTAGCTATCCTCCAATCCACAGGAACTGATCCTGAATCTATTGAACATTGGAAAATGATCACCAATGCGTCCACTATTTCTAGAGCCACCTCCCTGAGGACACTGGGATGCAGTCCATCAGGCCCAGGGGATTTATCATCCTTCAGTACCATTAGCCTACCCAATACTATTTCTCGCCTAATGAAAATTTCTTTCAGTTCTTCGACCCCCTTAGATCCTTTGTCCTCCAGTACTTCTGAAAGATTGTTTGTGTCTTCCTTAGTGAAGACAGATCCGATGTACCTGTTCAACTCTTCTGCCATTTCCTTGTTCCCCATAATAATTTCACCCGTGTCTGCCTTCAAGGTGGATAACCACATTTGACTTTGCTATTATTACTAATTTATATATTATTAGTATGTATTATTACTATTTACTAATTTAGTTAGTATGTATTATTACCTCCATTTATTAACTGTGGGGATAGATGTGGCCCGCCATCCGCTCACAAACACAGGGTCCTGGCTCCTATGCACAAAAGGTTGCCGAACCCTGGACTAAACCAAATCCTTGATCCTGTCCCGCCAGCCTTATTTCAAAATTTAGCAACTCTTCGACGCAGGTGCGTCTTCATTGCCAGGAAATACGGTAATTCTACAGCGAAACTTGCATTTCTTGCATGAGCACTCCAGGCGTTAGTTAAAAAGTTGCCCTTGGAAGGCCCGATGAAGATCGGATCAGTGGCTGCCCGCTGGGCTGAGGCGCCACTTTCCTGGCAGAGCTACTGGACTCTCCCCCCATCGACCTGGGATTTGAATGTGATAGGGCGGGGGCACCCGCTGCCCCAGTCATCGAACGCGGGCCTCCAAGAGAAGTCCAATGGTATTGTAACGTTCAGCTTAGACCAGCCTAGGTCAG
Source organism: Raja brachyura (assembly GCA_963514005.1). Next base: position 18,036,786 of record OY740790.1, read on the forward strand.
CCACGACTCGGGTGTCTGTTCACCCAGCGCAGGGAGCTGAGATGCCCCCCGATGCGGGAGCTTGATTGCCCTGATGCAGAGGGCTCGACTGCCGGTTGCGGGAGCCAAGATCGCCCTGACCACGGAAGGGTCGAGTGCCCCGACCGCGGGAGAACAAAAAAGGGAAGAAGATTGAACTTTTTTTGCCTTCCATCACAGTGAGGAATGCGAGGGAGTTGCTGTGATGGATGTTCATGTTAAAAAATTATTTGAGTGTCTCTTTGCTCTTTATTGGTATGACTGTATGGCAATCTGAATTTCACTGTACTTTGATTGGCACATGTGACAATAAACTAACCTTGAACCAGGAGACTGAGATACCGGCCCGTAAAGTCGGCCGTTGAAGTCGGCTAAGGGGAACGGATTCGCCTGCTGCGTCAGGGCCAGAGTTTCAGAGCCCTGGACAGAGGGAATAATTGGACCCACCAATCGGAGTCCGGCCGCAGAAGTTATCTATGGGATCCACCGGCTGCGGTGGGGCATGAATTCCAAAGCCCTGCGTGCAAGAGGTAAATTCGACTCGTCAGCCGACCGCAGAAGTCCCGATAAGGTTGAGATTGGCTGCCTCAACCGGCATAGGCGCCACATTTTTGTGATGACTTCCGGGGAGGAATTTCAGAGGACTGGAAAATCGCAAATGTAACCCCACTGTTTTAGATGGGAGCGACGCAAAAGAAAGGAAATTATAGGCTGGTTAGTCTGACTTCAGTGGTTGGTAAGATATTCAAGTCCATTATTAAGGATGAGATTTTCAAGTACTTAGAAGCACATGATAAAAAATGGGCGGAAAACAGCAGTTAAGGGGAGATCTTGCCTGACAAATCCGTTGGAATTCTTTGAGGAAGAAACCAGCAGGGCAGACAAAGGAGAGTCAGTGAATGTTGTTTAATTGGATTTTCAGAAGACTTTTGATTAGCTGCCACACGTCAGGTTGCTAAACTAGATAGGAGCTCATGGTATTAGAGACATGGTACTAGCATGGATAGAAGATTGGCTGACTGGCATTGGCAGAGAGGAAATAAAGGGGGCCTTTTCTGGTTGGCTGCTGGTGACTAGTCGTGTTCCGCTGGGGTCAGTGTTGGGTCCACTACTATTCACGTTTTGTGCTAATGATCTGGATGATGGAATTGATGGCTTTGTGGCCGAGTTTGCAGATGATACAAAGTTAAGTGTTTATTGCGGAATTGTGGAATTATTGCGGAATTGTAAAGGTTGTATTACGGAAGCAGGAAGTCTGCAAAAGGGCTTGGACAAATAAGTGGAAATGGAATGCAGCGTAGCAAAGTGGACAGTCATGTACTTTGGTTGAAGGAATAAAGGCATAGATTAATTTCTAAATGGGGAGAGGATTCAGAGATGGTGAAAAGGAACTAGGGAGTGCTGGTGCAGGATTTCCCAAAGGTTAATTTTAAGGTTGAGTGGGTAGTAAGGAAGGCAAGTTAGCATTAATTTTGAAAGGATTAGAATATAAAAGCAAGGATGTAATAATAGGCTTTATAAGGCACTGGTCTGATCACATTTGGAATTAGATTTTTTGGCCCATATCTGAGGAAGGATGTGTTGGCATTGGAGAGGTTCCAGAGAATGTTTACAAGAATGATCCTGGGGATAATTGGATTAACATATGAGGAGTGTTTGATGGCACTGGTCCTGTACTCAGTGGAGTTTAGGAAGATGAGGGGGGTTCTCATTGAAACCTACCGAATAATGAAAGGCATAGATAGAGTGAATGTGGAGAGAATGTTTCCAGTAGTGGGAAAGTCTAGGGCTAGAGGGCACAGCCTTTTAGCATCAGAATAAAAGGATGTGCCTTCAGAATGGAGATGGGGAGGAATTTCTTTAGCCAAAGGGTGGTAAATCTGTGGAATTCATTGCCAGGCCAGTCATTGGGTATTTTTAAAACATAAATTGATAGGTTCTTGATTGGTAAGGGTGTCAAAGGTTATGGGGAGAAGGCAGGAGAATGGGATTGAGAGGGAAAAACAGATCAGCTATGATCGAATGGCGAAGTAGACATGATGGGCCAAATGCCCTAATTCTGCTCCTATGTCTTATGATCTTATGAATTGGATTAAAGTTATCCATGAAAACAATGGCATACAATTATGTAACAATGAAGTAAAGGCTTTGTATCCTTTTTTTCGGTAAAGTGTTTGGATGCAATATGAAGTATAATTTAAAATAATCCAAAAATATCAATTAAAAAAGTCAATGTTATTTCCCTTAATTCAAAGTCTGACATTTGAAGTATATATATATATGAGAGACAAAGCATCTGTTGATTTGCTTAAAATTGTGCTACTAAATCACATCTCTGCAGGTTTTACACACAGTATTTCAATCATTAATGACTGCTAAAAACTCAGTACAAAATACCTTAATGTTCATTTTGTTAATTAGGCAATAATTGTGTGGGAGAATGGGTCACAAGGAAATGAGTGGGACTGGTACTGGTGGGTTTGCTCTGAGAGCTGGCATTTAATCCATAAGCCTCCTCCTAGGTCATATGGAAGAGTTGATTTTTTTTCTACCTTTGAAATCATTTTGGTTTAAAAAATGTAATCATTATTATCATTTGAATAAAATATTGTTCAGTTTGCTTACCTGCCCCAGCAAAACACCAGTTGTTCCATATCGTTCTTCTCCCTTCAGCTTTTTAAGATATTTCTCAGTGTACTCTCCAATGAGGTAAGTTTTTCCCATGATGATATGTCCCTGGTGAACAGATCCAATTCACACACAAAGAAAGGAGCCTTCACTCCTACTTTAGATAAACAAATAATAATTAGAACATTGTACCGTAACCACAGAAAATTAATTCAAACTGAGATGAACACACATCATTGTTAATAAATTGTTCATTTTTAAACCCTACCAAGGCAATAACCTACATTTCCTGTTGTTATTTCTAATTTCCAGTATCTAACTTTTGTCCTTTTGCTTGCCATGTTGACTTCAGCATCAACTTTAAAATTCTCAGACTTGTTTTCAAATTTCGTCATTGCTTTGTTCTCCTGATTTTTGTTGCTCTACTAAATTCACAACCCTGTGATATCTCTGTATTCCTCCAATCCTGACCTTTTGTGGATTATAGTATTAATAGAAACCATATTTTCAGCTGACAAGGCTGCAAGATCCAGAATAGCCATTTATTTATTTAATTTAGTTTCTTTTAGAGATACAGCGTGGAAGCAGGCCTTCGGCCTACTGAGCCTGTGCCAACCAGCAAACACTCGTACACTAGTCCTATCCTACACAAGGGACAATTTACAAAAGCCAATTAACCTACAAACCTGCACGTCTTTGGAATATGGAAAGAAACTAGATCACCCGGAGAAAACGCACACCTTTGCAGGAAGAACGTACATACTCCATCCAAACAGCATCCATAGTCAGGATCTAACCCGGGGCTCTGGCGTTGTAACACAGAAACTCTACTGCTGCACCACTGTCCTTTTATCATTCAATCTATTTATTCTCCTTTAATTTGGACAGGAGAGATTTAGAACAATATAGGCAAAACGAAGGTAAGTGAGATTAGTGTAGATGGGACACTTTGATCAGCATTGGCAAGTTGAGCCGTATGTTTCCGTGCAGTATGACTGTAAGTTGCCTCTTAAAATCCATTTTTTTAAAAACCAATTTCTGTTAGTGCTCCAATAAGATGCCTCAGGTCATCAATCTATGAAAAAGACAGTATTATATACTCTAGTCTCAAGAAGGATCTTCACTCGAAAGGTCACCCATTCCTTCTCTCCAGAGATGCTGCCTGTCCCGCTGAGTTACCCCAGCATTTTGTGTCTATCTTTGGTTTAAATCAGCATCAGCAGTTCCTTCCTACATATTATTATATACCTTGATGGTTGTTACCTTAAGAAAAGGAGCCAATACTGTTAGAATAAGCCATCTTCATTTATGTATGATTATAAATTAGAAATGAAATAAGAGATTTTTAGGTATAATTGATTATATAAACAATATTGATAGAAAAACTTGGTTAAGAGTTTGCTTTGAACTAGTATGTAGAAATGATAATGTTTTTATTGCTCTGCTGAAATTCTCCATCTAAAAATATTGTTATATTTGCCTGTGGCTTATGTTGTAACTTGAACTTTGATTAATATCTCAAATACACCACCTGCTAGTATTTTTTAATATTATTTTTTAGTTTTGTTTTCACTGTTCCTATCCTGATGACTGCTGGCTTCAATACTATCTCAAAATTGCTGCACTTTATGTTGTTTACATCGTAGGTTACATGAAATATAGTTGGTTGAACGCTAAACAACTCTAGAAGATGTTTATTTTTACACTTACCAGTATTTCTCAAATCACCCTTTGTTACCCTGTTTGGAACTAATGGTTGCAGCTACTTTGGAACAGATATTCTATGTAGAACTCCCTTCTTGTGACAACATAAAGTTTGATTCCAGTGACATCATGAATTGGAAAAAAAGTTCCCCAAAGAAGTTGAAATTTCATAATGGTAAAAGTCATCAAGCAATACCAACAAAATGTAAACAACAAAAAATGCCAATTCTGCGTAGCTAATATTAGTTTCCAGTCAGACACTTTATATTAAAATCCAAAGTCTGTATTTATTGAAGGTTATTAATCCAAAAGTTATTTTTAAATCCCTTCTGCACATTTGGTCTCATTTGTTGAATATTGTGTGCATTTTATATTTATTAGCAGTATTTTGCTTTTACAATCTAAACACCATAGCAAAAGCTTCCAGATAATATTAATACAGACCACAGAAAAAGTATACCAGGAGGAAATGACTAATGCCTAGAATAACGCAACAAATAGATGTTTAGAGTTGACGTTTCCTGATCTTGAACCTCTGGATGATTGTAATTAGAGGAAAAGCACAGTATCATTCATAATTATCTATGCAGAAATAGCAAATGTTTGCTAAGCTGTGAAGTCTATAGTCTGTTGACACATCTATAGAAAGGCCATGGCGGAAGTTACCTCAGTACACTGGCTTTGGAACTGTCTATCGTGCTCGATAAACTGTGCACAAGTGACTCCAAAAACTCCTCAAACTACACATTCTGCTGAGCTATGAATGGGAATACTAGGAAAAAACAGAAAGATTTAAATTGTAGGAGTACACGGCTTGGTGATTACACAATATTCTGGAGAACAAAAATAAGCAAAGCAAGAATCATTAGAAATTCCCTACAACTACACTTTAACCAAAAATAAGTTTGTTAGGAAGACTTTTATCTCCAAGAATTCATGTTGAAGGAAATTAGTAGAATCTTCCTGCAAATATTTGGATCAATTTTCAGAGAAAAATATGGGAGGTCATGGTGGCGCAGCGGTAGAGTTGCTGCCTTACAGCGAATGCAGCACCGGAGACCTGGGTTCGATCCTGTCTACGGGTGCTGTCTGTACGGAGTTTGAACGTTCTCCCCATGATCTGCTTGGGATTTCTCCAAGATCTTCGGTTTCCTCCCACACTCCAAAGACGTACAGGTTTGTAAGTTAATTGGCTTGGTAAATGTAAAACAATTGTCCCTAGTGGGTGTAGGATAGTGTTAATGTGCAGGTATCGTGGGTTGGCGCGGACCCGGTGGGCCAAAGGGCCTGTTTCCGTGCTGTATCTCTAAACTAAACTAAGAACATGATAAGAGACAAGATAGATGATAACAAACTAACACTTTTAAGAATAAGAAAGACAAGGGCATTGTAGCTAATAACACCAGAACACACAAGAAAATAAGAGAATAGGAACAGGAGGAGAACACCTGTTAGCCCCAGTATTCAATATGAACATGGTTAATCTATACCGGCCTCAACTCCTCTTTGGTGCTAGTTCCCCATTACTCTCAATTTCTTTCAAATATTTATTTATCTCCACCTTAAATATATCTATTGCTCTGGCTTTCATCACCCTCCATGACAGAGAATTCCAGAGATTCACGGCCATCTAAGAGAAGATACTATAAGATGCCTCAGTTTTAAATGACCAGCCTTTTACTTTGCAGCTATGCCCTCTTGTTTGTGACTCTCCCAGTGTTGAAAATATCTATCTTGCAAAACCCCATTAGGATCTTGCCTTTGAATAAGGTCATACCTCACTCTTTTGAACTCCCAAGCAAAACAGAACCAAACTATTGCCCTTCTCTTCATAAGATAAACCCTCATCTCAAAAATTATGCTGAAAAATCTCCATCGGATTCCTTCAATGCTACCATATCCTTTTTTAGGAAAGGGAACCAAAGCTATGCAGTGTTTCAGGTGTGCCCTCACCAACATTCCATACAACTTTACCAAAACCTCCCTTTCGTTAAACTCCAACCCCTTTACAATAAAGGCCAACATGCAGTTTGTCTTCTTCTTGTTGAACATGCCTGCTATGTTTTTGTCATTCATGCACTCAAATAGTTGCACTGGAATCCCCTGAAATTACACTCATTTTCAATTTATTTCCAATTACTTGACCTCTCTTTTGATTCTTCTTACCAAAGTGCAAGATCGCACACTTCCTCACTTGAAACACCATTTGCCATATTTTAACCCAATTACTCAATATTCATCACAATACTCATCACAATATCGCAATGTCTTCTTTGCGATTGTATCTTAAATCTTTTTTCATTCCCTCCTTCAGGTCAATAATGAAAATAGTAAATAAATGTCAGTGAAGAACAAATCCCTGGGGTCTGCCTGGTAATCAATCTAAGGATGCCCAACTCTACAAAGCCAAATGTGCAACCAGCATTGAGGTTTTGCAATTCAACATGCTATATTACATCCCTCCAGTCTGAAAGGGAACCATTTATTCCAACTCTCTAGTTTAAATATGAAAGCCATTGTCCCTTTCTTAGTGCATCAGCATCTTATGTGGCAGATTGTTAAGTACCTTTTGGAAATCTAAATACACTGCACTGCTCTGTCACTTCCTCAAAGAATTCAAGCCAATTTGACAAACATGATTTACCTTTCAGTAAACCATGTTGATTAGATTCAGCTTTCCAATTATTGTTTTATCTTTGATTATTGACTTGTCGCCAATGGATATTAGAATAACTGCCCTATAGTCCCCCGTCTTCTGTCTCCCACTGCTTTTGAACAAAATAGACATGTTGGCTGCTTTTCAATCCTCTGGTGCCTTCAACCAATGGGTCCACTATCTCAAGCAAGAGTCAAGAGAGTTTAATTGTCATAGGTACCAAAACTGAACAATGAAATTCTTACTTGTAGCCAGTACCCAATAGATACCATAAATTAATAAACAGACAAAAATGTGCAATAAATTAAAAAAACAATATCTCTACAACCACCTCCTTTAAAATTGAGGGGTGCAGACCACTGACTTCTGTGATTGGTCGCCCTTTAGCCCTGTGAGTTTCTTTTAATACTTTATTCCTTGGGATTGGGATTTGAAATTAGTCCATCAATTATCATATGGATATGTGCAGCAATCTCCATGCTAAAGATTGATGTAAACAATGAATTTAATATTTCTGACATTTCTTTGTTTCTGGTTATTAATTATCAGCTTCCACTGGTCTCATATTTAACTTAGCTGCATAGTTTTAGCTGCTTAGAAATGCATAGTGTTGTGATTTAAAAAAGGCTAGTTTTCATTCAAAATTAATTTTCTTCCTTCTCATCAGCTTTTTAGTCTGTTGCCGCTCGATCTAAAGTGCTCTAGCTTAACACCAACCCATGCTAATTTTTTCCACCCTACGTTTCAATTTTACATTTGACTAAATGCCCCTGCTACCCACAGATTGTGCCACTTTCACATGGAAACCCTCGTTCTAATTAGGATAAGTTCCTGCTGAATGTTATGGACCAGCCACTCTACAAATCCAAATGTACAACTAGCATTGAGGTTTTGCAAATCAACACACTATATTCTGGAATTCCAGACATTAGATCTTCCTCATATCAAGGAGCAGAAACCTCAAGGAATCGAATCAACATTAAATGTTGATGTTTGTCTCCGGCACACTCTAAACAAACTTTGCATCTGCTACCAATTTTATGAATGGATGCGTATAATCACAAGAAAATTGGGACAACCATCTTGTCTGTAATAAAATGGCTAATCGCAATATTGAATTGAATACTTTACTGTCACATGCGACAAGTCAGAGCAAAATTCTTTGCTTGCGTACCCAAGGTATGCAAATAATCACTGTGTAAAGGGCGCTTACAAAGTTACAAAGGTGAAGTGGTTACAAGAGAATAATCTTAAACAAGGTGGGCTCAGTCATTTTTTTGGTGGAAAGGAGGAAGAAAGGGCTCCAACCGCTTGACCAAAACGGAAAGTGTTGGAGAAACTCAGGTCAGGCAGCGTCTGTGCAGGGAATGGGTTGACAGGACCCCCCCCCCCCGTGACGTCAGGCGGAATGGTGACATCACGCCGTTCACTATGACCTCAGAGCGGAGGCGTCACTTCAGGTCGCGTCACCATTGACAAGCTCCCAAATAAAACATGTCAGGCAAGTAATCACGGGGAAACCAACAGGTTGAAACGTCGCCCATTCTACCGCTTGCAGCCGGTTGCGCCTGCCTGCCAACCAGCCAGTTGAGTCTGAATCTTCCCCTGTAAGAGAGCGTGACGAACACACGGGATTGAATCCTAACGGCCGCTGGTTTGGCGAAGCGGCTTACACCGGTGCTGTAACGGGTATGTATGTGCCTCCCCTCTTACCTATCTTGCTCTTTCCTCCCACCTTTCTCTTTCTGACAATGTCGTGGGTTTTTTATGTTGTCGGTCGGATGTCCCCGTAACCTCCCGCTGCAGCTGTCGGCCAATCAGCGCCGCATGGCCCGCACCGATGACGTGTCGCCCGCTAACTGCCGGCCACGTGGGCGGGACGGCGGCGGCGCGCGACCAACGGCTGCCCCTCGCGCGCCCGCCCGCCCCGCCCCGCAGAGAGTGAGTGAGAGCAGCGCCTCCGCCCGGCCGGCGGACAGCTCGGCAGACTCAGCCGGCCCCGTCCCCACTCCCCCTGCGGCTCCAGTGCTGGGCAAAGATCATAGAGCGAATCTTTGGTGCTGGTTGAAGGGGCTCGAACGAAAACGTCACCCATTCCTCCTCTCCAGTGATGCTGCCTGTCCCACTGAGTTACTCCAGCATTTTTGTGTCTATCTAGGGTAACACGAAATGTGTTGGTAGGAACTGCAGATGCCGGAGTTTATAGCAATGTTACAAAATATTGAGATTTTGTCTGCAATTTATCCCATCAGATAAAGCAAAAAAAAAGTTTAATTTGACACACAATTCACTTTCATGTCTTCAGTATTAAAACAGTTATGGCCATTTTCATACTCAGAAATTGCTTTTCCATTGACTTAACACAAAAGCTGCGATCGAGGACAGTCAAAACCCCATCTTAAAAATTAAGAGAACTGAATGAAAATTTCAGTTATTATAGATTGAAGCATTCTGAAACAAATATAAAACATCTTACTTGGATGACCTGAAATTAAAGCATATAATTAGTTAATTACCTACTTGTAGCTAATAACAAAATTGACCATTGTGATGGAAATAGTAATAAATACCCAGACTGCCTTAAATTCAAAAATGTGATATTCTCAAGATCAGAACTTTAATATTGTTGTATAATATGCTGTAAGTCTGTATCAGATAGATAAATAAATTACAATTTCTAACAATAGACCAAGTCTTTATGGAGAAGATCAGTTGCTAACTGGTACATTGGTAGCATCAATACCGACATAATCAGTAGCATCATCATACTCCTCGGATTGCAACCAATAAGCAACTCTGTACACCTTGTTTTTCCTCAACTTTTCAGTTTTGGCATTGTAAACTACAAGTTTTTGCTCTTCAAACCATGCATAACATTCCTTTCTGCCCATTACTTTCCCTTTAAGAATGTCATGTAGATTCCATTTCTTAAGTTTTTTTTTAAATAGCCAAAGTAACCAAACAACAAATCTAATCCCATTCACACAGGAATTCACAATATAACATGATTTTTAAATCTCACTGTCATGAATTTATATGCCAGATGGAAGGAATTTAATGTTTAATTTCCATAAATTAATCCAGAAACATCCTCTCAAAATATAATGAAAATCATTGTTTTTTTGTACAATATATGTGACTCAAACGGTTGTGAATATTTAGTTTAAAAATAATGATCATGGAGAGAGAATAAGACAAAATGTAGACAATTTGGACGGCTTATGACATGATTGTCCAAAAAAAAGGGCATTTTAATCATCTTCCGGAACGCGATCGATTGGAACGTTGCATTTGCAGTGAATTTGAACTCCATATCGGCAGGAAAACCAATGCTAGTTCTTATGGGGCTCAAATAACATTTTCGCAACGTAAAATTTGATTAAAGCCATCTCAAGAAGCAAGATTATATGTAAAATAAACGACTTACCCTTTGTTTTGTCCCGTTCTTGCGATCCGTTATGTTGTAGGCGTTGAAGGCGTTAGAAGTCGCTTTTTATTTTAATCCAGATATTAAATTGTCCAACTTTCCAGCTAATTTTTTTTTAAATATAGCGCGATCAGAAGTCCGATCGATTTTTCATCAGCAGCTAGCAGCCCGAGGAAGTCCGCCTCAGACAGGCAGTACAAAACAGCATTTTAATCCGCCCCCCCCCCCCCCCCCGCAAGTCACGCACACGGTCAGTGGCAGAACTTCAGCGCCGCTGAAGATAAGTATTGTAACATCACTAGAGTTTACACCGAACACAGACACAAAATGCGGGGGTAACTCAGCGGGACAGGCAGCATGACTGGAGAGAAGGAATGGGTAATGTTTCGGGGTCGAGACCCTTCTTCACACCTTTCAGATCCTTTTTCCCTGAGGCTATCAAACTACAACTTCTTCCCCTTCTGTCATGGGGTAGACTGACACTCCCCTCCCCAATCTTTGCACTTCCCCAATTCTGAACTTTTCACTTGTCACTTTAATTTAATGTATCTGTGTTTTATGGCCTTTAAGAATGAACTGCATATGCTGGAAATGATGTAGATGTCTACCTTGTGTTTTATGACTGTTGACAGACCAATTTCCCTCCTGGGATAAATACAGTTCTATCGTTTTGTATCGAAACCTCACCCATTCCTTCTCTCCAGAGATGCTGCCTGTCTCGCTGAGTTACTCCAGCATTTTATATCTGCTAGGGTTAACACAGCAGCTCATAGACAAGACATGTAAATGCTGGTAATCAAAAACAAAGTTATTCCAGCACTTAGTGTGGTTTTATTTTTGTAAAGCAGCATTTGCAGTTCATTGTGGCACAGCATGGGATGATTAAATTCAAATCAATGCTACTTTGTGCCGTGAAAAGCTTTGTTTTTGCATATATTGGACTCCGATATATTGGTGAGACCAAGCGCAGACTTGGCGATCGTATCGCTTAACACCTTCGCTCATTCCTGGTCTCCCAGTTGCCAAATACTTTAGCTCCCCACCCATTTCAATACTGACCTTTCTGTCGTGGACCTCCTCCATTGTCAGAGTGCCAAACATAAATTGGAGGAACAGTACCTCATAATTTGGTTGGGTAGCTTTGAACCCAGCGGTATGAATATTGATTTCTCTAACTTCAAGTAACCCTTGTAGAAGATGTGAGACAGTTTTGGAGTTGCGGATTGTGAAGCCTGGGAGAGAAAAGTTGCAGGTGGGGGGAGAAATAGGATGGTCCAGGTGGGGCACAGGGAAGAGAGAGGCGGATATGTGGGGGGGAAATAAATCTAGGTGGAAGTGATCCATGTGGAAGATACCAATGGTCAAGAGGATATAGGCAGGCTTGTGGAATGAGCGGACATATGGCAAGTGGACAATACAGTGTTACTTTTCAGTGGGAAGAATGAAGAGAAGCAATGTCATGTGGAACTGAACATGCCAGATGTACAGAGCCAAACTGGGCAAGAGGATTGAACGTTATCATATCAAAAGACACATAAAAACAGAGGCAGCAGCAACTGATGAATGGAACATATCTGTGGAATTTACCAAATTTATAGGCATGAATTTATTAAGAATCAGGGACTATGATAGTATAATGCAAATAACGATGTCTGAGGTGAGCGAAATAACAATGGAAGCTCTTTTCCTCATAATTAGGCATGGGATGAGGGGATGTCTCAAGAAGCCACCTGTACAAGCCGCATGCGAACACTGTCATGAGCACATCTATTACGTTATCAATCATCACTATTGTGCCCAACTGTATAAAACACAATGTAATTTTATTACCTGGGAGAGTCATTTATCTTTCTTGCAGTGGTACCAAATAAAAGCATTTAGTTACACTTACAGGTCTGGTCTCAGTGTGTTTCACTAGCAACTTTAACAATACCCTTGTGTTATACATGGAAATGCAAGTATATCATTGCAATTATACTGTTTATAAGAATAACCTCCTACTTACATTTCCATGTATAACAATTATTGTTTTTAGGGAACTAATTTTATCATTTTTCAGTTTCGAGTTTAGTATTTTTCATGCCCCTTTCAGCTCTTCCTTCTTGTCCCTTTAAAATGGAACTGCTTTTGCATATATTTAATTGAAACTCTCTAATATAGATTTACATATAAAAGCAGAGGCATTGAGGATTTTGTGCTCTAAACCAGATGTATAACTTCCTTGCTGTTAGTTTCTCAACAGAACAACTTCAGCAATGGAATCCACTTTTCTACTAGAATTGTTTAACTTCTGAGGCTTCTTAAAACACGTGTTATGGAAGTTACAGAAAATATATTGGTGGTGGAATCCAAGCATCCACAGTTCTGGGTGTAAAGCTTTATTTTTCAGGATACCGTTTGAGACCTGCTTCCATCAAACATATCTTCAGTATTCTCAACAAACCTTAAAAGTTAAGATTTTCTGGAATTCTGCATACATTTTTTGTAAAGATGAAATGTAGAAGGATGTGGGCATGGTTTGAATTAAAAGGGTTTTGTGGGATTTATGTGCAAAAAAACCCAAATTGTAGTTAAGTTGTGCAAATGATTTGTACAACTTAAAATTCAGATTGTCTGGATAATTCTCTTGCTTTCAGAAGTAGTAGCTGTTCGTCAAACCAGCAATTTGCTGTATTAGAAATGCTAAAGAACTCAAACTGCCAATTTTTCAACTTGGAATCCTCTATCATTAGAAGGGAATAGAGATGGTGTGACAAGACCATTTATCATAATAATCGCAAAGTAAAGCAGGCGTAACACTACTCCTCCCAAAGCAATGTTGTTCATTGAATAACTTCTAAGAGTTAGCAGCTGTTGTGGATTGAGACTAAAGGAAATCCAAATACTTCGTGAAGAGTTTGCTGACATGTCATGAGTAGACTTGGACAAATGGCTTGTGATTTCTCTCCCACAGAGATGCAACTATACATTGTGATCACATACACTTGCAGTTACGTCATCTCTTGCAACAGACAAAAAGAACAAGCATCTTGCAAAGTAAATGAAAATAAAAAGTTGCAGATGCTGGATGTTTCACCAATTTTGTCGACGGATCATGTCCCAGTAAATTGTCTACTTTAAAACCAAAAGATAAAGTCTTGTTTATAAATATCCCACAAATATAACACAAAAACTTGATTTTGGCTGTGTTTATTTTCAGTTCTTATTTCTTAACCTAATAGATTCTCCAAACGTAAAACAATGCTGCCAGATCTGTTTAAATCCACATTTGTTCATTGATCACAGTAATAGCAAAATAAATAGGAACAAGCATACTGGATGTAGAACAAACAGAACAGAAGTGTAATAAACTGCAGTAAGACACAATTCAAATAATTTAAAACATGGAATATGGCTCTGCATTTTGTGTAATTATTTCTGCAAATATGAAATGCAGCTTGTTATGGTAAACGGGTTTAAAGGTAAAATTGCTATAATGAAACATTTTTAGATTAATGAAATGAGATCCCACACTTAAATAGCAAAGTATTATTTAAAAGTACAGCTTGTATATTGGAGACTTCATTCCAGTTTTGTTTTTCAGATTCAACCAGTGTTTCAAATAAAGGCAGAAAAACAATAAATAATACAAATACAACCAATATATTTCAGTCAGGATATTGGATTGTTGCATGTACAAATGCAATTCACATCTTAACTCTGACACTATGCACTACCAACAAAGACCCTCAGCACATTATACATGCAATTATGTACAGGAGTATTACAAAAGCACTAATAAATATTTTTGCTGAGCTTATCTGGTTCCAAATGGAAAGAGGAAAGGATCATCTGGACGGTAACCATAAGCTGTAACTGGACGCCCAGGAAAGCTAACTGGCTGACCAAATCCATCAACTGCCATACTGAAATTGGGGGAGAAAGTTAGAATTAGTAATTCATAAGAAATGATACAAAAGCAGACATGCATAGTTGTTCAGGTTCAGCACCTGACTTTTTAAATACTTTAAGCAATGGACATTTGTCTAATATAATTGAGCTCAAATAAAGCGTGCAAAAAAAGTTATATTTGTAGCCCATGCTAATTTTAAAATGACATAATTTTCAATATAAAGAGCTTCTGTAAAACAATTCAAAATGTGATCAGTCACTAGACAAACCAAAATTTCACAGAGCATTGTGATGAATGGCCACACTTTTTCCATGATATTTAAAGGAAAACAAATGTTCCTTTGCTCCTTTAATGTTCCTTTAATTACCAAAACAGAACCCGTGTTTAATATGGAATTATAGAATGATTACAACACAGGAGAAAACTATTTGGCCAATCGTGTCATAATAAGTCATGTTCATAGCTCTTTAGAGCCTTGCAAAGTTTTTCTTCCTATTATCCAATTCCCCTTTAAAGGCAGCAATAGAATCTGCCTCCATCAATTCAACACAAAATACATTCCAGATTTCAACCGCAGGCTGCATTAAGTTTTTCATCATGTCAACTTTAATTCTCCGCCTCTTTAGTTTGTATTTGTGATTTTGAGTTCTCCATTCTTCCACCAAAGGGAGCAACTTCCCACCATTAACACAGTCCAGGCCTCTCAGCATTTTACATATGTTATCCAAATTGTCCTTCAGCCTTTTATAATACCTTCACCTCCTTTCTATAATGTGATGACCAATATTGAACACAATAATCCAGTTGTCTATGCCATCAATAAATATTGTTATGCCATTTGCTTCAACTTTACTGAGAAGCCTATTACATAGCACCTTTATCAAAAACCTTTTGGAAGTCCATGTACACCAGAGCAACTACATTATCCTCATCAACTCGGTTTGCCATCTTAACAAAAACTTCTATGAAATTAATTAAACACAATTTGTTTTTAACAAATCCCTGCTGGCTTTGCCTTGGTCTATGTTTCTAAAATCTTTCCCAACACTAAGTTCGAACTGACAAGCATGTAATTGCTGGGCTAATGCTAACTCTCTTTTTTGAATGGGGGAGTAACATTTCCTACTCTCCAATCCTTTGGCACGACCACCAGATCCAAAGAGCATTGTAAGATGATGGGTAAAGTCCCAGTAATTTATTTCCATATTCCTGAAAATCCCTAAGAATCAACCCATGCAGTTCAGCTAACTTAAATGCGAAGTTAAATCAACTTTTTTTAATACCTGCAATGTATAATTTAAAAATATACTTATGTGCGTCACATCCTCTCTCACTACTCAATTAAAGATTTGAATTAAAGGTCTGAAGAACGGTTTCAGCCCGAAAACGTTGCCTATCTCCTTCACTCCATAGATGCTGCTGCACCCGCTGAGTTTATCCAGCATTTTGTGTACCCTCAGTTAAAGATTTCCCTTCTCAGAAACTAAACTTGTATCTTGATAAATAACGTCTTAGTTTTGGAACTGAACCCTTTCCAACTTAAGAGTAAGAATGCTAATGATTATACAATTAAAAGCAGATTGTGTTGATGTTCCAGTCACCAAGTCTACCATACAAAGGTAGACAAAAATGCGGGAGAAACTCAGCAGGTGAGGCATCATCTATGGAGCAAAGGAATAGGTGATGAAGGAATAGGAAACGTCACCTATTCCTTCACTCCATAGATGCTGCCTCACCCGCTGAGTTTCTCCAGCATTTTTGTCTACCTTCGACTTTTATCCAGCATCTGCAGTTCTTTCTGAAACAAGTCTACCATACAAATTAGTTAGTAGGTAGACTTTACAGCATCTTCAGACAAGTTCTCAATAGTTTCAACGAACCAAATTTATATTTATGATATGGATTATTGATTGTATTAAAAAAGCTTTTTCTCTTTACTAGTGTGAACAGGTGATCGATGGTCGGCTTGGACTCAATGGGATAAAGGGCCTGGTTCTCTAAACTAAACGTGCACAATCTGTCTAGTTTCAACAGTATTCCAGAAAAAGCAAATCAATTGATTGGCATATCATCCATCACATGAAACAATAATTTCCCTTCATATAGAAACATAGAAATATAGAAATTAGGTGCAGGAGTACGCCATTCGGCCCTTCGAGCCTGCACCGCCATTCAATATGATCATGGCTGATCATCCAACTCAGTATCCCATACCTGCCTCCTCTCCATACCCTCTGATCCCCTTAGCCACAAGGGCCACATCTAACTCCCTCTTAAATATAGCCAGTGAACTGGCCTCAACTACCCTCTGTGGCAAAGAGTTCCAGGGACTCACCACTCTCTGTGTGAAAAAAGTCTTTCCCATCTCGGTCTTAAAGGATTTCCCCCTTATCCTTAAGCTGTGACCCCTTGTCCTGGACTTCCCCAACATCGGGAACAATCTTCCTGCATCTAGCCTGTCCAACCCCTTAAGAATTTTGTAAGTTTCTATAAGATGCCCTCTCAATCTCGTAAATTCTAGAGAGTATAAACCGAGTCTATCCAGTCTTTCTTCATAAGACAGTCCTGACATCCCAGTAATCAATCTGGTGAACCTTCTCTGCACTCCCTCTATGGCAATAATGTCGTTCCTCAGATTTGGATACCAAAACTGTAGGCAATACTCCAGGTGTGGTCTCACCAAGACCCTGTACAACTGAAGTAGAACCTCCCTGCTCTTATACTCACATCCTTTTGCTATGAAAGCTAACATACCATTCGCTTTCTTCACTGCCTGCTGCACCTGCATGCCTACTTTCAATGACTGGTGTACCATGACACCCAGGTCTCGCTGCATCTCCCCTTTTCCTAATCAGTCACCATTTAGATAATAGTCTGCTTTCCTGTTTTTGCCACCAAAGTAGATAATCTCACATTTATCCACAAATCCTCCATATATTAGGATCAGGGAGTCATGCAGCTCTATGGGACTTTGCAGTTCTAGTCACCCCATTACAGGAAAGATGTGGAGGCTTGAGAGGGTGTGGAGGAGGTTTACCAGAATGCTATACTGTTCTATGTGCTAATGTATATTATTCCATTTATAAAGTGTGATGTCCTGATTTCTTCACTGGCTCCTCGTAAACATCTACCACCCAAAAGGCACATGGAAGCTTCACCACTATCAAATTCCCCTCCAATCATATATCTTCATGATGTGCCATGCCTTCATTATTCAAAATCATGGAATTCTCCACCAACTGCACTTTTATGTACACTTTAGGTCATAAGGTCACAAATAAAAGTAGAAATAGGCCGTTCAAATTTACTCCACCATTCAATCATGGCTGATCTATCTCTCCCTCCTAACCTCATTCCCCTGCCTTCTACCCATAACCTCTGACACCTGTACTAATCAAGAATCTATTTATCTCTGCCTTAACAAATATCCACTGACGGTCTCCGCAGCCTTCTGTGGCAAAGAATGCCACAGATTCACCACCCGCTGACTAAATACATTTCTCCTCGTCTTCTTCCTAAAACATTGCCCTTTAATTCAGAGGCTATGACCTCTAGTCCTATACTCTCCCACTAGTGGAAAGATCCTCTCCACATCCACTCTATCAAAGCCTTTCATTATTCTGTATGTTTCAATGAGGTCCCCTCTCATTCTTCTAAACTTCAGCGATGACAGGTCCAGTGCCACCAAACACTCATCACAGGTTAACCTACACATTCCTGGGATCATTCTTGTAAACCTCCTCAGGACCCTTTCCTGAACCAGCACATCCTTCCTCAGATAAAATTGCTCACAATATTCCAAAAATAAATAAATTAAAATAAATGCTAGCATTGAGTTCTTTTTCTTTACTACCGATTCGACTTGCAGATTAACTTTTTGGGAATCCTGCACCAGGACTTGCAAGTCCCTTTGAACCTCCGATTTCTGGATTCTCACCCCATTTAGAAAATGGTCTACATCTTTATTCCTACTACCAAAATGCATGACTTCACACTTTGCTACACTATATATTCCATCTGCCACTACTCTGCCGACTCTCCCAACCTCTCTATGTCCTTCTGCAGAGTCCCTGCTTTCTCGACACTACCTGCCCCTCCACCTAAGAGTCACAGAGTGATACAGTGTTGAAACAGGCCCTTCGGCCCAACTTGCCAACACAGGCCAACAATGTCCCAGCTACACTAGTCCCACTTGCCTGTGCTTGGTCCATATCCCTCCAAACCTGTCCTATCCATGTACCTGTCTAACTGTTTCTTAATCGATGGGATAGTCCCAGCCTCAACTACCTCCTCTAGCAGCTTGTTCCATACGCCCACCACGCTTCATGTGAAAAAGTTACCCCGCGGATTCCTATTTTCTTATCTTCTATTTTCATATAATCCGCAAACTTTGTCAGAAAGCCTTCAATCCCCTATTCTAAATCATTCATATACAATGTGATGAGTAGCACCCCCAGCACTGACCCTTGCAGAACTCCACTGGGTCACTGGCAGCCAACCAGAAAAAGCCCCCTTTATTGCCACTATTTGTCTTCTGCCATTCGGCCAACCTGCTATCCATGCCTTTTCCCTGGTAGGCACACTACAAGCTGCTCCGAGAATCCACTTTACAAATTCCCTTTCCTGGGGTCCAACTTTACAACAAGGATTGCACCAATTCAATAAAGAAACTCATCACCATTTTTTTTCAAGGCTATGAGGAATGGGCCTTTCCAGAACCCCAAATCGTCTCAACAACAATAACTCAAAGCTCCTGTGAAATACGGTCATCCAAAATTAATTTAACCAAACAACGTCTGAGGAAATCAATCTGTTGGGTTACACAAAAAGCTGGAGAAACTCAGCGGGTGCAGCAGCATCTACGGAGCGAAGGAGATAGGCGACGTTTCGGGTCGAGACCTTTTTGTGTAACCCTCGATTCTCCAACATCTGCAGTTCCTTCTTTAACAATTCAATCTGTTTCTTTGTTAATCTAAGATTGCTTTATGTAAATATGAAAGCGGAGATAAAGTATAAAGATAGCAAGTGATATACAGTGCTTTCAGAAAGTATTCAGACCCCTTCACGTTTTCCACATTTTGTTACGTTATAGCCTTATTCTAAAATGGATTAAATTCATTATTTTATCATCACAATACTTCACACCCACTCACAGCCTGACCTTCTACACACACCCCACTCACCACTTCACACCCAATTACTCATTTTTAACTTAAGAAGAGAGAGAGGGGGAGAGAGAAGGGGGAGACGGGAGCGTGGTGTTCATTTTCCCACACAAGCCATAGGTGACTGGGCAATCTGAACCCAAGCACCAAGTTGAAAGGGGCCGAAGGTGTGCATCGCTCGGGTGGAGTGGAGGTTTGGGACAATGTTCATGCCTTTGTGTGATGTGATGGACGCGGGGGTCTGGACCAATCGTTGACAAGTCGTCGTCGTTGTCGTCGTGTCACCCCCCCTCACCGCAATGTCAAGTCCGTTATTGGACTTTTCTGTTGAGCGGCAGACGGTCCTTTGGCCTGTAGGCAACGCCGCCTTTCGGGTTGGTGCGTTTCGACAGAGCGGCCATTCAGTAAGTTTGCTTTTAAGCGACGCAGCTTTTCGGTTCCTTGGGTTTAGGCGTCCCGCCCTTTTGGTTAGTTTGCATGTAGGCGTCCCATCCTTACTGTTAGTAGGCGTTTTGTCTTCGGACTCTTTCGGTTTATTGGCGTTTCGGCCTCGTTTCCATTCCATTCTTTGGCTTCGACGTCTTTGCTTCGGCTTCCTGTCTGTCGGCGCCTCATACGGGTACCATAATCTACACCTTTTCTCCAGAGATGCTGCCTGACCCACTGAGTTACTCCAGCACTCCATGAAACATCGCCTATTCATATTCCCCGAGATGCTGCCTGACCCACTGAGTTACTCCAGCACTCCATGAAACATCGCCTATTCATATTCCCCGAGATGCTGCCTGACCCGCTGAGTTACTCCAGCACTTTGTATCTATTTTCCCTTCACCCATCTGCCCAAGCCCACTCTCCCCCTCCTTTCCTATGTTCCTTTCCACCCATAAACTTCTCTCTGCCTTTACATTTCACTCCTCTGTCAAATCTGCTCTACTTATGTACATGCATTTTTCTTCTTAACTTTTTAGTCATAGAATGATGCAGTGTGGAAACAGGCCCTTCAGCCCAACTTGCTCACACCGACCAACATGTCCCATCTACACTAGTCCCACTCACACGCATTTGGCCAATATCCATCTAAACCTGTCCTATCCATGTACGTGTCCAAATGTCTCATAAACATTAGGAAAGCCGCAGCCTTAACTACCGCCTCTGGCAGCTCGTTCCATACATTCACCATCCTTTGTGTGAAAAAGCTACCACTCAGATTCCTGTTAATTTCTGAAATATTGGTCATAAATTTGATGCAAAAATGCTCCAAAATAAGGCTCAGAATGCATCAGAGAGCATCTAAAACTCCTGAGCTTCCTGGGCCCTTAAGCGGGCCCTGGACCCCGGCATCGAGGAACTTCACGCTATTTCACATTTAGAAAAAAATTGTAATCCTGTAATGCCACCCCCCTTTTTGAAAACCTTCGTACGGGCCTGACTGTTGGAAACTTTTATTGCTCTTTTTCAACATGAGGACCAAAGTTGTGCCAATGAAAGTCAAAGAAGCCACTATGAGACTAAGAAACAAGAATAAAACTGGTAGAGACATCAGCCAAACCTTAGGCTTACCAAAATCAACTGTTCGGGACATCATTAAGAAGAAAGAGAGCACTGGTGAGCTTACTAATCGCAAAGGGACTGGCAGGCCAAGGAAGACCTCCACAGCTGATGGCAGAAGAATTCTCTCCATAATAAAGAAACATCCCCAAACACTTATCAGAAACCCTCTTCAGAAGTCAGGTGTGTATTTGTCAAGGACCACTGTCCGCAGGAGACTTCATGACAGAAATACAGAGGCTACACTTTAAGATGCAAACCACTGCTTAGCCGCAAAAATAGGATGGCCAAGTTACAGTTTGCCAAGAAGTACTTAAAAGAGCACCCAGAGTTCTGGAAAAAGGTCTTGTGGACAGAAGAGATGAAGATTAACTTATATCAGAGAGATGGCGAGTGCAAAGTATGGAGGAGAGAAGGAACTGCCCAAGATCCAAAGCATACCACTTCATCTGTAAAACCCGGTGGTGGGGGTGTTATGGCCTGGGCATGTATGGCTGCTGAAGGTACTGGCTCACTTATCTTCATTGATGATACAACTGCTGATGGTAGTAGCTTAATGAATTCTGAAGTGCATAGACACATCCTATCTACTCAAGTTCAAACAAATGCCTCAAAACTCATTGGCCGACAGTTCATTCTACGGCAAGACAATGATCCCAAACATACTGCTAAAGCAACAAAGGAGTTTTTCAAAGCTAAATAATTGTCACTTTTTGAGTGGCCAAGTCAATCACCCGATCTGAACCCAATTGAGCAGGCCTTTTATATGCTGAAGAGAAAACTGAAGGTGACCAGCCCCCAAAACAAGCATAAGTTAAAGATGCCTGGCAGAGCATCACCAGAGAAGACACCCAGCAACTGGTGATGTCCATGAATCGGAGACTTCAAGCAGCCATTGCATGCAAAGAATATGCATAAAATAGGTCCCAAACATTATGGGGGAAGGGGGGGGGGGGAGAAGAGAGGAGGGGGGGGAGAAGAGAGGAGGGGGGGAGAAGGGGGGGGGGGAGAAGGGGGGGGGGAGAGAAGAGGGGGGGGAGAAGAGAGGGGGGGGAGAAGAGCGGGGGGGGAGAAGAGCGGGGGAAAGAAGAGGGGGAAGAAGAAGGGGGGGAAGAAAGAGGGGGGGAAGAAAGAGGGGGGGAAGAAAGAGGGGGGAAGAAAGAGGGGGGGAAGAAAGAGGGGTTGGGGAAGAGGGGGGTTGGGGAAGAGGGGGGAAAGGTGCGGGAGAAAGGGGAGGTGAAAGGGGGAGGGGAAGAGGAAAGGAGGGGATAGGATGATGGGGGTGGGAAAGATGGGGGAAGAGGGGGCGGAGGAGGGGGAGAGGAAAAGGGGGGAGGGGGAAGAGGGGGAGGAAAATGGGGGGTGGAAGGAGGGGGGGGTGAAAGAATGGGGAGAAATTGGGGGGAGAGAGGCCAGCGGAGGGGAGGGGGGGGGGGGTGACGTAACTCGCAGCGCGGGGAAAACAGTGCGCACAGGCCGTGCGATGAAGCCCCGTTGTGACATTGTCAGCTCGTTTATTTTCAAAGATTATTCAGATTTGTGAATATTTTCATAAATAACTTAAGAAAAAGCTCAAAATGTTTAGGTAAGCCAATTTCTGAAACCACAGGATAAAACTACAGAAATATATAAAAATCTACCGTTAAGAGAGTCTTTTTTTTGAGCAGATATGATTATGCGCCCTCTGGTTCCTCCTCTTCCTTTCTTCTTCCTGCCCCCCACCGTGCATCAGTCTGAAGAACGGTTATGGCCCGAAACGTTGCCTATTTCCTTCAATCCATAGACGCTGTCGCACCCACTGAGTTTTTCCAGCACTTTTGTCTACCCTCTACATCCTGATAAATCTCTTCTCCACGGTCTCCAAAGCCTCCACATGGCCAGAACTGCAAACATTCCTCCAAGGGTAGCCCAACTAAAGGTTTATAAAGCTGCAATATAACTTCCTGCCTCTTATACTCAATGCCCTGGCCACTGAAGCAAGACACCATGAGCTTCATTTACCACTCTATCTACTAGTCTTGGAACATTTAGAGAGCTGTCACCTCATTAAACCATTAATAGACACTACAAAATGCAAAAAAATCAAGCACAACACTTTGTGGAACCCCAATGGAAACATCTTTACAGTCACAAATTCACGTCATTCATTGCATTTCATTTCTTGCCATTGAGACCATTTTGGATCCTATTTGGTACACTTCCTTAAATCCCATGGGTTTTTACATCGTTGACAAGCCTTCCAAATGGGATTTGGTAAAAACTACAATACAAATTATACCAAATACTCTATCATTGTTATCTTCTCAAAAACTGTGATTGTGTAAAGGGCCTGTCCCACCAGCATGCAACTCTATGCAATTAGCGCGACCTAACGTGGTCGCTTGAGCCGTCCGGCGTCGCGGGGCCGGTCCCACTTCGATCTCCGGAGCCGTGTGGAATTGTGCGGAGTTCGTCCCGAGATCGTGCGGGGCTCCGAAAAACGGACTACGTCCAAAAATTCCGCGTGGCAACAGCTTGTCGGCTCGCAGTCACCTCGACATTTACACACCGCCCGGACATCGTGCCTCCTTGAACCTATTTGTAAGTGCCTCCGTGACCCTCTATGTGTGTGGCTCCATGGCCCTGTATGTGTGTGTGCCTCGGTGCCCCTCTCTGTGTGCCCCTCTAAGTCCTGGCGAACTTACCTTGGACTTGCTCCAAGTTCGCCTCGCTTTGCGCCGTGTTGCGCCACTCACCCAACCTCCGCGCGGCCCCTGCTGCCGGTTTAGTTGCGCTTGCCGCATGCAGGCGCATGCTGATGGGAACGGCCCTGTACAGGGGATCACCCGACCTCCGCGCGGCCCCCACTGCCGGTTTCATCGCGTTCATCGCATAGAGTTGCATGCTGGTGGGACAGGCCCTTTAATCAGACAGAGTCTTAAAAAAAATCCATGCTGACTTCTCTTGATTAAACTGCGTTTCTAAAAGGGGATTTATAAATCCCAATTATTTATCCACCACCGAAGTTAAATTGATCTGTAATTATTATGTTTATCCCTTCCTTTTGAAACAATGGTACAGCATGAACATTATACAATCTTCTGGAACCACTCCTGTGACCAGGGAGGATTAGAAAATGATGGTGAGAGTCTCTGCAATTTCGTCCCTTTTTTTACCTAGTACATTTACAATATATTTCATTCAGATGTACAACTAGTTTATCCTCAAAATCTCTCAACACTTTCTCTTACTATATTTATCCTAGTCAATATTTCAACATACTTTCTCCTACATTACAACATCAGCATTTTATTAATGTAGCTCCAAAGTAATTGTAGTGTTTTGTTTGGAAATGGATGTAGCTCAAATACAAACATGAATCTTTGGAATTGTAAGGTTTGTCAATGTGCCACTCAGTAATTCGACCTGTCTCCATCTGGCATTTGCATTGGGAATCACACGTTCAGAAATTTGGAATAGACACACAATGGTAAAAACTCAGTGCACTGAGATTAAAACTATATTTCTCTGCAGGAGTTCAATTGGTTCATTTGTTAGGTTGCATTTCTTACTTGAAGACACTCGGGGTAAAAATGCAGAATTTTTCAAGGAGATAATAGAATTTTCTGCACATCATCAATCATTATATTGGAAGACTATAATACTTGTGTATTAAAATTATCTCTTTAAACTATATCAAGATGTTTTATGTTTGAATATCCAATGTGCAATTTATTCTTTACTACTAGAAAATCATTAATTGCTGCAAATGTTTAGGACACAATAGCCATTTTCTATTCCATTAGCTTTGAACTACAACTGGGCATCTGATCTAGGTATTGCTTTCAAATGCTAATCACTCCACTTTACAATCCTAAACAACTATACACGGAGCAGGAAAATGTTAGCAGTGCTGGAGCCAAATTGTCTTCAGAAATGACTGGCAATCAACTATGCATATCTGCAGACAATTACACAAACCCCTTGGCTCCAAACTGTTTCCTATGACATGTCCTTATACTGTAATGATTGGAAGTAAAATTTGATCATGATTTGATTCTACCCCTTGGCTAGTTATTGAAACTATCATTCCAGTATTTGTTTATTTCAGTCTTATTGAACGGATTAGGTACTTATGAGGCTGACCCAAGGTCACTGAGAAGAGTCTTGTTTGATTAAGAAGGTAGAACTGTGCTCACGCAATACTTTCTCAGAATTTGTTTTTCATTCAAATTACCCTTTCACACACAACTTTGTACTTCATTTCCCTGCTTTAATTGCCACCAACAAAAGTATCAATTCAAGCATTTATTTTATAATTCTACTGCAACTTGTCCCCGGTATTTTTTTCTTCAGCAATGAAAATAATGAAAGAGTTTACATTGTTCACTCTTGAATAGCTATGCAAGGTTTGCTTTTTAATTGGTCAACAGGGGACACGTTTAAAAATCTTTGATTCCTCTTGGGATATGGTGGTGGAAGCAACTTCTAGCTGCGCCGGTGTAATCACCCTCTCACGTGCAAAATGGGATTCTAAATGTCTTGCTGGATTTTATACAATTTATCAGAAAAAAAGCATGCACTGCATAGTTGTTTGAAGTCTTGAGTAATCTAGATACAACTAAAAGTTTCCGATAGCTTATTTGTTGTGAAGCCAGAAGAGCCACCAGTGCTCTTCCTGACTCAACAGAAGTGCTGTGGGCCAGTCCTTGCCCCTGCTTTCACTTCCAAACATCCAATTGAGCCAGTTTGGTTTTGGAGCTGCAGAAAATATCAGGAATAAATCTAATTTCAATTTGAATGCAGGTTAACATCTTCAGAAATGTATCAATGGCTGATATTTAGCACACCAATTTTCAGTGCAAGTTGAATTTTGTTTCCATTCTATCTGATAACCTAACAAAGATAAAGCACAATTTACCAATGTCCAATTTATACAACTGTGGGATCAAGAGTGAAGAGAGGATAACATACAAACTTGAACCTGCCACCTGGAAAAATATCTTGCTCTTTCATTATACTTCCAGGAAAACATTCTAGATTAACTAAATTGGAATTCATTCAGCAAATAACCAATCCAAGGAAAATTTTGTTTCAGATATTAAGTTTGGTGCTGTTCTTGTTTCATCTCAGCGAAATGAAATGTTCGCAACATTAGCACCTCTAATGTGATTCCTATAAAGAGAGAGAGTGTGTGAGTGTGAGTGTGAGTGTGAGTGTGTGTGTGTGTGTGTGTGTGTGTGTTCTGTTTACACAGAGTACCCTCAGACAGCAATCTAAAAAAAAGAACAGAATTAACACATTCTTTGGCTTTATTTTAACAGAATTTAACATAAAAGGGAAAATAGCACTGACATCTTCAACAAAATACACTAAAGGGATCAGCTAGACTTTTAAACAACTTGAATTAATACAAAAAATGAAACATTTCCCGGTTTAAAACTCTGATGCCAACAGCTGAGGGGATCTACAACGTACGAACATGCACTACATTGGACATGCAGAATTTGAAACGAGACAAGCTGCTTGTAATAAGAAATTATGCAGACATAACCAAATCACATCCAAGATTCTATAGTTCCTTTCCACACTATTAAATATGCTCCAATTAGTGCAGAACAATCAAAACTAAAATGATGGTGAATACACATCCAAACTAATGAATATTTGTTCGAGGAATTATCAAATTTTACATTTGTCTGCTCTGACCTCATCTTGAATTTTGCATCCAGGTCTTGTGATCATAAACTATGAGAGACAAAGTATTGAACAATGTGCAGAGTAAGTTAAGATGCTAAATGTATAATACTGCAGTTTATTTATTGTCCACATGATGGTGCTTGTTGTACATATCACAAAACTAGAGAATGCAAACGAGAATATGTGTGTTTGTGCCTCCGCATAAAATATACCAAACTGCTTGTATTAAGATATTACATGATTAAGTCTCAAATTTCCCGGTAATGACCATCTCACACATTGCTTGTCCTTCTGCTAAGTTAATGCATACCTTTAATGGATTTTCTTGGGAAACTTCCTAAAATGATGCCATCTCCACACCTCACTTCAAAGCTATATGAAGCGCAAAGCCTTCCAGATGTAAATATCATGTAACAAGACCATGCCCATAGATATGCTAGGGAAACATTTAGCGCTGGGGTTCCATGCGCCTGGCTTAGCCAGCTGTCAAAACCTTCAAAAGTAAAATGTTTCTTACATTAAAGAGCAATCAAAAACATAAACTACATTTAAAAAAAATTAAAATGCTTCAATACTAAGAATATATAAATAAACAAATAATTAAAATGCCCAATACTATACTTTCTCAGATAACACGCAGCCATTCCGCTTCATATAAAGTAACAAGGTTGCCAGCTATAATCCAATATTAGTGAATTGCTTGAATTTAAGAGCCCCAATACTTGATTCTGAGCTGTCTAAAGTGGAACACAAACAGTAAACCCTTGGTGTGAAATTCGGGGCTTCCACTCTTGTGCCCACTCTAATGGTAGTATTTTGATACTTGTATGGCATTCCCACCCAGAACTGCTGGCATTTCTTCAGAAAATCTGGACCATTGATTAAAAAAATTAATATTGTGTGCTTGAATGATTTAAGACAGATGTTAAGTGCCCATGTTTATCATTGACAAATTGTGGTTCATAAAATTTATGCGCCACCTGGAAGTATTGAAGGGAAAAAACTCAGTTCTACACAATTAAAATTCCAAACTACTTTCCACTCCTCCATCACCAACTCCCAATCTTCAAAACCAGGGAGCCTCAGTTTTGATTTTTAATTTCAGGCAATTAACTGAGCTAGAGGGGTAATAGATTTTAACAATCTGTCCCTCTGACCTAGGAATTCAGGTTCAAATCTAATTGAAGGGCAGAAACTAATTTATTGAAATGAATATAATATTCTCAATGAAATTTAACTAACATATAAAATAAGAAAAAGCCTATCAACCCAGTATATCCATACTTTTCACAAACCATCTATCTAATCCAATTTACTCAATCTCACAGCTAGCCTTCCATGGGATAGATGTGTTTCGCGCTTCTCAACTCCCAAAACCTACAATTAAATTAATTTTTCAACCCCAAGTCTTGCTGCATTGTGAATGAGTCCTACCTATGTTCTTGGGAGTAAGATATGTCAGTGGAGATTGGCCCCATGGTTTGCTCAGCCTGCAACATGTGGGAGATCAGGGATATGGTCGGTGTCCCTGGTGACTACATTTGCAGGAAGTGTGTCCAGCTGCAGCTCCTGGCAGACCGCATTGAACAATTGGAGCTGCGGCTGGATTCATACTGGAGCATCCACGATGCAGAGAAAGTCGTGGATAGCACGTACAGCGAGTTGGTCACACCACAGGTAAAAGGTAAGAGGACAGAAAGGGAGCGGGTGGCCAATAGCCAGCAAAGCAGTAGGCAGGTAGTGCAGGAGTCCCCTGCGGTCATCTCCCTCCTAAACAGGTTTACCATTTTGGATACTGTTGAGGGAGATGGCTCATCAGGGGAATGCAGCAGCAGCCAAGTTCATGCCACCATGGGTGGCTCTGCAGCACATGATGGGGGAAAAAAGAGGGGAAGGCCAATAGTAATCGGGGATTCAATTGTCAGGGGAATAGATAGGCGGTTCTGCGGCCGCAAAAGAGACTCCAGGATGGTATGTCGCCCCCTGGTGCAAAGGTCAGGGATGTCACTGAACGGCTGCAGAACATTCTGGAGGGGGAGGGTGAGCAGCCAGTTGTCGTGGTGCATATTGGCACCAACGATATAGGTAAAAAAAGGGATGAGGTCCTACAAGGTGAATTTAGGGAGCTAGGAGATAAACTTAAAAGTAGCACCTCAAAGGTAATAATTACCAGTATCACGGGCCAGTCAGAGTAGAAATAGGAGGATATTGCAGATGAATATGTGGCTTGAAAAATGGTGCAAGGGGGAGGGATTCAAATTTTTATGGCACTGGAACCATTTCTGGGGGAGGTGGGACCAGTACAAACAGGACGGTCTGCACCTGGGCTGGAATGGAACCAATGTCCTTGGGGGAGTGTTTGCTAGTGCTGTCGGGGAGGATTTAAACTAACGTGGCAGGGGGATGGGTACAAGAGCAGAGAGGCAGGTGGGTGTAAAACGAGGGTAGAAGCAATAGGGAGCAAGGTGAAAAGTAAAAGTGGCAGGCAGACAAAACCAGGGCAAAAATCAAAAAAGGGCCACTTCTCAACAAAATTGTATAAGGGGTAAGAGCGTTGTAAAAAACAAGCCTGAAGGCTTTGTGTCTCAATGCAAGGAATATTTGTAATAAGGTGGATGAGTTGAACGTGCAGATAGCTATTAATGAGTATGATATAGTTGGGATCACGGAGACATGGCTCCAGGGTGACCAAGGCTGGGAGCTGAACATCCAGGGATATTCAATATTCAGGAGGGATAGAGAGAAAGGAAAAGGAGGTGGGGTAGCTTTGCTGGTTAGAGAGGAGATTAACGCAATGGAAAGGAAGGACATTAGCTTGGAGCATGTGGAATCGGTATGCGTAGAGCTGCGAAACACTAAGCGGCAGAAAACGCTAGTGGGAGTTGTGTACAGGCCACCTAACAATAGTAGTGAAGTTGGGGATGGTATCAAACAGGAAATTAGAAATGCGTGCGACAAAGGCAAAACAGTTATAATGGGCGACTTCAATCTACATATAGATTGGGTGAATCAAATTGGCAGGGGCGCTGAGGAAGAGGATTTTTTTTTAAAGTATGCGGGATAGTTATCTAAATCAACATGTAGAGGAACCAATGAGAGAGCAGGCTATTTTAGACTGGGTATTGAGTAATGAGGAAGGGTTAGTTAGCAGTCTTGTTGTGCGTGCCCCCTTGGGCAAAAGTGACCATAATATGGTTGAGTTGTTCATTAGGATGGAGAGTGACATTGTTAATTCAGAAACAATGGTTCTGAACTTAAAGAAAGTTAACTTTGAGGGTATGAGACATGAATTGGCCAAGATTGACTGTCAATCAATTCTAAAAGGGTTGACGGTGGATACGCAATGGAAGGTATTTAAAGACTGCATGGATGAACTACAAGAATTGTTCATCCCATTGGCAAAAGAATAAATCAGGGAAGGTAGTGCATCCGTGGATAACAAGGGAAATCAGGGATAATATCAAAGCAAAGGATGATGCGTACAAAGTAGCCAGAAAAAGCAGCATACCAGAGGACTGGGAGAAATTCAGAGACCAGCAAAGGAGGACAAAGGGCTTGATTAGGAAAGGGAAAATAGATTATGAAAGAAAACTGGCAGGGAACATAAAAACTGACTGCAAACGTTTTTATACATATGTGAAGAGAAAGAGATTAGTTAAAACAAATGTAGGTCCCTTGCAGTCAGAAACAGGTGAGTTGATCATAGGGAACAAGGATATGGCGGACCAATTGAATAACTACTTTGGTTCCGTCTTCACTAAGGAAGACATAAAGAATCTGCCGGAAATAGCAGGGGACCGCGGGTCAAAGGAGGACTTGAGTGAAATCCAGGTTAGTCGGGAAGTGGTGTTGGGTAAATTGAATGGATTAAAGGCCAATAAATCCCCAGGGCCAGATAGGCTGCATCCCAGAGTACTTAAGGAAGTAGCTCCGGAAATAGTGGATGTATTAGTGATAATCTTTCACAACTCTTTAGATTCTGGAGTAGTTCCTGAGGATTGGCGGGTAGCAAACGTAACCCCTCTTTTTAAGAAGGGGGGAGAGAGAAAACAGGGAATTACAGACCAGTTAGCCTAATATTGGTAGTGGGGAAACTGCTAGAGTCAGTTATTAAAGATGGGATAGCAGCACATTTGGAAAGTGGTGAAATCATTGGACAAAGTCAGCATGGATTTACAAAAGGTAAATCATGTCTGACGAATCTTGTGGAATTTTTCGAGGATGTAACTAGTAGCGTGGATAGGGGAGAACCAGTGGATGTGGTGTATCTGGACTTCCAGAAGGCTTTCGACAAGGTCCCACATAGCAGATTAGTATATAAACTTAAAGCATACGGCATTGGGGGTTCAGTATTGATGTGGATAGAGAACTGACTGGCAAACAGGAAGCAAAGACTAGGAGTAAACGGGTCATTTTCACAATGGCAGGCAGTGACTAGTGGGGTACCGCAAGGCTCAGTGCTGGGACCCCAGCTATTTACAATATACATTAATGATCTGGATGAGGGAATTGAAGGCAATATCTCCAAGTTTGCGGATGACACTAAGCTGGAGGTCAGTGTTAGCTGTGAGGAGGATGCTAGGAGACTGCAAGGTGACTTGGATAGGCTGGGTGAGTGGGCAAATGTTTGGCAGATGCAGTATAATGTGGATAAATGTAAGGTTATCCACTGGTGGCAAAAATAGGAAAGCAGACTATTATCTAAATGGTGGCCGATTAGGAAAAGGGGAGATGCAGCGCGACCTGGGTGTCATGGTACACCAGTCATTGAAAGTAGGCATGCAGGTGCAGCAGGCAGTGAAGAAAGCGAATGGTATGTTAGCTTTCATAGCAAAAGGATTTGAGTATAGGAGCAGGGAGGTTGTACTTCAGTTGTATAGGGTCTTGGTGAGACCACACCTGGAGTATTGCGTACAGTTCTGGTCTCCAAATCTGAGGAAGGACATTATTGCCATAGAGGGAGTGCAGAGAAGGTTCACCACACTGATTCCTGGGATATCAGGACTGTCTTATGAACAAAGACTGCATAGACTCGGTTTATACTCTCTAGAATTTAGGAGATTGAGAGGGAATCTTATAGAAACTTACGAAATTCTTAAGGGGTTGGACAGGCTAGATGCAGGAAGATTGTTCCCGATGTTGGGGAGGTCCAGGACAAGGGGTCACAGCTTAAGGATAAGGGGGAAATCCTTTAGGACCGAGATGAGTAGGACTTTTTTCACACAGAGTGGTGGGTCTCTGGAACTCTCTGCCACAGAGGGTAGTTGAGGCCAGTTTATTGGCTATATGTAAGAGGGAGTTAGATGTGGCCCTTGTGGCTAAGGGGATCAGAGGGTATGGAGAGAAGGCAGGTATGGGATACTGAGTTGGATGATCAGCCATTATCATATTGAATGGCGGTGCAGGCTCGAAGGGCCGAATGGCCTACTCCTGCAGCTAATTTCTATTTTTCTATGTTTTCTTGCAGTGCAAAACCACACTATTAAGAGTTAAAACCTAACCCGCCTCTCAATAATCAAAGTCTAATCTGATTGGAAATATATTTTAAATCTGCAACTATTCAGGATATGAAGTATTCACCACAGGCAGTTGCTCAACCGATTAATTAAAACATTTCCAGTCATCTTTTACAAGTCTGGCATTTTTCAGTGCAAAGCACATTAACTTTTCCAACTGGATTGCCAATCCTGTCATTACAAATTTCATTTGGCAAAAATGAAAGCCCTTTGGGTGAAAGCAGTGATGAGTGTTCGATCTCAGGCCCATCAAAATGACAGCTTTTCCTAAATTTGCAGTGAAACAGTTGGAAATTATTTTAAAATATTTGATTTAAGATTTATATCTTTTTTAAAAGAAATCACGTTTATTCATTTTGTTACAAGGTTTCATCCAAGCAACTATAATCTGTCAAGTCTCAGTTCCTGAAACATTATATAGCTAAGCTTTTCCTTTTCAAACTCCAAAATTTTGTAGGCTCCCTTGAAAATTGACAGCAGTTGTTTTATGATCTTTATGGTTTTAGGTCAAAACTATTAACCCCTGAGATACAGAGAAAAGTCATTAAAGTGAATAGGTTTGTTGGTGGAGAAAAGGCCTCCCAGAAAGGACAAAGCAGTTACACAAAACTGCTCTTTTATGAATCCCCCGAAATTTCAGAAACAAAAATACAATGTAAATACTACAATATATCAACTCTATTAGCAAGTGCTACACGTTGTATAGCACAACTTCTGTATTGTTTATAATCTTTGCTGTGTTTCAGATGATACCTCAGGCACAATTAAATTATCTGTGGTGAACTGTGGGGTGCCTACTAGTTTAAAACAGCAGGGGCAACCTATTACCTAACAGATGGCTGTTCGTTCGAGTTACAAGGCTGCCTATAATCCCAGCCCACTTGGAAGCACGCAAGATCTGAGGGGTAGTGATACGGATGGGGGAGAGCATGTTGCCCAAACTGAAGTAAATAACTGCATTGTTTAAGTTGCAAGTGGACACAAAAGGTCTCGACCCGAAACGTTACCCATTCCTTCTCTACAGAGATTCACTGCAGAGCTAGCCACAAAAATAGGATGGCCTAGTTACAGTTTGCCTTGAAGTACTTAAAAGAGCAACCACAGTTCTGGAAAAAGGTCTTGTGGACAGATGAGATGAAGATTAACTTATATCAGAGTGATGGCAAGAGCAACGTATGGAGGAGAAAAGGAACTGCCCAAGATCCAAGTAATACCACCTCATCTGTGAAACACAGTGGTGGGGGTGTTATGGCCTGGGCATGTATGGCTGCTGAAGGTACTGGCTCACTTATCTTCATTCATGATACAACTGCTAATGGTAATCGCATAATGAATTCTGAAGTGCATAGCCACATCCTATCTGCTCAAGTTCAAACAAATGCCTCAAAACTCATTGGCTGGCGTTTCATTCTACAGCAAGACAATGATCCCAAACATGCTGCAAAAGCAACAAAGGAGTTTTTCAAATCTAAAAATTGGTAAATTCTTGAGTGGTCAAGTCAATCACCCGATCTGAACCCAATTGAGCATGCCTTTTATATGCTGATGAGAAAACTGAATGGGACTAGCCCCAAAAACAAGCATTAGCTTAATATGGCTGCAATACAGGCCTAGCAGAACATCACCAGAAAAGACACCCAGCAACTGGTGATGTCCATGAATCATAGACTTCAAGCAGTCATTGCATGCAAAGGATATGCAACAAAATACTAAACATGACTACTTTCATTGATATGACATTGCTGTGTCCCAAAATGCCTGTGAAGCCATGTGTCCCAAACATGGTGCCCTGAAGTGGGGGCTATGTATAAACACTGCTGTAATTTCTACATGATGAAACCAAAATGTATAAAAATGACCTTTATTAAAATCTGACAATGTGCACAATTACCACATGTGATTTTTTTCTATTACAACTCTCAAATTACAGAGGCAAATAAATAAATGATGGGTCTTTGTCCCAAACATTATGGAGGGTACTGTAGTTAAAAGCAGGTATGATAACAGCATTTAAAATACACAGACAGGTGCATGCAAAGGAAAGATTTAGAATATGTGCCAAATGCAGACCAATGGGACTAGCTTAGATGAGGCAATTGGGTTGGCATGTTGAAATGGTCCGAAGGGCAACATTTCCATACGGTAGGACTATGACTCTACGCATGTTTCAGCACAGGCACTGGATTTCAGATTGGGTGGTGTTCTTTGCCACAAACTCAATGAGTTTCCTTAAATTGTGTTTGAACTAAAATTCCCTGATTCAACTAAAATCAAATGTAAATCCTCCAGATGTGTACAAGCTCAGCTCAATGTCATAAGTACATAAGTAGTCATCATGACTCTGAAACAGGACTTGTACTTTTCTAGGTATATTAATTTTATTTTTTAAATGATGTTCCTCACATTGGATTCTGAATATTTAGAAACCTACATAAAAAACAAATTCATTTTAAAATGGTACATAATTTAAGACATCGGACGAACAATAAAAACACACAGCACAATTAAATGTTGTTTTACAAATTGAGAATTACAGCTTATATAAACCATCCCTTTTAAAACTTCTCAAATGAAAGATTACTAAGGGACCTTGTATAACCATTTAGGTCGGTCCTGAACCACAATTGGACTAATGACTCCATATAAAACAAGACTTTAAACAAAATGGGTTTTGCCATAGTAAGCATGGTTTTCCTTGCAGGAAGTTTCTAGCCCTTTACTCATTCACTAAACCATGCCTTTGATCTCTCTCTCCTGTCACTTCTCCGGTTACACAATCCTTTCAAAATGCAGTAAATATCAAGTGGTTAGCTGGTAATTCTATTCAATTTTTTTTTTAATTCCTTTCAAATGATCACATGCTGTGAAGGGCACAACAACTGCCAGCTGTATACTTCCTTTTGAAAATCAGCCACAATTCCTGATGAAATATTTAGTTTAGTTGCGACCTTATGAAAACATTAAGGTCTGTTTTGAGATGGAAAAAATAAATTGCTAAGGCATGTGCTCATCAGTTTAATTAGCTAGAGCAAAGCAGTTATAATACATAAAATATTGGACAACTTGGTAGCTGAGCAATGCTGAGCAATGCTGCATTGGACTTTCGTCTGGGGAAATGGTGATTCAAGAGGAATGTTGGCAGTATTGCACGAGAGGTTTCTCATCATAGAAAATCGTAGAAGTATAGAAATTATCCTGTTCAATTGTTACAAGAAGATAATTTGAGTCACTTTCAGCAGAAAAAAAGCTGTTCGTTAAGAATTACCTGTGTTTTATTACATGTTGACCCATTTTTCTTTTGTGGAAAATTATTTTTATTAAAATATTTTTTTCTTTATGGCTAGCTTCACAAAAGGTGCCATCACAACTTCAATCTTCAAGAAACAAATTAATGAACACATTTGAAGTTTTGAATGAGTTTTTTTTAATTACACAAATGTAATGTGCAATGGAGATTTTATGTAACTTTAAACTTTAGTGGCACAATGTGGAAACAGGCCCTTTGGTCCACCAAGTCCGTGCCAATCAATGATCACGCTGTACACTAGAACTATCCTACACACTTGGGACAATTTATATATTTTCTACCAAAGCCAATTAACCTACAAACTTGTAGGAAGTGAACTGTAGATGCTGATTTACACCGAAAATAGACACAAAATGCTGGAGTAACTTAGCAGGCCAGGCAGCATCTCTGGAGAGAAGGAAAGGGTGACGTTTGGGGTTGAGACCCTTCTGAAGAAGTCTGAAGCAAAGATCCTATAGCGGAGCAAGATACTACGAAATGCAATGGGCTGACGTGTAGTACGCAATGGAGCGGAACATGGGCAATTTTTTCGTCCATTTCAGTAACCGGAACCTACCCGACCCGACTCCCAGTGTAATCAACGTTGCGGGAGAAACAGTTTGTGTGTGTGATATAGGGTTAGATTCATAATTCTGTTCATTCTTGTTAAAGAATAAAATGTTTATAAATTTTGATTCTGGTAATTTTCTTTTTTAATGTTTTTTAAATAATTTCTTTTTAAATGGCTCATATGCTGTGTTTGAGTTAATTTTGTTGAGTTGACACGCACTCTATAATTCATTCATCTAATCACACTGTTCACAACTGCAGTATTTGGGAAAATAATAGCAATATGAAGATTCCAGTTGCTCTAGCCCTGGAATGTTACGTAATGTTTGTGTGTCTATGGAGTTGTTTCTTAACAATAAAATGGGTCTGGTCTTCCCAAAAGTCAGAGAGTGGAATGAGATCTGTCTGTGATGGTGGGGTTATCTAAATTAAGTATTTCACAACATTAAATGTGTTTAAGCAAGATTTACAAATGATGCACAACTTAAGGATGGTTTTATTCAGCGAGCATACAACTGATTAGTTTGTGCTGGAAAGAACACACATACATGAATGTGATATAGATGTATATAATAATATAACACCCACATTTACATTTCTTCCGATTTTTACATCCAATGATGAACTTTATTTCAGACTAGACAAAGGACAACATTAAATAAAAAAACCTTGTAAACCTCCCCGCAACTTCACTTTGGTGTCTCGGCCGTGCTGATCCAGGCCAGATTCCCCGCACGTTGTGGAAGGAACATCTTTTCGCTTTTATTGTGATTTATTTCTCTTGTTAACACTGAATATCTGATAACGACACATCAGCAGCATATGGCACCAATATTGCCACGGGCCGGTTCAAACTCCGCTGCCCAGGGCAGTCGAAGCTGCCGCCCTCTAGTCCAGCGAACGAAGCTGTTGTCACTGGAGCTCCGGAAAAACAGGTCACCAACCTGCGAGCTCCCGACAATGTTGTCTACTGGCTCGCAGCCGAACCTCCGAGATCGGGCCGCCGTGACACAGCCTCAGCCCCAAGTCGGGCCGCTCCGCCGGAAAACCGCCTCAGCCCCGAGTCGGGCCGCTCCGCCGGGACACAACCTCAGCCCAGAGTCGGGCCGTCACCGCCGTGACACAGCCTCAGCCCCAAGTCGGGCCATCACCGCCAGGACACAGCCTCAGCCCCGAGTCGGGCCGCCACCTCAACCCTGAAGATGGAGGCGGAAGCAAAGATCCTATCTTTGGGCGGAAGCAAGATGGCGGAAGCAAGTTGGTGGAGGCTGGTTGCTGAAATGGGTCCTATAATTACCTATGAATCTGCCCATGACCGTACTACGCATTTTCCGTGGGAGTAGGCCATCTTGCTCCGCTATAGGATCTTTGGTCTGAAGAAGGGTCTCAACCCAAAACGTCACCCATTCATTCTCTCCAGAGATGCTGCCTGTCCCGCTGAGTTACTCCAGCATTTTGTGTCAACCTACAAACCTGTACGTCTTTGGAGTGTGGGTGGAAACCGGTGCATCGAATTTTGTACATTCTCCCTGTGACTGCATGGGAGAACGTACAAACTCCGTACAGTCGGCACCCATAGTTTGGATCAAACCCAGGTCTACGGCGTTATAAGGCAGCAACTCTGATGCTATGCTAGTGCCACCCAGTCTTAATACCAATTTTAAGGTGTTATTGCAGAAAGATTTTCTCTAAACTATGAGAAAGAAAATATGTTTCAAAAGAATAGGTTATGTCACACAGACAAGAAATCTTGCATACCCATTAAAAACAAAAGCAGAGCTTGCCTATGGGCACAAGACCATGTGCCAGCATGGAGATTTTTAGCTTACTCGACTTTAACAGTCCACGTACAAACTAACCCGGCATGAATTAAGCTTCGGTGGAAAGCTATCCTATCCCAAATGGGTTAGCTAAAAAATCAGATTATTTCTAGTTTCTCATTGAGATATGTTGCACATACACAATTCTTCCCAGTCATCTCCCAGCTGAGCTTTTCATATTCCGAGACTGGAACTACCATGCCATATGGTGAATTTAATCAACCCTAGTGCAGAACTATTCCAATTCCATTCAAATTATATATTCATCCCAATATGAAGGAGTTAATGTCAGGTATTTCAGATAGCTGAATGATGAAAGGTCCAATGCTATATAGCTATGGGGCAGGCATACAATCTTTGTCAATCTAAGGTGGCTGTAATTAAGATATTAGCATTAGGAAGAAAATTGAACATTATGTTCGATGGCATTACAAAAATAACACTACAATTTTAATTTTTTTTTTTTTTTCACAAAGACTAACCTATGACTTTGTCAGAATCATTGGAGCCTATTTCATAAATCCCCCACTTTTGGCCTTCTAACCATGCTTGTGGCTTTTTTAATTTAACTTTGGCTAATGTCATCCAAGTTATATTTGCCCCAAAGAATTTTGAAGACACTCACTTTTGATTCTTCCAACAGAAATACGCTTCACTCTACATTTTATTTAAAAAACTTAATATTTCCAAACCAGTCAAATACCACTCTTCAAACAGGTGGTATGGTATTTATTCAATTACATTGATGGGCTGCTGTTGAATTTCAATATGATCCAAGTGTTATAAGTACATTACTACCTAGTGTTTAATATATTTTGACTTGCCATTGAATGCCATTCCCAGTGATCAATATCCACAGTAAAATTTATGTTTACATTTTTGGAGGAAAATGGCATTTTATTATGTTTATAAAGTCCCAATTTGGGTTTTTTTTTCAAATGAAAACTAATAGTGAGATAATAAAGAACATTGTCTTCAGAAAATCTGCATGGTCTTTGTCATGGAATACCACAGGACAAAACTGAGACAACTTGTCTGGTTCGGTGGTGGAAGAACTCAGTGGGTCAGGCCGCAACCGTGGAGGAAATGGCCAGACAACGATTCAGGTTGGGACCCTTATCTGCTCAGGATTCCAGAATCTGCTGTTTCTTGCATCCCTGATTTATATCTATAGCTCAAGTTACTAGTTGCTATCTCACGCCTTTCCTTTCAAAAATTAAAACATCAATCATCACTCTCCCAACATTCCAGATGAGAACCAGCAGCCTGGTCAAAACTATTTTTCAAGTCTGTAAATTATTACATTTAACCCCTGATGGTTTGGTTTAAAATAACATTTCCTCTTTTAGATTATTTATGCATTGATATTCAGTAGTAAAATATAGCACCCAAAAACATTTGCCAATTTATAGTCCTAATCTCGCTGTTCACAGGTCAATTGACTTTTCATATAATTCATTATCAGAATCTACGGCAAAATGGAGTTGAGCCTTTTTACTGAATTGCTGTAGTCAATACATACAAAGTATTTGAGATGTAGCATATGAGATATACAGAGTGCATTATATGCACAATGCAATATAGTCAGAAGGTCATATAGTATGGAAACCTTCCCAATTACCCAAGTCGTGCATACCATACAAGAAGCCTCATCTAAGCTAGTCTCATTGGCCTGCTTTTGACCCATATCCCTCTAAGCCTTTCTATTGATGTACCTATCTAAATGTCTTTTGTGTTGTTGTTACTGTGCCTGCCTCAATCACTTTTCTGGCAGCTCATTCCATATCGGTGACACTGTGTGTGTGAAAAAGGTACCCACCCCTCTCACCTTGCGATCTGTAGTTCTTAAACCGGCAAAACAGTGTTCATTCATCTTATCTATGTCAATTTTATTTGTCCATCATAAAAGGATGCAACCCCACAATACTAAAATTAAGGATTGTAACAATTAATTATAATCATCCATCATTTTTCATGTGCCAATAAATTTGTTTTTACCTATAATATTACATCTAGCTCATGTACTTTTTACTCTCATAAATGCTTAAAAGTAATGTTCAATTTATATGCAACATTGGAATGTGGAGAAATTGTAAATCTTTTAAGAGCTATTCTTTTTAGTACGTCTTCCTGAACTACAAATCAAAATATATTAAAAAATAGGTAGTAATGTACTTATAACACTTGGATCATATTGAAATTCAACAGCAGCCCATTAATGAAATTGACTTTTGTACAAATATGGCATATAATTATGCAATGCATGAAAGGTAGGATTTTGACATTGTTATTATTATTCTAGATTAACCAGACATCTGCCTACAGAAAAAAACAGTAACTGGATACAACTGCTCTACTACAATGCAACTGAAGAGATAACACTTTTTTTACAGTTATACGTTAAAAATGTGCTTAATTTTATTTCTTGTGTAACACCTACACTATAAACAGATTTTTATTTAATTAGCTACAGTATCAATAATTCCTCTCTTGTAGAAACATGGAAGTACCATACAAATGATCAAGGAATGTTCCATCATAGAAGGAATCAACAGGAAGGGTGGAATCTAAGTGGGACTGAAGTCTCCAGCCAGAATTAAGGAGCTTCTATAATAAGGTGCTTCCAGGTGGGAAGCATTCAAAGGGAAATAGCAAAAGTTCAGGGCCAACATGTTCTAGTCAGGATGAAAGCCAGAGGTAACAAGTTCAGGGAACCCTGGATGTCAAAGGTTGGTGAGGGTTGGATAAAATGAAAAAAGAAAACATATGGCAGGTAAATGAAACTAAAGGGGAGTGAGACTATCAGGAGAACACAAAGTGTAGGGAGGTACTGAGAAAGGAAATTTGAAAAGCGAGGAGGTTTCACAAAATACCATTAGCAGAGAGATTTGAGGTTAATACAAAGACATTCTATATGCATATTAAGAACAATAGAATAATCAGGGACATAATAAGCCCTATTATGGTTAATGGGAGCAATATATGTTTGAGAGCCAGAGGGCTTAGAAGTGGTCCTAAATGAATATGCTGCATCAGTATTTACTATGGGAACAAACTTTGTAGTTAAAGAATTTAGCAAAGGAGAAGGTGAAATTAGAAAATAGGTGCAGGAGTAGGCCATTTGGCCCTTCGAGCCAGCACCGCCATTCAATATGACCATAGCTGATCATCCAGAATCAGTATCCGGTTCCTGCTTTCTCCCCATATCCCTTGATTCCGTTAGCCCTAAGAATTTTATTCAATAAATAAATAAATATTCTAGGCCTCGACGGCCTAAATGTGGGTAAATAACTGGGGCCAGGTGGGATCTACCCTTGTCTGCTGCAGGAGGCAAGGGATTGCTGGGAAATTAAATTAGATTTTTAAATTTGCGCTGTCTGCAGAGAGTTTCCTGACTGGAGGACAGCAAATATGGCCTCATTTTCAAGAAGGGAAGTACAGCAAGTAAGGAAGTATTGGAGAAAATGCTGAGGGTCAAATTAGTGATCATTTGAACCAATAGAGTCTAATCAGAGATAGCCAACATGGCTTTGTTAAGGGATGGTCTTCTCTGATCAATCTGACTGAATCTTTTGAAGAGATAACAGTATATCAATGAGGGCTCATCAGTAGATGTGGTTTACATGGACTTCAGTTAGAACTTAGGCAAAGTACCACATGGGAGACCAGCCCAAAAGATAAGAGCACAAAGGATCCAGGGCTAAGGAGGGTAGTCTTAGATCAAAGTGATATCGATGTGTAGGTGAAATAGGCTGAGAAATGGCAGTTGGGAATTCAATCCAGATCAACATGGAGTGATGCATTTGGGAGTACAATGAGGCTAGGAGATATACAATTAATGATTCCATTAGGTAGCATTGTTGAATAGAGAGATAGAGTACAGGACCAGAGATCCTTGAAAGTCCCTGGATGAGCACTTGAATCATGCAGACATAGAAGAGTATGGGTCAAGTGTGGATGTGGTAGGCTGAATGGCCTGTTTCCATGCTATGCATCACATGAATTTTCATGACCTCTTTCTTAGAAAGTAACTATTATTAGAAAGTAATATCTCACAACACACCAAAGACAGACCAGCATCTGCACTTCCTTCCTTGACACCTCACAAGGTACCCATGTTAGAAAGACATAATTAAAAAAATTAAAAATCACCCGTTCATACTACTATGTTATTCCACTTTCTCGTCCACTCTTTACACACCAGGGCAAATTTACAGAGGTCATTTAATCTACAAAGCCACATGATGGAAACCCAGGATGGAAATATCAAAGACTAAAGGGCACACCTCTAAGGCGAGAGAGGCTATGTTTAAAGGAGATGTGTGGGGCAAGTTTTTTATTTACACAGACGGTGACGGGTGTCTGAAAACCCCTGCCAGGATGGTGGTGGAGGTACAATAGTGGTATTTAAGAGGCTTTAAAACAATTTTAACGATCTATTAATATTGGAGGAGAATGTACAAACACAATTTTGAATAAATATTATGTACATCTATAATGATATATCTTTAGTTGTCATTTTCGTCAAATTTTTCTCTAGTTCCACAAATGATTTACTGTCCTATAGTTTGCGTTTGAATAAAATGGCTACATCTTGAGCCTTTGGGTAAGTAAATGAATTATATATAATTATTTAAAATGCCAGTGTAATCTGGTCTCATAACAAAACTCGTAAATTATGATTTAACTATCGCAAAGAAATGTAATATTTTGGCATAGATTGAACAAATGGCAATTTTTAGGCCATTTATAAAATTGTTGTCTGTTAACTGATACCACCTATTATTCACCTTAATCTGCACAATTGGTAAAATAGACCAAAGTTAACTAAAAAACTACCAATGATTTACCCTTTGAATCATAATTAACTATTTTGTTACGAACCCTAAACATCTGGCAGTCATTGGGAGAAACCAAAGAGAACAGATAAAACGATTACATTTTTTTCGCTGGAATACTACTAAGGATATCATTGTAAATAGCTTAAGTAGTATTTGAATCAGAAATGTCAATGCAATCACCATGAAAATATAACAAAATATGGCTACAACATCAGGTTCCAATTATTTACAAGTTTCTTTTTGGTATCAAAATTTTGTAAACCATCTAAAGATACACGTTGCTGCATAAATAGTTGCAGTTATTAAGCAGCTACTACATCCAAAGGGTATGCAAAGCAACTTATAACAAATTAATAAGTGATCACATTTATAATGCAGGCAAATATGACAACTATATTGCATTCTGGTGAGTCCAACAAAGAATAATTACGTTGAATAAATTGATAACTTTACAGTTGATAAATTAAAGTTATTGAATGAATTGATAACTTTCAATGAGTAAAATATCAGAATGGTTTATGGTCAATTTGATAAAATTGCTTTTTAATAATCATGATCATCAAGCATTTTGTGATTATGATCTTTTGAAATAAATGGAAATGTCATCTATGTCATGGCAAATAACTAAGAGGTTGGCTTAAAATGTATTTGCACAAAAGTAACCTGCTGTACTAAATCAAATGGGATCTGGCTCACTGCCCATGGGCTGTTTCGCACCATGTTGGGGGCAACTGGAAAAGTTGGGCAAGGCCTCGGGTGGTGTTCAGTTGTAATCCTGTCCCCACAACACACCATAAATCTTTTAACAGGAAGCAAAACTGGGGACAGATCTTTGTCTTCTTTCAAAGCCAGGACAGTAACTACAAAGTTTTTAAATGTCTCTCTTCAGTCTTTTAAAAACTATTAACAGTGTTGGAAGCAAAAATTAAAATCATTCAAAGGATTAAAATTCAATTAAATAAAAATAGCAAAAAGTGAGAAAACGCAGAATCAGAAAATTTAAGACACATTGTCTGCAGGATGAAAAAGAATTACCCAACCTAATCCTATTTTCTACAGTTCATCTATGCCACTTCAAGGCTTTTCAAATGCATAGTCGGTTACCTTTAATATTTGATGAGCATT
This sequence comes from Raja brachyura, assembly GCA_963514005.1. Next base: position 18,080,661 of record OY740790.1, read on the forward strand.
TCTTCTTCTAGCATATTTTCATATTACGTTCCAAATTCAACCCCTAACCCCCGAGTACAAAGACTTTTCTTCACCTTCCAATTATTGAATGAAAATAGGTCCTTCTCGCATACTTTTACCAGGATGTTTACATTTTTCTGTATATCAACCTCACCTTCGCTCCTTCCATTGCAAAGAAAACTTTCCAGTTTGAGCAATATTCTTATGAATCTCGCTCCCATGAAACCACAACATTCTTAGTAACTTGGTGACCAGAACAATGCAAATACTCAACCTGTGGTCTAACAGGTTTTAGCATACATTTTAGCGTAATCTATTACCCCTTCAATTCTTTACTTTAATAAAGAACACACCATTTTTTAACCAACCCATATACATCACCCTATGTACTCCCAGTTATTGTATACTTCCTTGCATTGTTGCACATACCTTTTATTTCACCTTTCCCTGGATTATGCACAGACACATTCTACACTATAACTGTATGGATTGTATGGACATATTCCCCAATGTAATGCTGGAGAATCTGAACAAGGCTCTGCCATTGAACTCCACATCAAGGACAGAGATGGAACACCTACAGCACATATCACTCAGCACATATCAGCCTTGCAGAAAGGCCACTTTTAAGTTTATGGTTTACTTATGTGGGGTTAGCTGAAAACTGGCTGTGTTCTTTGGATTGTATGTGCCAGCCAACATGAATCAGCCCATTTTATAATTCCAACAGAATGAAAATGCTAATAATACATTCTTTGGTTTTCCATAATTGATCCTATGAAGAGCTGATGACCCTCATCCAGGTCCCTAACGACATCAAGCTGAGACAGTGATGAAGATACAGTTGAACAGGAGCTCAGTTATAACTTCCCTCCCTACACCAAATGTACTAAACTCTGTTGTATTAACAAAATACGTTCAGTTTAGCACCTTTAACTATATCTTCTTAAACTTTGCAGAAAGCTTTTGGTTTCTTAAAAGTATAAATTTGTTTATAATTTATAAATATTCTAGCATCCATACATGGCTAATACCTCAACGTGTGCTAAAATGTATTTTACTGCAACTAAAATCAATAACTAAATCCTGCAAATAAAATATATATATTAGAGTTGAACTTAATTGTTAAAATTTCATGCTGAGAGTACAATGCATCATGTTCATCTTCAAAAACTGAGTCTTAAATAGTATGGGAGACCCACTTTCTCCCATGTGGCACATACTCTGAAGCTGTCACTGAGAATATATACCACGTGGGATCATTTAGACGGTATTAAAGTCTTCCGATTGACCTCACTACATTTACTTAAATATTGGATGGGTAAAGGCATACTCCAAAATGAGGATTTGCTGTTGGGAGTGGTCCATCTCAAGCGACAATCATAATAGTTACAACTGTCTTAAAACGCTTCTAGCTTTCTTCCTCCCACCCGTGCAATCAGTCTGAAGGGTCCCTTCCCAAAATGTCATCTATCCTTGTTCTCCTGCCTGACCCGCTGAATTACTCCAGCATTTAATGTTTTTCCTTGAAATATGCATTTCGGGTTGACTGCAATCCTATACTGCATACAAAGTAAAATATCACCTCATATTACCAATTAAATATTAAAAAACTGCAAAAACTGAAAATCAGAAATAAATTGAAATAGAAATAGAAACTTAGACCAAAAATGTTTTTTGCTTTTCTTTCCGCAGGTCCTGTCTTGACCTGCTGAATGGTTTAAGTATTTTATGTATTTTTAATTGAAAGTTAGCAAGTTAGAAAAATTTAAATTCGGAAACACGTTTTCTTTTAGGGTGAAGTGCACTTTTTATTTCTACAACTGTGACCTTGAGTTTTTAAAAGCACACCACCAAAAAAAATAAATGTATGTCACATTGCTTATTGAAAAATTCTTAGTTCCACAATAATGAAGCAACTATCATGACTGAAAGTCAACTTTGGCATTAAATCACAATTGAAATAATCTATCTGAACAAGGGACAAGTTATTGCTTGGAACCAAATATTTTTTCTTGCAGCTGACCATCTCAATTAATCAAATGATTTTAGTAAATATATTAACTAAAGGTTGTTGGTTTCTGGTTGTTTTCAAATTAGCTTAATTGACCATCGACCCCCAGCAGGACCAAATATAAGACCTGTCAAAGGGCGGACGAGCTTCTAGCCAACGGCCATCCACACTTCAGTAGAAGTAGCGATCACTGTCGCATGATGATCAAGCGCACCCACCAAAATCCTATACTTCCAGCAGCGGAAGTCCGCAGGAACTGGAGGACAGAGATGCATCCGTCACATTTCCCATTGGAAACCAGCACCACTGCGTCGCTAATGTTTTCAATGATGATGAAAGAATGAATGAAGTGATTTTCTGACACAGGAAAAATCAGAAATCAGCTAAAAGTAATATCTTAAATATTTTAAAAAATGGAAATATTTGTTTACATTAACTTTCAATTAATTTAGACTCATTATCTAACCTTACCTGCTATAAGGATGCTGTCCAACAAGGTCACCATTTTGAAACTGGTAGTCAGTTAAGAAATCTGGACTAATGGATCCATCAGGGGGCAAAAGTCCTTCTGAAAATAAAGTTAACAATAACTTGGCATTACTCAGTTTATTTTCTCAAATTAGTTAATTCCTGCACATATAGATACATTACTTTGTTGATTTGGTCATACATGCAAACTTATCAACTATCATAATTACTTACAATTAATAACAATGGGAGAAGGAAACAATTAGGCAAAAAATATGACAGCCATACATTATTCAGAGGGTTGGAGTTTGGTGACGTCATTATTTTTTTAATGGGGCTTTCTATCTTCCTATCTTTTGTTTTCCCATTCTTACAAATTACTTTTTCAGAGTGCCCTGGACTATTACTTCGGGATCCTATGTGACAGGCCATCACAAAGCAAACAAGCTCTTTGTACTTGCCCAGCATTGCAGAGATAAACCATCGCTGTACAATATCTTGTGGGTCCATGATGATTTAGTGAGGTCAGGGAGGTTTTCTGCACCTATTGGTGTTATTCTTTTTATTATGTTTCGATTGTCTGGTGCAGAATTAGCCTTACACTTTTGGAGTTATATCTGGCACAATACAGAGGTTAGTGAAACTTTTGTGATATCTTAATCTTCATTACGAGTGTCCAGATGTTGGGACATGAATGGAATGTGGCTTACTTACAACCATTTCAATACAAAGGCAGGCGTCCTATCACCAAGCAGAGGGTTGTTTTGTCTCAGATTGGAGGCTTATGACCAGTAGTGTGCCACAGGGATCAGTACTGTGGTTTCTGCTCTTTATTATGATATATATATTAATGATTTGGATGAGAATGTAGGTGACATAATTTATTCCACGCAGATCCGTTGGTTTCGGAAATAAGCTGCCAGAGGAGGTGATGGATGCAGGAAGAGCAAAAAAACATTTAAGTAGTATCTGGATGGCTACTTGACGTGGAGGACGTGAAGGTACAAGACTTGGAGGAATGTGGAATTAATGTAAGCAAGAAGGACGTATAGCCAGAAAACAGATGTGGTGGTTCAAAGGACCTGTTTCTAAGCGGCATAACTATGATGCTCTTCACATCTCTCACTTCTTTGAAACTGAAAAATAATCTTTGGTTTCTGTTGCTTAACCAGTTACATATCAAACTAGCCTCTGCTCCAAAGGCTGAAGTTTTGCTAACATCTTCTCACTCCATCCATAAACATAACGTCAACCATAACACCTTTGTCAACCTTCTCTATTACATCATAAGATAACTGAGTCATTGATTAATCATAATTTGCTCTAACAAATTTTGGAATCCATTTTTGTAGTGACAAATAATTTTGCCCCAAATTATTATATGTGAGCAGTCTACCAGAATTGAAATTGCCTTACTTTTTGGAACAGGGTGTAAGATTTGCTATCCTCTTGACCTCTGGTAAATCTCATATCTAAAAGCTGGACCCCAGTTGTCACACCTTACTTATCTCCAAGTCTATAACTCCCTGAAATTAGCAACACAAGCTGATAAAGAGTGGTAAAGAAGGCATATTTTATACTTGCCATCATGAGTCAGGGCATTGAGTATAAAAGTCAGGAAGTCATGCTGCATCTTTATCTGACTTTGGTTAGGCCGCAAGTTTTGTTTTTACAAAAGGTAGAGTCCTGGAACGTGCTGCCCGGGGTGGTTTTAGAGGCTGATACGATAGTCTAATTTAAGAGACTTTTGGATAGACATATAGAAATGTCGGGAAGGGAAGGATACGGATAATGTGCGGGCAGATAAGAGTTGGTCTTGGCGTCATGTTCGGCACAGATATTGTGGGCCGAAGGACATGCTCTTGTGCTGTATTACTCTATGTTCTCTGTTAATTTTTATCATATTATGCATTCAGACTGGCTAGTGTTTTTGGCGAGCATTCATAACTTTTTAAATGCAACCTTTTTATTTTGGTTCTATGTAATAATTCTATCTTTCTCTTCCCTGTGATAATCATTCTTTTTAATTAATACAAATGAAAAGTAATCAGCTAATCAGCCAAATAAATTAAGTACTTTCAAAATATATGTTGTCTCCTAAGTGGCTACTAAAAATTAACCAAATTTTACCATGAGTTTAAAAAATTAGAAAATCGAAATAAAAAAGTACGATGTTGTGAGCCCGACAAGCAGACCAAAATTTAAAAGATGCATTTATACGTGCATATGTACATGGTAAAAATAACTTCTTCATTTGATTCTTCATGAACAGTTTGAACAGGAACATTCAGATTTTCTCAGTGGTGCAAACTAAAGCCTTAACTTCCAACTGGTAACATTTACTTACATTTTCTTGGTCTCATATTGTTTTCTCACCTGCATTGTAGAAAAGATCAGGTCTTTCAAGAATATCTCCTTCATGAATAAATGTTTCTAACCCATCATCACCATAGACATAGGGTTCACTTTCATCCATCTGACGGTTCTCAACCATTTCCAGCCACTGTGAGTTGTGCCAGCGAAACTTCTCACTTTGAATTTTTTTGGCCCACTCTTCATCATATTCCTGTCAAAATTTAAAAACATGTTATACTGTCTGAGTGATGAGGTGTGAATACTCAATTCTAGGAAACATATCTTGGTAAGCTTTGGTTGGGTGAGGGGCACTGGTGTAGAATGAGGAGGGTGGGAATTCCTCCAACAGTCTGTCTAAGTAAGCATAAACACCACTTAACCCATGAACCCTTCTGGTATACAAGGAGCTCATATATCCCCTGGTATTCAAATAATATTCTCCCATTCGGCAGACTGACAGTTTGTGCTTGCTGTCCTCAATATATAAATAAATATTCCTTTTGCCTTTATTTCTATAAACTGTTAGGCTTTGAAGGTCAGCAGTAAGCAGGATTCACTCATCACTTTGCTCCTCTCTGAAACCCTAAAGGAAAATGATCCTTCTCACAACTTTGTTTCTACACCTCTATCAGTCATACTCTTCTACAGATATATATTCTTTACACAAAAAATTGAATTTTCCAACAGCCAACAAAAACATTTAAAGACACTCGAAAAAGAAATTGTTAAACATGTTTTCCTCTCATGATTTTGTACACCTCTGTATGATCATCTCTCATCCTCCTGTGCTCAAGGAATATAATCCTAGCCTACTCAACTTCTCCCTATAGCTCAGGCCCCAGAGGTCTGGGAACGTCCTCAAATCTTCTCTGCACCTTTTCCAGCTTGATAACACCTTGTTACAGGATAGATGTTGTCAAACTGGAAAAGATGCAGAGAAGATTTAGAAAGATGTTCCCGAGATTCGAGGGCCTGAGCTATAGGGAGAGGTTGAGCAGGCTAGGACTCGATTCCTTTGCAGTGCAGGATGGGTGATGTTATAGAGGTGTAGAAAATCATGAGAGGAATAGATCGGGTAGACGCACAGAGTCTCTTGCCCAGAGTAGGGGATTCACGAATCAGAGGGCAAAGGTGAGGGGGGGAAGGATTTAATAGGAACCTGAGGGGTAACATTTTCACACTGGTGTGTATGGAACGAGCTGCCGGAGGAGGTAGTTGAGGCAGATACTATTGCAAAGTTTAAGAAACATTTGGACGTACATGGATAGGACAGGTTTAGAGAGATATAGGCCAAAACGAAGATAGGTGGGACTAGTGTAGAAGGGACAAGTTGGTCAGTGTGCGCAGATTGGGCTGAAGTGCCTGTTTCCACACTGTATGACTTTATGACTCCATATTCTATGTAGAAACGTAGAAACACAGAGAAATAGGTGCAGGAGTAGGCCATTCGGCACTTTGAGCCAGCACCGCCATTCAATATGATTTAAAATCAGTACCCCGTTCCAGCTTTTTCTCCCATATCGCTTGATTCCTTTAGCCCTGAGAGCTAAATCTAACGCTCTCTTGAAAACATCCAGTGAATTGGCTTCCACTGCCTTCTGATATTTCCATAGATCTTTTTGTTGGAAAACAGTAAATTTCTAGGTTTTCAACTTCCATCATGGAATTAATAATGCAAAACATATCTGTTTCTAATTAATTCATTCATTAGAACCTAGTAAATTTTGAATTATTGAAATAATAAAATATACTGGAGATACTCAGACCAAGTAGCACCGTTGTAGAGAAATAAGATGATGACCTTTTGTCAAAATGTATCATGGCCAGCATTTTCTCTTTTTTATTTATGGCAGATTAGGTTTGGTAGACCAAATTTGGGCTTTTGTTCCAATAAAGGTATTTACCTTTCATTGCTATACAGGATCAACATGGCACCATTCCTATTATGTAGACAGCAAAGCACTTTCAGCAGTAGTGAATTGCAATTGATTATTTGGATATAAACATAGAAACATTGAAAACAGGTGCAGGAGTAGGTCATTCAGCACTTCGAGCCTGCACCGCCATTCAATATGATCATGGCTGATCATCCAACTCAGTATCCTGGATCTCTCCATGCACCCTGATCCCTTTAGTCACAAAGGCAACATCTAACTCCCTCTTAAATTTAGCCAATTAAGTGGCCTCAACTACCTTCTGTGGCAGAGAATTCCAGAGATTCACCACTCTCTGTGTGAAAAATGTTTTTCTCATCTCGGTCCTAAAAGATTTCCCCCTTATCCTTAAACTCTGACTCCTTGTTCTAGACTTCCCCAACATTGGGAACAATCTTCCTGCATCTAGCCTGTCCAACCCCTTAAGAATTTTGTACTGTTCTATAAGATCCCCCCTCAATCTTCTAAATTCTAGCGAGTACAAGCCGAGTCTATCCAGTCTTTCTTCATGTGAAAGTCCTGACATCCCAGGAATCAGTCTGGTGAACCTTCTCTGTACTCCCTCTATGGCAAGAATGTCTTTCCTCAGATTTGGAGACCAAAACTGGACGCAATACTCCAGGTGTGGTCTCACCAAGACCCTGTACAACTGCAGTAGAATCTCCCTGCTCCTTTACTCAAATTCTTTTGCTATGAATGCTAACATAACATTCGCTTTCTTCATTGCCTGCTGCACCTGCATGCCTACTTTCAATGACTGGTGTACCATGACACCCAGGTCTCGTGGCATCTCTCCTGTTCCTAATCGGCCACCATTCAGATAATAGTCTACTTTCCTGTTTTTGCCACAAAAATGGATAACCTCATATTTATCCACATTATACTGCATCTGCCATGCATTTTCCCACTCACCCAGCCTATCCAAGTCAACTTGCAGCCTCCTAGCATCCTCCTCACAGCTAACACTGCCCCCCACCTTCGTGTCATCCGCAAACATGGAGATGTTGCATTCAAGCCTGGTCACAGATGTAGCAACAAATCCCCTACATCCCACTTCGACAGGAAAAATCTTGGTCTTCCAGCCATTCTGGGAAGCTTCAGTTGCCAGTTCAGAGTACTTTTTTTTCCTCTCATAAGCTTCTTCAACACCATCTTCCCATGGAACTGTCAATTCCACAACATATGTCAACTTGGCTGCTGTGGACCACAGGACCACGTCTGGCCGGAGTGTTGTCACCACAATGTCTGGGGGAAACACAAGCCTTTTTTCTAAGTCCACTTCCATTTTCCAATCCCGAGCAGGCTGCAGAATGCTTGCATCCATTGATGTTATCTGGTGCTCTGGAGGTTGGCCTGCTGGTACAAATGTTGTGAAGTGGACATTTCCTGCCGATGTTGGTGGGGAAGCATTTGTGGTCGTTCGCCTCTGTTTAAGTATTGATGACAGCTGTCTGAGAACTTGGTTATGCCGCCAAATGTAACGCCCTTGGCCGAGGCTCATAGTGCATCCTGTTAAAATGTGCCTTAGTGATCCAGGTGCTTGGCAAAGGGAGCAAGTTGGGTCTTCACCGAGCCACTGCTTCAGGTTCTGCAGTGATGGTAGAACATCATAAGTGGCTCTAATGACAAAACGTAGACGAGATCCTTCCATTTGCCAGATTTCACGCCAGCTGAGTTTCCTCTTTTCCAGGCTCTCCCAGTTAGTACATTGGCCTTGCTTAGCCATTGAGACGGCCTTGGCGTGTCGCTCTGTCTCCTCCCGTCTTCTCACCTCCTCCACCACGAGCCATCTTTTCTGCACTGATGTTGCCTTGTGGCATTGAGGAGCTTTTAGGACGAGCCCGAGCCCGGCTCTCCCGTGTTGGACTTGGCCAACCATTTCCCGGAAATGAAGAGCAGTCTTAGCACTCTGAACGGCTTCAGATGGGGTCCACTTCCTCCCCGTTGCCACACGGGGGGCCGCTGTTCGAATAACAGTATCTTCAGATTCAATTTGCCACTCCCATACAGTCCGACAGCACTTAAGCATTGTGGAAGTCCAAGCCACTGTTTCACATGTGTGCTGATCATTCTTTCCAGCTTTTCCACTTTGTTGATGGGGATTTCATATATAGTTAAATGCCACATGATTCTTGGTAGTATGCCAAATTGGAAGCACCACAGCTTGAGTTTTCCTGGTAGCAAGGTCTTGTTGATGCGAGCTATGTGCATGATGGTATCCTTTTTCAGTTGTTCAAACTGCTCGGTGTCCTTGAGCTTTGCATCATACCATCGGCCCAAACTCTTCACTGGCATTTCTGAAACAGTTGGAACATGTATTCCGTTAATATGAAATCTTTGATCTTTGACATGACCTTTGACAATGGAGATGCTTCTGCACATGCTGGGTTTAATCTTCATCCTTGCCCATGTGATGTTTTGATGAAGTTTTTCCAGAAGTCTCTTGGTGCAGGGGATAGTTGTTAGTGTTGTTATATCGTCCATATAGGCTTGTACCGGTGGCAATCGCTGACCACACTGTAGCCGTTTTCCTCCCACAACCCATTTTGGCCAGATCGAGGAACAAGACATGCAGATTCTTTTGTTCTTTCTTAGCAGTCGGGATTTGATGCCATATGACGCTGGTATGTTCAAGGCATCCCGAGAAGCCTGCTATGCCAGCCTTTTGGATTGATGTATCAATGAAATGGTTTTGTTTCAGGTACTTTGTGAGTCTTGTATATAATATATATTGTAAATAGCTGGGGTCCCAGCACTGAGCCTTGCGGTACCCTACTAGTCACTGCCTGCCATTCTGAAAAGGACCCGTTTACTCCTACTCTTTGCTTCCTGTCTGCCAGCCAGTTCTCTATCCACATTAATACTGAACCGCCAATACCGTGTGCTTTAAGTTTGTATACTAATCTCTTATGTGGGACCTTGTCGAAAGCCTTCTGAAAGTCCAGATATAACACTTCCACTGGTTCTCCCTTATCCACTCTACTAGTTACATCCTCAAAAAATTCTATAAGATTCATCAGACATGATTTACCTTTCGTAAATCCGTGCTGACTTTGTCCAATGATTTCACCACTTTCCAAATGTGCTGCTATCCAATCTTTAATAACTGACTCTAGCAGTTTCCCCACTACTGATGTTAGACTAACTGGTCTGTAATTCCCCGTTATCTCTCTCCCCCCTTGTTAAAAAGTGGGGTTACATTGGCTACCCTCCAATCCTCAGCAACTACTCCAGAATCTAAAGAGTTTTGAAAAATTATCACTAATGCATCCACTATTTCTGGGGCTACTTCCTTAAGTACTCTGGGATGCAACCTATCTAGCCCTGGGGATTTATCGGCCTTTAATCCATTCAATCTGCCTAACACCCCTTCCCGGCTAACCTGGATTTCACTCAGTTCCTCCATCTCATTCGACCCCTGGTCCCCTGCTATTTCCGGACGATTTTTTTTGTCTTCCTTAGTGAAGACAGAACCAAAGTAGTTATTCAATTGGTCTGCCATGACCTTGTTCCCCATGATCAACTCACCCGTTTCTGACTGCAAGGGACCTACATTTGTTTTAACTAATCTTTTTCTCTTCACATATCTATAAAAACTTTTGCAGTCAATTTTTATGTTCCCTGCCAATTTCCTTTCATAATCTATTTTCCCTTTCCTAATTAAGCCCTTTGTCGTCCTCTGCTGGGCTCTGAATTTCTCTCAGTCCTCTTGTAGGCTGCTTTTTCTGGCTAATTTGTATGCTTCATCTTTTGTTTTGATACTATCCCTGATTTCCCTTGTTATCCACGGATGCACTACCTTCCCTAAAAATACTGTTCCCCATTTAAAATCTACGCAAAGCAAAATTATGACCATTTAATTGTGGAGCACATTAATGCAGCAGGTAATATCCTCAAATGCTGCAAGTGAATGGATTTCCTGAATCAAACAGGCAGAAGTAAACCTGATTACCTAAGCTGTAGGATCTGCTATTTCCCAAGTTTTTAAATTCTCTCAACTTTTCTTTGGAACAATTCTTGCACCTTATCTTTAGTTTCTATCAGTCACTTCCATGGAGAAATGCCAATATGTAAACCAATTGAATTGCTAAAATTATTTCAGAGATCCTGAAAATGAAAACATGGAAAGGGAAGCACCGAGACCAAAAGGAGTTAGTGGATCTGTGAACAGGCATTCATTACATAAAGACAATGTGGTGGAAAGCCTTCAAACTTATTTATAGCCTACATCTTATTCTGAAAGATAGTGGTAAACACAAAGTTTGTGTTATCTATTTAAATTAGCATTTGGCCATGAGGGACACACAATATATAAATCAACAATTCTGAAAGCTGTTTGGGGTTATAAATACTCACGGTAAATCCGATTTTCATCAAAAGACATCAAGACACAAAATTGAATGTCACTGATTTCAAAGGGTAGAGGTTGACGATAAATTATCGGCAACAACTATCCATCATTGGAGAAAGGAAGCACCAAGGGCTCTTGCAACATTAATAATCACAAATCTTGCAAGAAAATAGAATAAAAATAGTACATTATACACCTGGTGCTTTTAGATAGAAGGAACGGCAGATGCTGGTTTATACCGAAGAGACATACGCAGTGCTGGAGTAACTCAGCTGGTCGGGCGGCATCTCTGGAGTAAAAGGATGGGTGGCATTCCGGATCGGAACCCTTCTTCAGACTGAAAGTTGAGGTGGGGGGGAGGGGGAATGGGGAGGGGGGACTGGAGACATGAAAAAGCTAGATCAAATCAAGGCTGGCCCACCTCCTGCCCCCCGCCCCCCCCCCCCCCCCCCCCCCCCCCGTACTTTCAATCTGAAAGGTTCTGACCCGAAATGTTACCCATCTGTTTACTCCAGAGATGCTGCCTGACCCGCTGAGTTACTCCAGCACATTGTGTCTATCTTCGGAATACTTTAATAATGGGCAGGCATTTGCGGAAAAGGGGGCAAAGATAAATTAATTTCGAAAAATTAAGTTTATTTACAACATAAAAAAAGAATTATCTGGTAGCAAGCATGATATCACATGTAAAGTTGAAGTAACATTTTAACAGATAGCTGGTAGCACATTCTTCCACATGGAAGGCAGACAAAAGTGGTGGAGAAACTCAGTGGGTGAGGCAGCATCTATGGAGCGAAGGAATAGGTGACGTTTCAGGTCGAGACCCTTTTTCAGTCTGAGTTTCTCCAGCACTTTTGTCTACATTCGATGTTTCCAGCATCTGCAGTGCTTTCTTAAATATTCTTCCACATGATCAGACAATAGACACTAAAGGGCCTGTCCCACCTGGGCGCCATTTGCACGTCACGCAGATGGCGTGCGAGGATTTTGAGAATCCCAAAATCCTGGGGCGCCGCGAGCGACTGCCTACGCCACCACATCTCACCACACGCACGTAATGCGTGCATCGTGATGCGTAAATGACATGCAAATAATGCCCAAGTGAGACAGGCCCTTCAGGAATCTGTTTGCAGTTACACAAAAAACACTCATGTGTACGTTTAAAGTAAACTATAAATGAAACACAAAGCATGCACTAAAACTTTACATCTGCTCTGATAATTGTAAACTTTTTTTTGCTTTATTTCCTCTCTTCAACACTTCAATGTTGATGTCACTCATTTGAAACATAGCTGTCTGATTAAGAAACTTGTAAGACAAACAAATGCTCACTTCTACTTCTCGTCCATATTAACTGATGAAAAACAGGTCCTCTTTCATTTACATCTGGTGTTTGATACGCTTGCGGTAAAATAAATTACATTCCCACAGCAATAAAAACAAATCCTTAACCCCAATTCATTTTCCGCAACTGATAAAATTATACATAATCATAATTCAAACATCTAACCTCATTAATGTTTGGCAGCACATACGTATCAAAAGAGCAAATGTTACGTGTAAAATATGCACAGCCACAGAGATTGCTGGATAAAACATAAGCAGCAGTGAAAGATGCCAGTGAATAAGCTGAGTCAGGAAATATGTTGAGCCCGCAGAATCAACTATTAAACAAGATTCTTTCTATATAATAACTACATGTAATTGAATACTGCAAATAGAAGTAGAGAGAGAGAGTGTGAGTGTGAGTGCGAGATTAGATTTTTGGCCTTTGATTTGTTGGTTCGCCAAAATCACACGCAAAAGCTCAGAGATTTTTTACATTTCGCTAGCGATTTCACTTTTACATTCGCAAATCCACTCCTCATTACAACTGACATTTTTATGTACACATTTTTTAATAAAATCCTTCCCCCCCCCCCACTCATTTTGTCTCCTCCTGCTGGCCAGCGACCATAACGGCTGCTGCCGCCCGGCTCTCCTCCAAAAACGGCACAATATTTCGCTGGCGATTTTACTTCCTCCACTTCACCCCCCCCGGGCCGGCGAAAAGCAGCGGGGGAACAGCCGATCTTTGGCTTGAGCCAGCGTGACAGAGCCAGCACGTCAACGGCCTGTCGGCCTACAGGAGCACCGAGGGCGTACGCAGCATCTCGACGGGCGTACTCGGCGTCTGAACGGCGTCTTGACGGCGTACGCTTGGCCCGCAGGCTCACTCGGCATTACGCTACCCGCCCACTCTCTCCCCCCCCCCCCTTCCCTCCCCTCCCCTCCTCCCTCTCTCTCCTCCCCTCCCTCTCTCTCCCCCCCTTCCTCTCTCTCTTCCCCCCCCCCTCCCTCTCTCCCCACTCCCTTCCCTCCCTCTCTCTTTCCCCACTCCCTCCCCTCCCTCAACCGCACATTCGGGGAACAGACCCAATAGGTCTGTACTTGGTCTGGTATGTAATTAAAACAGAAAGACTAAGACATTTGTTCCTAGTATTTTCCATTTTTGTATTAATCACTGACATGATTTTCTTAGTTTGTACAAATAGCAGTTTAATTTAGATGGACATTTAAAATCAATCTTTTTCAGTAAAGGTAAAATGAGCACCCATATGCATCTTGGAACAGCTCCACAGACAACAGCAGGAGTCATGACTCCAAGAGGCCTGAGAGCAATGGATTCCTGGGAAACAATGTTGTTGGCTGGGGATGAACATATTCAAGCCAGAAGTGTGGTTTCTTTGTAGTTAGGCAGCTATAGATTGTTTCACAGACCAGACGAAACTTGTGCTTTTCCCCCCCATTTCAAAAAACGAACATTGCAAATACCCAAGATTCCTTTGTTGAGAAACCATCAATTTCATATTGTCTAATCTACAAAATAAATTGATGTTTCCCCCCAAATATCTGAAAAATCTTCCCGGTGCTTCTGCATACGAGTGTATTGAAAAATATTTTTCCTCCAAGTCTTTCCAATCCTTTCCAGCTGTTATATCACAGAATTGTGACGGCACTGAAGGTGGCCATTCGACCGTGAAATCTGCAATTCCCATCTATCCCATTCTCCACAGCCTTTGAAGTCCTTTCAAAAGTTTTATTGGCTATTTCCATCGCCTTTACAGGCAGAATTTCAAGTTATACCTTTTGTGAGGGAAAATAAGTTCCATCAGATCTCTCCTATAAATTCTGTCCAACTTTTTACATTTCGTCTGTGAACTGTCTATTCGGAGTAACTTCCGACTATTTACCGTATTGAATGCAATCATCTTGTTCACAGCTATCAAACATCCGCTCATCAGTTTTTACTTCAAGGAAAGCAACTTAAACTTCTTCATTCTAACTTTGTAGCTGAAATGCTGAAGTGCAGTGACTGCTGTGTACTGCTTTAACGTAACTTCCCTGCGTTTGCACTCCACATCTTTGTTCATAAATCCGAAAATTTAATATGCTTTACTAACCACTCTTTCAACACGCCCTGTCACTTTCAAAGATTTATGTAAACACACTCAGGCACCACTGTTCCTGCTCACCATTTAAGATTGTGTCATTTAGTGTTTCACCGTTGATTGTTCTTTTTGCCAAAACGCGTCACTTCACACCTCTCTGTATTACATTTCATTGGCCACATGACTGCTTCTCTGTCAGCTTATGTCCAATTGCAGTCTATTACAATTTTCATTCCAAGCTTCACTTTCATCTATAAATTAGGAAATCTTACCAGGCCCATTCATGTCTAAATCATTAATATATCCAAAAAAAGAGGCCCAAGCACAGATTCATCAAAAATACCATTGTCCATAATTCTTCAGTGTTAGAAAATCTATTTATCAGTTCACACTGCTTTCTGGCTTTAAGCCAAACCTCTATTCACACTACAATTGACCCTTTAATTCCATAGGGCTTAATTTTGCTCATGTCTTTTGTGTGGGAAATTACTCAAACATAAAGACATTACAGTGTAATGAAAAATGAAAGAGCAGGACGCGCACTGCCTGCAAAGCGAAAGAGCCACAAAGCTATCAATGTAGTTGTTTCACTAACATTGTCCAACTATTTATCATCTGTAGAAAATGTCACAGGGCTGATAAGACTAAATGTAGTTGTTTAAAGAAAAAGTAGCTGGTTTGCATCCTAAAATTTTCCTCAATTCTTCTTTTAGTTAAATTTTTAAGCAATTAAAGCATCTAGTGTTATATGATATTTCCCTACTGATTTTCAATATTTCACTTGAATCCTGCTTCTGGATAGTTGGTGATGGGTACCATGAACTGAATGTACAAGGAATAAACGTGATCACTGGTAATTTAACTTCTCTAAACTGGTATACTATGGTTTTCTTAGAGTTCCATCAAAGTGAACATAACTCAAACTTTCCAAAACTAAACTGGCTGTTGGCATTCATTTGAAACCAAATATGAATTTTCAGCTGGTTTGGAGAAACACTGCCAGCTTAAGCATACATTCCAAAAACAAAACATAAGAAATATTAAAGTATTCACATTTATGTCATTATTTAAGTAAACAAAACTTGGCAATCAGACCGGAAAACAAACCTTGAGGATTGACTATAAATGGAATGAATCAACTTAAATTTTAAAAAACATTAGGATAGTCTGTTTCCTTGTTCTAAATTTGAGAGAGAAAGCTGATGTCAGTAGTTAATTTGTGCAGGAACGAAACACGATCATTTTGGTCATCCCAGTATTGGCTTGAAATAATGTTTTATTCAGCTGTTTTGATATGTCTTTTACATTATAGTGTAGTCTTCCTCTATTTCATATATTTCAATCCCTAGCTAAATTGTTTTGTATGTCACCTGATCCAAAGATAAAAGCCAAGTTATACGAGAGCTATACAAGGCATAATTTGTTCCTTACCGCAATGATGTCCAACGTATTATCACAGACTTTCCGTATCTCTGCATTTTTATCATGCATTAGATCAATCAAGTATGCTGGAGCCTCTTGCAATAGATTAAGGAAAAGTAACATATGGTCAAGCTTTTCTTTAAAAAAATTTATAAGATCTGTGTACTAATTATAAACCTCTACTTGCCATTGTGAAAATCATGGGACCACCTTTATGAACTGTTGAAATCCAAATGAAAGGGGAATTCTAAGATAGAAACCAAAAGCTGGAGTAACTCAGTGGGTCAGGCAAAATCTCTGCAGAAAAGGAATAGGTGACGTTTCGGGTCAAAACCCTTCTTCAGACTGAGAGTCAGGGGTAAGGTAAATGAGAGATATAGACAGTACATGGAGCAGATGAATGAAAGATGTGCAAAAAGCAACCAGGATCAAAGAAAGATGGAGCCCACAACAGTCCATTGTTGTCTTCAGGGTAGGCGATAGCGAGTTATACACACAGTGAAACAACAAGACGACAGTGAAATTAGTGCAACGTCTCGGGTGGGCGAGGGGGGAGAGAGGGGATGCAACGGTTAGTTGAATTCAATATTCATACCACTGGGTTGTAAGCTGTCCAAGCAAAATATGAATTGCTGTTCCTCCAATATGCGTTTGGCCTCACTCTGATAATGGAAGTGGCCCAGGCCAGAAATGTCCGTGTGGTAATGGGAAGGGGAGATAAAGTGTTTTCTACCATTCTTGATGAACAATATGCATCCATTTTCAAATCCAACATTTGATCCGTTTCAATTGATTGACTTCACTTTCATTGTATATTAATCTGTTAATACATTCATTATAAAATTCATTACAAAAATAAACTACTGTTACAGATTTTCATCTCACACAAATCTACTGAAGTTTTGATCCTTGTGATTCTAAAATGCCAGGCTTTGGTACATTGCCAATATTTCAACTAGTTTGATATGTCACCTATGCCCTGCTCTGCCCAAGACTGCAAAATACAACAGAGAGTTGTGAACACAGACCAGTAGATCATGCAAACCAGCTTACCCCTCCATCTACATTTCACGTTATCTACAGAGAGCTGCCAACCTAATGAAAGACCGCTCTCAGCCTGGTCATTTTTTCTTCTTCATTCCCCCATCAGGCAGAAGATAAAGAAACTTAAAATTACATAGCGCTAGATGCAAGAACTGTTTCTGTCCTGCTGTTGGCAGACTCTTTAATGGACCTCTCCTATGCTAAAGATGTACTCAACATTACAAACAACCTCATCATGGCACTCACACCTTTTATTTGCAGTTTCTCTAAAGCCTTAACACTATTTCCTGTACTCATTCTTGCAATACCTGCTGTACTCATGTGATCTGCCCAACAGGACACAAAACCATTTTTTCTCACTGTATCTTGGTACACATGACAATAATAAACCAATACTAACATCATTACCTTTCCTTCTGGATAAGGCTGACACAAGCACCAAACAGAACAGGTTAAAAAAAATGTTATTGAGAAAGGATACGGGTTTCCTTTATAATTACGTCTCTGGTAGCTTGGTGGAAAACCATCTGGTAGAAGACATATACAATTTGGCAAACAAATTCATCATCTTCCTGTTTGGCTATTGGAAAGAATAGAAATACACAGAGAAAGGAGTTTACATCTCATCTACACCTCCACCATGTTCCATATGCAAAGTATTATCACTGTTTTATTAAAAGCTTATTCCTCACATAGATCACCCCACCATTGGTGTTCCAGTAATAGGCCATTCAGATCACTTCTGTTCTGCCATTCAAAGTGATAATGGTTGATCTTCTGTCATACAACATCGCTCAATATTTTTTCATGTCGAAATTTATCAATGATATTCTTAAATATACAATTGCCATTGACCTACAATGAAGTGTAATTTATGGGAATAAATGAATTTATCTTCACATCTATTGGGATAGAAGTTCAGACCATGTGGAAGAAATGTATATGCTCATGGTGTGAATGTGCAAACTCCACACAGTCAGCACCGGCATCAGGATGAAACCAGGATCTCTGGACCTGTGGCACAATGGCTGCATCACCCTGCCAACCATTACAAATGCCTACTGGGAGTCCAAATACACTGCTTACAGTGATTCCACTTTATCCACCCTGTTTGTTACATTCTCAAAGCAATATAGTGCATTTGTCAAACACAGATTGAAGAAGGGTTTCGACCCAAAACGTTGCCCATTTCCTTCGCTCCACAGATGCTGCCTCACCCGCTGAATTTCTCCAGCATTGTTGTCTACTTTTGATTTTCCAGCATTTGCAGTTCCTTCTTAAACAAGGTCTGTGTGGGAATGGGTAGGAGAATTAAATTGTCCAGCAACCGAGAGATCAAGTTGGTTCACGCGGGCTGAGCAACAATGTTCCAGGGAACGATAACCCAGTCTACGTTTGGTCTCGCCTATGTATACAGTGGCTTGCAAAAGTTTTCATACCCCTTGAACTTTTCCACATTTTGTCACGTTACAACCACAAACGTAAATATTTTTGATTGGGATTTTATGTGATAGACCAACACAAATTGGTGCATAATTGTGAAGTGGAAGGAAAATGATACATGGTTTCCAAATTTTATTACAAATAAAAAACTGAGAAGTGTGGCGTGCAAAAGTATTCTGCCCCCCTGAGTCAATACTTTGTAGAACTACCTTTCGCTGTAATTACAGCTGCAAGTCTTTTGGGGTATGTCTCTACCAGCTTTGCACATCTAGAGACTGACATTTTTGCCCATTCTTCTTTGCAAAATAGCTCAAGCTCAGTCAGATTGGATGGAGAGCAATTTTGTGAACAGCAATTTTCAAGTCTTGCCAGAGATTCTCAATTGGATTTAGGTATGGACTTTGACTAGACCATTCTAACACATGAATATGCTTTGATCTAAACCATTCCATTGTAGCTCTGGCTGTATGTTTAGGGTCGTTCTCCTGCTGGAAGGTGAACCTCTGCCCAGTCTCAAGTCTTTTGCAGACTCTAACAGGTTTTCATCCAAGATTGCTCTGTATTTGACTCCATCCATTTTCCCATCAACTCTGACTAGCTTCTCTGTCTCTGCTGAAGAAAAGCATCCCCACAGCATGATGCTGCCACCACCATGTTTCATAGTGGGGATGGTGTGTTCAGGGTGATGTGCAGTGTTAGTTTTCCACCACACATAGCGTTTTGTATTTAGGCCAAAAACTTCAATTTTGGTCTCATCAGACCAGAGCACCTTCCTCCACCTGTTTGCTGTGTCCCTACACATGGCTTGTGGCAAACTGCAAAGGGGACTTCTTATGGCTTTGTTTCAACAATGGCTTTCTTCTTGCCACTCTTCCATAAAAGCCTGATGTGTGGAGTGCACGACTAATAGTTGTCCTGTGGAGAGATTCTCCCACCTGAGCTGTGGATCTCTGCAGAGATACCATGGGTCTCTTGGCTGCTTCTCTAATCGATGCTCTCCTTGCCCGGCCTGTCAGTTTAGGTGGACAGCCATGTCTTGGTAGGTTTGTAATTGTGCCATACTCTTTCCATTTTCGGATGATGGATTGAACAGTGCTCCATGAGATGTTCAAAGCTTGGGATATTTTTTAATAACCTAACCCTGCTTTAAACTTCTCCACAACTTTATCCCTGACCTGTCTGGTGTGTTCCTTGGGCTTCATGATGCTGTTTGTTCGCTAATGTTCTCCAAATAATTTCTGAGGCCTTCACAGAACAGCTGTATTTATACTGGGATTAGATTACACACAAGTGGAGGAGGTGCAAGTGAACCTCTGTCTAACCTGAAAGGACTATCGGGGTCCTTGGACAGAGTCGAGGGAGGAGGTATAGCGACAGATGTTGCACCTTCTGCGGTTGCAAGGGAAGGTACCTGGGGAGGGGGTGGGAAGGGATGAGTTAACCATTGAGTTGCGAAGGGAACAGGCTCTGCCGAAGGCGGAAAGGGGTGGAGAAGGGAAAATGTGGCTAGTGGTGGGATCCCGTTGGAGGTGCCGGAAATTTTGGAGGATTCTGTGTTGAATGCGACGGCTGATGGAAGGAAGGTAAGGACTAGGGGGACTCTGTCTCTGTTGTGACTAGGGAGAGGGGGAGCAAGTGCGGAGCTGCGGAGTACTGAGGAGACACGAGCGAGGGCCTCATCTATGATGGTAGAAGGGAACCCCAGTTCCCTAAAGAATGAAGACATCTCAATGTTCTAGTATGGAACACCTCATCTTGGGCGCAGATGTGGCGTACCTGTAGACGGGGGAATTGGGAGTTGGGGATAGTCTTTGCAGGAAGTAGAGTGGGAAGAAGTGTAGTCGAGATAGTTGTGGGAGTCAGTGGGTTTGTAATAGACGTCAGTCAATAGTCTATTTCTTGTGATGAAGTCTGAGATCAAGATCATAGAGGATTACTTACTATGAGCGCATGAATTAATTCTGGCATTACAAATTGCCTGCTCCCAGGTGGCTTGTCAGTGTGCTGCTCCAAGAAATGTCACAAGTGCACTCGACCTCAAGGTTTCCCTTGCTAATATGAATTGTCCAATCATGATGATGATGAAAATCCCTGTGAACAGTACCAGCATGATGGTATAGAGTTCACTTTTATTCTTAAACGGCAAGAGTCCATTGAGTTTGGAGATTCATATTCTGTTTTGGCTCACAGTCAAGATTAACTAGCATTGCAACACAAATTGGAATTATAACACTTTCTATGTTCCAAGGTAGGATTATTAAGAACCTTTGGTGCATCTGTTTCTGTTTGATGCTCACCTTGCATATCCAAATTAGGAAAGTCTATTTCACATCATTTTGATCATGCTGCTAAGGGCAAAACGCAGAAGAAAACACAATGTTCTGTTAATCCTTACCATTTAGAAGCTCGATGAGTGCTGGAATAATTCCAGATTTAGCTAGCATTGCTGCACAGGAATCATCCATGGACACAGTGCCAATCATAATCACCACTTCCAAAACCAGGTCATCTTCTGTTGAACCTTGAGAGTCAGAGACACAAATGTGCTTTCATTAATAACTATGGACAAAAGCTTGGTTTATCTATTGTAGCTTTAACCTAGAGCCTATAACTTAACCGATACAGCATTTACAACTTATAGAATACCGAAAAGGTCATTTGCCTGAATATTGAGGAAACCACAGCAAAACTGAAAAGGTTCAATTGTGTGAGAAGGAGAACATTATTTCAACAATTTATTTCAACCAGTTCAGAAGTGGAATAGGATTGTCATAGGATTCAAGTATTCAGCTCATTGAAACAGTAATGAGTCAATACTTTTTTCAAAAAAGCTCCTTTTTTGTTAGATAAGAGTACTTAAGTCCTATGAAGGAAAGATAGGTTAATGAAATTGAGATGCAGATTCATGATCTAAATAAACAATGGCAAAGATCTGAGGGAATGAATGGGCCCACGCTGTTATAATCTTCCTGCATATGGTTGTATTGTTCCACAATATTTGGCTGCACTACATTTTTAGAAATCCTCTGCAAAATTAGAATGTAATGCATGTCTATAAATAACGGTCATGGTGGAACATTCAAATAACTTTGTATTGGCATCATAATCGTACATCCCTATCCATTTTCCATCAGATGAGAACGATTAACTTGTCATGCTAATATCTTTAATTGCACTACTCTTTTTCGCTTCTCTCCAAAAGAGGACACCAGAAGTTTGGACTGGTGATTATTGACCTCAAACAATTTTTTTACAACTAAATTAGACCAAATACATTTGGTTTTAAGGAATGAAATCATTTGAATGTTAAACCACAGCATTACAAAGTTCAAGAACACAGTGTACAGAATGAAATTAAATCTTAAATGCAGTTTCTCTGAACATGAATGGCACACTACAATAGGTTTTGCGGTGAAGACTGCTGCAAATTACACAATAACAGTGCAGCATTCATCAACACCAAAAAGAACTGGGTCAAATGTTATTGTACTAAATTGACAATGCTAATCTAAAGAAAAACTTCATACAGTGCCCTCCATAATGTTTGGGACAAACACCCATCATTTATTTATTTGCCCCTGTACTCCATAACTTGAGATTTGTAATAGAAAAAGTCACATGTGGTTAAAGTGCACATTGTCAGATTTTAATAAAGGCCATTTTTATACATTTTGGTTTCACCATGTAGAAATTACAGCAGTGTTTATACATAGCCCCCCCCCCCCCCCCCCCCCCCCCCACCCATTTCAGGGCACCATAATGTTTGGGACACAGCAACGTCATGTAAATGAAAGTAGTCATGTTTAGTATTTTGTTGCATATCCTTTGCATGCAATGACTGCTTGAAGTATTTGATTCATGGACATCACCAGTTGCTGGGTGTCTTATCTGGGGATGCACTGTATTGCAGCCATCTTTAGCTTATGCTTGTTTTCAGGGCTAGTCCCATTCAGTTTTCTCTTCAGCATATAAAAGGCATGGTCAATTGTGTTCAGATCGGGTGATTGACTTGGCCACTCAAGAATTTACCATTTTTTAGTTTTGAAAAACTCCTTTGTTGCTTTAGCAGTATGTTTAGGATCATTGTCTTGCTGTAGAATGAACTGCCGGCAATGATTTTTGAGGCATTTGTTTGAACTTGAGCATATAGGATGCGTCAATACACTTCAGAATTCATTATGCTGCTACCATCAGCAGTTGTATCATCATTGAAGATAAGTGAGCCAGTAACTTCTGCAGCCATACATGCCCAGGCCACAACACCCCCACCACCGTGTTTCACAGCGGAGGTGCTATGTTTTGGATCTTGGGCAGTTCCTTCTCTCCTCTTTGCTTTGCTCTTGCCATCACTCTGATATAAGGTAATGTTCGTCTCATCTGTCCAAAAGACCCTTTTCCAGAACTGTGGTTGCTCTTTTAAAAACTTTTTGGCAAACTGTAACCCAGCCATCATATTTTTGCAGCTAACCAGTGGTTTGCATCTTGCAGTGTAGCCTTTGTATTTCTGTTCATGATGTCTTCTGCAGACAGTGGTCATTGACAAATCCACACCTGAAGAGTGTTTCAGATCTTTTGGACAGGTGTTTGGGGGGTTTTCTTTGTTACAGAGAGAATTCCTCTGTCATCAGCTGTGGAGGTTTTCCTTGGCCTGCCAGTTCCTTTGCGATTTGCGATTGCGATTAGCAAGCTCACCGGGGAGGGAACTATGTATAAACACGGCTGCAATTTTTACATGATGCACTTTAACCACATGTAATTTTTTTCAATTACAAATTGCGGAGTACAGAGGCAAATAAATAAATGGTAGGTCTTTCTCCCAAACATTATCGAGGGCACTGTATTTCTAAACAGGACATAAAAGTAAAGGACAGTTTATGATTGGATCCACTTTAGCCACTGGAACAACTTGATCTTCATGATTCTTATCCAGGTCATGGAGGCATCTTACTCTAACACAATATCGATCTCACTTCCTACATCTTCTCCCTCCAAATGTATTGTACTCTCACCCTGGCCACAAACTCTTTGAAGTACTTCCCTCTGGTAGGCGACTCCAGACTGTCAAAGCCGCTACAGCCAGACATTAAAACAGCTTTTTTCCACGAGTAGCTCTACTCAACAGCCAAAAGTCTATAGTTTGGTATTTTTTTTAATTCTACACGTTTAAATTATGTTTTATTTTTAATTGTCTACTGTACATCTAGTTGTTATCCTTGCGAGCAAAGTACCAAGGCAACTTCCTTGCATGTGTACGTACTTGGCTACTCAAATTTATTCAATTCAATATCAAAAATGTGTTTTGCAATTTATCACCATGACTAAACTTTACAATCACATTTTGATTACTCTTTATATCATATCCACCCACCCAACAAACCTGGTTTCAGTTTGTCCTTGAGGAATGGAACCAAGTTATATTCTTTCAGCACAAGCTCCCAGTCAAGATTTGGAACTGTCAGATTAGCCAATGTTCCAAGGCACTCAATAACAAATTCTTCACCTTCATTGATATTGATCTGAGCTGCCAGGTCCCCAACATAATCCTAAAAGAAAAAAAGATATTTGAATTAAGTTTTATTGTCAGTCAAAGGGCCAGGTCCTTTTAATTTAAATACCATTAAACGAGGAATCCTGCCGATTACCGAAGCACATAGTTAAAACTCCCTGAGAATTACATTTATGAACATGCAAAGCCCTACACAGGAGCATGTGTGTTTTTTACATGTGTAGTAGTGATCCATGCTCAACATTCAAAAAATAACTTTACAATCGCTGTTGTAAACCAATTATTTCATGTTGTTAAACCTGTGCCTTCAATAAAATAAAATCAATAAAATTGATTTTAACACGACTACTAGTAAAAAGTAAAATATAGCATTACACCTACTGAATCAAACACTTAAAGCATTGCTTTCACAGAACATGGCTGGTAGTTAAGTTTATCTGAGTTAAAGGATTTTATCTCCTTTTCACTTCTGGCCATTGACAATTTACTCCACCCATGTCGGAGTTAAACCCCCCCCTCTCCTGCATCTGCCTATAACTTGGCATGCTTAGTCCAGCCCACATCTCTCTTTTTCAGCTTTCACCCACTTACTCTTATCAGTCTATTGAAGGATCCCGATCTGTCCATTCCTTCCACATATGCTGCCTGACCTGCTGAGATTCTACAGTAGATCGGAGAAGATCGGAGAAGAAAGGCAAGGGGCCATTGTTGGGATATCATGTTGAGTCCAGCAACGGCTTGCCTTTATTTTTTCCCTCCTCAACTGCCCATTTTAATATTATGTGCCACAGAAATTTTCCAGATAGAATGTAATTGTAGTTTCATGCGCTAGAATGAATCACACTATGTTATCCAATTTCTCCACTATAACTTACAATTTAAAAATATTTATAGTTATAACAGCATTTATTCTTATTGTGGATAATAAATTCAGATTGATTCAAACTAAGGATTACAATTAAATATTCCCTCCAATATTTATTTTGAGTAGTTTTGGCAATATACATCTTTTATGCCTTAAGCCATATATTTTATTTTCCATTTACTAAATTCAAGCTACATTAGATTCGAGTACAAGCAATAATTTCTTAGAACAATATATTATGGACTAGACTAAGTTCACATGGGAGGGCTGGTCCCCCAATGCAATATTCCACATCTCCACCAATTCCAATATTTCTGGCCAGTGGGGGGGGGGGGGGGGGGGGGGGGTAGGCTTTCTGGAGCGCTAGTATGTGTGTTGTGGATCAAAGGGACTGGTTTCCAGAGGACTAGTATGGACATTGTGGGCCGAATGGATTATTGGGCTGGCTGCTCAGTCACTCAGGCCAGGCAGCTCAGTCACTCTAGCCAGGCAGCATTTTAGAACCAATAGAGACACTTTTTGCAAGCATTTTAGAACCAATAGAGACACTCTTTCTGCAAGCATTTTAGAACCAATAGAGACACTCTTTCTGCAAGCATTTTAGAACCAATAGACACTTTCTGCAAGCATTTTAGAACCAATAGAGACACCTTCTGCAAGCATTTTAGAACCAATAGAGACACTTACTGCAAGCATTTTAGAACCAATAGAGACATTTTCTGCAAGCATTTTAGAACCAATAGAGACACTATCTGCAAGCATTTTAGAACCAATAGAGACACTTTCGGCAAGCATTTTAGAACCAATAGACACTTTCTGCGAGCATTTTAGAACCAATAGACACTTTCTGCGAGCATTTTAGAACCAAAAGAGACACTTTCTGCAAGGATTTTAGAACCAATAGACACTTTCTGCAAGCATTTTAGAACCAATAGAGACACTTTCTGCAAGCATTTTAGAACCAATAGACACTATTTGCAAGCATTTTAGAACCAATAGACACTCTCTGCAAGCATTTTGTAACCAATAGAGACACTCTTCCTGCAACCATTTTAGAACCAATAGAGACACTCTTTCTGTAAGCATTTAGAACCAAGAGACACTCTTTCTGCAACCATTTTTGAACCAATAGAGACACTTTTTGCAACCATTTTAGAACCAATAGACACCTTTTGCAAGCATTTTAGAACCAGTAGAGACACTTTTTGCAAGCATTTATAGAACCACATTAAGGGCACTCACAGTAGACATGTGTTCAGTGCTATTCAGAACTCAGAGAGACGTGACCCTCTGGCTTCCTCCATTTTGCAGAGACTGAGTGAGGCACACCACTTCCTGGTTTTATAGTCCTTCCTCCTCCCTCCAGCAGGGGCAGCAGAGAGAATGGCGAATTTAAAAAAAAACATTAATATCTCTCTGATTTTTCATCAATGGGAAAAATCCTCTGGTCCAGGAAGGCGGAGGGGGGCTCTGAGCGAGCTGGCCAAAAATAACGGCCGTAGGTGCCGGCGTTCTCTCGGAAATCACACCACAGTGAACCAAAAGCGGTCAAGATCAGACTTTTAGTAATATAGATTTAAGGCATATTTGGTCATGTAATGAGATGGTATTAAAAAGAGATCCCGAAGTTAAGGGTTGTCCAGATAATAGAATATCAGTTACAGTTTGAGGGTGAGCATGATGAAAGAATGGGTCGACTGGGCTTGTATTCACTGGAATTTAGAAGGATGAGAGGATGTTTTATAGAAACATAAAACATTCTTAAAGGATTGGACAGGCTAGATGCAGGCAAAATGTTCCCAATGTTGGGGCCCTCCAGAACCAGGGGGCACAGTTTAAGAATAAGGGGTACGCTATTTAGGACTGAGATGAGGAAAAACCTGTGAAATCCTCAGCCACAGAAGGCAGTGGAGGCCAATTCACTAGATGTTTTCAAGAGAGAGTTAGATTTAGCTCTTAGGGCTAATGGAATCAAGGGATATGGGGAAAAAGCAGGAACAGGGTACTGATTTTAGATGGTCAGTCATAATCATATCAAATGGCAGTGCTGGCTCAAAGGGCCGAATGGCCTACTCCTGCACCTATTTTCCTATGTTTCCATGAATAGCCCAGGTTCAAAACCAGTGTCTTAACTTAAACAAGGGTATCGGTAATTACAAGGTTTGAAGAAAGCTGAACAAAAAAAAGGCTACATCAAGGTCTGTAGATCACCAGTGGTAGATTATCAAAACCATCAGCTCTCTGGGTCATGGATGTTGATTACTGCTGCACTGATAAAACACAATGTTGAAATTATCTTGTTTAATGCCAAAGTTAACTTCCTATTTCAAGTTTGATGGACAGCCAATATGCAGATCCGCAACATTTAAAAGTGACTGAGGGAGAGATATTGTCTGTGGATGCTAACAGCAGAGTGACATGTAATAACTAGCAATCAAAATGTATCTCAAACTACATAATTTAATTTCTGATCTGCACAATAATAATGGATGACATTCTTAGAACACCATTATTTTTCTTGCAAGATCTGGACCAATGAAAGCAAACACACCAATCTGGAAAAGACTCCTTGCATCCCTTGATGCAAAGCACACACATGAAGGGCACAAACTAGCTGATTGTGACTTCAATGAATCACTGTCCATTTTGCAAAATCAAATGACGGAAATTTGTCTTTAATCACAAGCACCCCAAACACATGCTAGCATATCAACCACCTGACACATTCCTTCCTCACACATCTGGCTTCACCGATTCTATGGAACAGAACATCAGATAGAGAGTGCAGTCAATATATTTAGCTTCAGTTTAGTGCAAGTAATTAAATACATTTGTTTTGCTACATCCATCGTTAATTTAAATTCATTAACATATAAAAGTACACCAATATTATTTATCTACAAGCAGGTCTCTTGCTCTTATTATTCACATCCCCAAAATATAAACAATGAAACTAATCAGATAACTATGATTTCTATGAATAAATTCATCCATAAATAAACATGTAACAGTAATGACATTTATCTGGTTTGAACCATATGTTTTTCAGCACAGACACAAGCCATTTGGCCCAACTCGCCCATGCCGCCCAAGGTGCCCCATCAAAGCTATTGCCATTTGCTCATATTTGGCCCATATCCCACTCAGCCTTTCCTATCCAAATCTCTTTTAAATGTTGTTATTGTACCTTCCTCAACTACCTCCTCTGGCAGCTCATTCCACATTCCCACCATCATCTGAGTGAAAAAGTTGCCCCTCAGATTTCTATTAAATCTTTCCCCTCTTCCCCAACCTATGTCTTCCAGAGAAAAGATGTACATTTCATAGAGTCATACAGCACAGAAATAGACCCTTTAGCCCAACTCGTCCATGCTCCATCTAAGCTAGTCCTATTTGACCATTTTTGGCCCATAGCCCTTTAAACCTTTCCTATTCATGTACCTGTAATTGAATTTTAAATGCTGTTATAATACCTGCCTCAACTACCTCCTCTGGCAGCTCATTCCACATACCCATCACCCATACTGACAAAGTTGTCCCTCAGGTTCCTATTAAATCTTGATCCTCTCACTTTAAACTTATGCCCTCTGGTTATTGATTCCTCTGTCCTGGGTAAAAGACTATGTATTCACCCTATCAATTCCCCTCACTATTTTATACATTTCTCTAAGATCAGCCCATAGCCTGCTGCTCTCCAAAGAATAAAGTCCTAGGTTGTTCAATCTCTCCATAAAGCTCAGGCCCTCGAGTTCAGACAACATCCTCGTAAATGTGACTAAGAGAAATTATAACTTGCTGAATAGGGTGTCAAGATACATATATATATATACACATCAGGGGCTAACAAGCATGATTTGGGAAATTATTTTTTAAAACTGATACTTTTTCAAGATGCAGTCTATATATGAAATACCATTTTACCATGTCAACATGCCATTTTTACAAGGAACTGGATGTAGTTTTATTGCTGAAATTATATAAATATGAATCTATGGGCTAATCGATGAGATTTGAAGAATACTAAACTAAGGCTGCGAGCAAGTACGAGGATCTGGCTAATAGGTTAGAATTATTTATTCTTCGCCATTGGTCACATCATCCGGATTATAGATGAAAGTGCTGAAAAGCCTTTTTGCTGTATGAGATTCCTAACATTTTTAACATCAAAAATCCTAATCAATTCCCAACTTATTAAAGGTATACAAAGTAGTAATTAATTTAATTCACCACCCTAATCTAAAACTAAAAAAAGTATTTTAAAGCCAAATTAGACATCGATTGGTCTCATTTTTCCTAATTTTTGCAGGAAACATATTTAATATATTTCCTTTTATTAATCAATAAATCATTCTGACTTTTAAAACCCCCAAAAATTTGAGGACATTTGTAAAATGGTTCATGTGTGCAATATTTATATTATATCCTGACCCATAGGTATGCAAATATAATTAATGAAAGGAACATGTCAACTTCTTTAAGTACATAAAAATAATTATGGTTCAGTTTAATTGTAAAGCATTGCGAGCCTTTTCAAAATGTGCAGTCAAGCATTAACTGCTGTTGCATTCAATGGTGAATCCAGTCGTACAGTAAGGTGAACAGAATGGTAGAACAGAGGTCAAATCTGCTGAATTCAATGATAGGTCCAATGTTGGAGCAAAAGGTTGGATGCACTGGTTTCACCAGTGAATATAATGGGAGAGCGGGACGTTAGGTCTGATGTAATAACAATATTTATATCAGCAGTTGCACAACAGCTTAGGTCAACCGGAATCTGACCTCCCAATTGTCCATCCAAACATCAATATTTGAACAAGAGTTGCAAATTCTTAAGATGAGACAAATCTATCTGTCAGTCAGTCAGCTAGCCCGATTTGGCCCAAAGGTAGCTGGTAATTAAGAATGGGAGGGTGAATGACGAAAATAATGGGTGCAAAGCAACAGTATGGATAAGCGGGAGCAGATTTAAAAATTATCAACAGGGAGGAGGCAATAGATGACCGGTTAATTATTGGCAAACTGCATAAACTTGCAGACAACCAGCCCCCCAAACCCAACCCCCTCCACCCCACTCAGATGCATTACTGCCAATGACACACAGGTGCATAACTCTTATGATACCTACTATGAATAAATCTTTGCTTTGGCCTTCATGCTGTGAAATGTTCCTGATCATTTTCATCAGCAGCGAATCCTTGAATTTGAAGGCTCGTTTCATTAGCAGTTTAAGGCCATTTCCTAAAATGTATAATGTTCAAAGTCAGCCATTCAAAGTCAAATTTATCAGTATAACACCATGATTAAACATAATCAGATGACAGCTCAACAGACCTAACCACACTCCTTGCCAATTATGTAGAGGAATATCTGATTTTCACCTTAACTTTCTATTCCTTTCTAGTTTCACACCTTCCTTATCAAGAATCCATTGGCTTTAAAAAATATTCAAAGCTATTGCTACTATTATGGAATTGAGTTCCAATCCCGACAAACCAGATATAAGGAAGTTGACTTGAGATCCGTTTTATATGGGAAACCTCTTATTTTCATACTTTCATAGATTCTCTTACAAGTAATATCTGTCTCACATCAACCCTTTCATGATCCCAGAGGATCTTGTATGTTCCAATCAAATCCCCAATGTTCCAATCCAGTCACCTAAACTCCTACAGATACAATCAAACATTGTCCAAGCAGTCCTCATAAGGGCTTATCCATCCATTCCGGGCACCCTCTGCTAAGTAGATAAGAGCTCAGATTTTGCTTTTGCATAAGTAACAAGTTTGGGAAAAATCTTACCTTCGCAGATTAATTGTGCATTTCTCTTGTTAGATGCAAGGTTAATACAAAAGGAGATTAATTCCATATCAATATGCTCGTCTGCACATTCAAACAACATCTTCATTAACTGTTAAAAAAACACATAAAATAATTTACTGACATTGATAAAAAATGAAAGCACTCCTTCTCCACAGTAAATCGATAACTTTTTTTTTCAATGCTTCGAAGGCCAAGAAATACAGTAACATAGGTATTAAAGTGAAGAAATGTGGTGACACTGATAGGCTGAAGTGTGCTTATTTCAATGCAAGTATTATGGAGAAAACAGATGAACTTAGAGCCTGGATTGATGCTTCAGACCATGATGTGGCCATTGTGGAAATGTGGTTGTGTGAGGAACATGACTGGCAGGTCAATGTTCGGGGGTTTCGATGTTTCAGATGTGATCAAGAGGGAGGAAAAAGAGGTGGGGAGTTGCACTACTGATCAGGAAGACTGTCACTGTGATGCTCAGAGAGAACACACTGGAGGGGCAGAATAGGTAGCTCGGAAAAATAAGAAAGGTGTAAGGACTCTAATGGGATTGTACCACAGCGCCCACCAATAGCAAGCAGGAGATATATAATTGTATATATGTGGATAGATAACCGATCTATGCCAAAACAACTGGGGTGTCTTCGTGGGTCATTTTAACTTTTCCAATATTGACTGAAACGTGCTCAGTGCCAAAGTCTTACAAAGGGCAGAATTTATGAGGTGACCTAAAAAAGGTTTCTTGAAACAGTTTCTTAAAGGCCAGTTGATCGATGTTTAGAACTGGCATGTTCCAGTAAGGAAGCGGGGTGTGGGGGATAAGGATGGGATAGACCAACACAAAGTGGTGCATAATTGTGAAGTGGAAGGAAAATGATACATGGTTTCCAAATTTTATTACAAAAAAAATGGAAAAGTGTGGCGTGCAAAAATATTCAGCCCCCGAGTCAATACTTTGTAGAACCACCTTTTGCTGCAATTACAGCTGCAAGTCTTTTGGGGTATGTCTCTACCAGCTTTGCACATCTAGAGACTGACATTTTTGCCCATTCTTCTTTGCAAAATAGCTCAAGCTCAGTGAGATTGGATTGAGAGTGTCTGTGAACAGCAATTTTCAAGTTTTGCAAGAGATTCTCAATTGGATTTAGGTCTGGACTTTGACTGGGCCAATCTAACACATGAATATGCTTTGATCTAAACCATTCCATTGTAGCTCCGGCTGTATGTTTAAGGTCGCTGTCCTGCTGGAAGGTGAACCTTCGCCCCAGTCTCAAATCTTTTGCAGACTCTAACAGGTTTTCTTCCAAGATCGCCTTGTATTTGGCTCCATCCATCTTCTCATCAACTCTGACCAGCTTCCCTGTCCCTGCTGAAGAAAAGCATCCCCACAGCATGATGCTGCCACCATCATGTTTCACAGTGGGGATGGTGTGTTCAGGTGATGTGCAGTGTTAGTTTTCCACCACACATAGCGTTTTGCATTTAGGCCAAAAACTTCAATTTTGGTCTCATCAGACCAGAGCACCTTCCTCCACATGTTTGCTGTGTCCCCACACATGGCTTGTGGCAAACTGCAAAAGGGACTATTCTATTTTCGGATGATGGATTGAACAGTGCTCCGTGAGATGTTCAAAGCTTGGGATATTTTTTTATAACCTAATCCTGCTTTAAACCTCCACAACTTTATCCCTGACCTGTCTGGTGTGTTCCTTGTGCTTCATGATGCTGTTTGTTCACTAATGTTCTCTAACAAACCTCTGAGGCCTTCACTGAACAGCTGTATTATACTGAGATTAGATTACACACAAGTGGACTCTATTTACTAATTAGGTGACTTCTGAAGGCAATTGGTTAGACTGGATTTTATTTAGATGTATCAGAGTAAAGGGGGCTGAATACATTCGCACGCCAAACTTTTCAGTTTTTTATTTGGTCCATATCCCTCCAAACCTGTCCTATCCAGTGGAGTCCATCCATGGAGTATTGTGTGCAGTTCTGGTCGCCCCATTACAGGAGGATGTGGAGGATTTGGAAAGGGTGCTGAGGATGTTTACCAGAATGATGCCTGGATTAGGGGGTATTAGCAACAAGGAGCCTGGATTAGGGGGTATTAGCAACAAGGAGAGGTTGGTCAGACAGATTGTTTTCTCTGAAATGCCGGTGGTTGCAGGGAGATCTGATAAAAGTAGATAAAATAATGAGAAGCATAGATAGGGTAGAGATTCACAATCTTTCTCCCAGGATGGAAAAATCAAACATGAGGGCATAGCTTTAAGGTGAGACAGGTAAAGTTTAAAGGAGATGTGCATGGCAAAGTTTGGTTTATTCAAAGGGTGTTGAATGCCTGAAATGTGCTGCCAAGGGTGGTGGTTGAACCAAATATGTTAGAGGCATTTTTGGATAGGCATATGGATATATAGGGATATGGGTTACGTGCAGGTGGATAAGTGATGTTTGGCATCATGTTCGGCACAGACCTTGTGGGTTGAAGAACCTGTTCCTTGGCCGTACTGTTCTATCTTGTATAAGTAAAAAGATAATAAATAAAGTAGCTATATGGATCAACAATACTTGATGGTAGGGTTAGAACCAATGGGAAATCATCTAGATTGAGGTGGGTCACAGTTTTTAGCCTACTCAATGGTAAACTGCATCTATTTTAATGGAAAATAAAAGTGGGGAGAAAGGAAATTTGGTAACCAAACAAATGGGTTGATAAAACATCCTCTTAGGAGCTTCAAGTAATTGAAGAATACAAAAAAAGATAATAAAATTGCATCCTTTCAAAAATATTTTTCAAACTTTCTGGCATTGGGTGCATTAATTTTTCGGAAGTCTGTAAGGAAGTAGGTCATATGGAGTTGCATTTTGGGAGATATGTAATGTAGACAATGATACACAGATACATTGAAGATAATTAGAAATTCCGGCCAGCTCACCTGCCTCTATCAATTCCTTCAAATCCACAGTATGGTGCCAGGTTTAAAGCAAGACATTTTGTGGAATTAGAGGATCTCAATCTGCAGTGTCATGTAACTTAACTGAGCACTTCTGTAAACAACTAATATTGATCACCAATGAACCTAGCTGCAAAATATATATGTCGAATAGTAAAGTGAGGCAGGTCTGTTAAGCCAATTGGCAAGGAATATACTCATACACAGAAAAAATGAGCCTGTTACTGGAGCACTGGCAGTGCCTTAAGGAGAAAAGAGAATATAATGAAAATAAAATCAAGAAGAAAGTGTAACGATCATTTTCCATCATAAGATAAAAATAAATTTTAAAAAGTGGTGTCAATTAACTTTAAACATTTCCAAACCTATAAATTATGTATTAAAAATGAATTCATAGCTATTTTGGCACAGCATTTCTCATTGCCTGATCCCGTGTTTTGTATTCATTCTGAAATCAAGTACTTATGAATTGATTTACCTTGTGTTAAAGAAGGAACTGTAGATGCTGGAGAATCGAGGGTTACACAAAAAGCTGGAGAAACTCAGCGGGTGCAGCAGCATCTAAGGAGCGAAGGAGATAGGCGACGTTTCGGGTCGAGACCCTTCTTCAGGTCTGAAGAAGGGTCTCGACCCGAAACGTCGCCTATCTCCTTCGCTCCTTAGATGCTGCTGCACCCGCTGAGTTTCTCCAGCTTTTTGTGTAACCCCCAATTGATTTACCTTGATTTATAACTGAGATCAAAACTGATAGTGTGCCATTTATACCAAATAATGAATTCCAATAATTTCTAGAAATTTAAATCTGCAGTCATGTGTAAAAATGATTATTCATGCAAATAGTTGCAGCCTAGTTGCTACACTAACAAATTATGTCAAACAAAATATGCCTCATTTACATGTGCTTATTGTCATTAGTCACTGATTTAAAAGGCAAGTATTTAGACGTTGAGGCTGTAGTGAAGAAGCAGTGATATTCCTTCAAACAATTCCCATACTGAGTATCAGATACCACAATCCTAAACTGAACCCGCTGTGTCTAGACTCCCTGGCACCTGACTTCACTTATTTACCAGGAATCAGAGGCTTTCACTGCTCTCCCCACATTCTCACACCTTCTCCTTCAACATCTTTGAATGATTACAATGCAAAAAAAAATGTTTTCTTCTGGAATCACTGTTCTGACCAATCACTCTGGGGTTCACAGTCTGATCAATTAGCTTATTTATTTCAGCAGATAACTTCAAAGTGCAACGGGTATGATCTGAGGAAACCTTCAGCGGCATTCAATTAGTGGAAGAGACAGTACATATCAAAGGGAGCCATCAAAACAATGGCTTTACAAAATCCATGAACTCAAATCAAAGCATGTTGCCCAATCGGTTTAAAACAATCATTACATCATCCCGCAAGCATCCATTTTCATTGGTTCTGTATTACAGTAATTCTATGGCTCCTTTGCACCAAGAATCAAATGACTTTTAAGAAGCAGGAATCAATTCATAATCCTTGGTCTTAACAATACTTTTCCCCTGATTAGCTCGCCACTAACTTCCTATTTTACATCTGAGCTGATGTGAGGAAGAGGAAATCCAAAAACCCTGACCCAGAGACTTACCAGAAGAAATGTGATCAGTAGTCTTAATGAAGACCATAGCTTAGTAACATCCTCACAACCTGATTAAGGATAGGAAAATCTTCAAAGCTGGATCTCAATTTAAAGCCACAATGCCTCAAAACTTCTGATCTTCTCTCTGACATTTTAAATGGCAGCAAGCGTGGCACATTTCGACCTGTCATTAACTCTGGATCAACTCAAAATGTCAACGTATTCCTTCAGGACAAATAAAACTCCTGGGTTTGTCAGTACTGTTATACTTGGCTATGTGGGACTGGATTGAACTCAACCTGCGAGACGTGCACAGTGTGCGAGTCCATTGGCAATACGTCAGAATATGCTGAATACTCTATCGAACTTCTACAGGTATTGACTGCTTGCACCACGGTCTGGTTCAGCAACGTGAATGCTGATGAATAAAAGAGAGTGCAGAAAGTGCAGACATTGCCTGACCCCTCAAGGGTATTGACCTCCCCACCGCTGCCTCACAAAGACCTACACCACTCTGTCCACACCTTCACAGCCAGCGTCAGAAAAAAGGTACAGGAGTCTGAGAACCATGACCTTCAGGTTCAAGAAAAGCTTCTTCCCATCAATCAATAGGCTCTTGAACGACACTGCACAACCCTACCTCAGCAATGACCTACCTTGGCATTTTTATGACACTGGCTTCCACCATTATGGTCTAGTTACCTGGTATAGTTAAATGTACAGTAAACAATAATACAATAAATTGTTTGTTGTGAAGAAGAAAAGTCTAAAAAAGGGTCTCAACCCAAAACATCACCCATTCCTACTATCCAGCATTTTGTGTCTACCATTGATGTAAACCAGCATCTGCTGTTCCTTCCTACACAAATTATTTGTTGTGTTGTTGCACTGATGTACCTGTAATGCTGCAGCAAGTATGAATTTCAATGTTCCGTTCTCGATGCATTAAACACTGGACATACGTATTATGGCTGTCGTTTTAAATCAGGTGTGGACCTCGGACCATAGGAGTGAGAGGTTGAAGATGTCCACGAAAACTCCAGCCAGTTTGTCCACACAGGTTTTAATATGGCGGCCAGGCACATCATCAGGGTCAGATGTTTTGAGGGTTTACCCACATGTAGGATCTTTTAACATTGGCCTTGGATTCTGAGATTAGTGTTGTCGGGGGTTGTTAAGCCTAAGAAGCACATTATTGTTATTCCCTTCCAAGTGAGCAGAGCTTGTCTAGGAGGAGTAATACGTTGCTGTGGCTTGAGCTACTTGGCTCCACCTTATTGGAAATAAACATGTGCAAGCCTTGCCATAGTTGACAAATGTTTGTCTAATCCTCCAGTTTAGTCAAAAAGTGTCTCTTCATTTTCTCAATATCATTCTCAAAGTTGTACCCAGTGACATTACTATGATCAGCCTTGATCATATTGAATGGCGGTGCTGGCTCGAAGGGCTGAATGGCCTCCTCCTGCACCTATTTTCTATGTTTCTATGTATAAACACAGCTGTAATTTCTACATGGTGAAACCAAAATGTATAAATCTACCCTTTAATAAAATCTGCCAATGTGCACTTTAACCACATGTGATTTTTCTATTACAAATCTCAAATGGTGGAGTACAGAAGCAAATAAATAAATGATGCGTCTTTGTTCCAAACATTGTGGAGGGCACTATAAATCTCAACTGTCCATTATACAACAGTTTAATTGTCAATAACCAATCTAATTTTAAAGAGTCATTTACAAGTTGATGTAATTTATTTTACCTGTGGAATGCAATCAGTGTATGCAAACATAGATTTGAAACGATCATCCATGGTGACATGGTACAGAATACACATCACTATTTGCCTATGGTTTTCAGCACCTGAAAGAGAAAAAAATAAAAGAATAAGCACAATAAATTTTCAGACGTTTCTGTCCCAAGTAATATGGATGAAAACTTTTTTCTAAAAGTGTCATTGTAAAGGATGGATTATAATTGCAGGATCATTACTCCAGAATCATTCTGGAAACAATGCTTACCAACTTCGACAGATGTGCCTATAAAGCATTTTATCAGGATGCATTGGTTTGGGAGCAGCTCCATCCAAGACTGCAAGAAATTGCAGCAAATTGTGGACGCAGCCCAGACCATCCCCAAACCAACCTCCCATCCATTGACTCCATTTATACCTCATGCTGCCTCGGCAAGGCCAGCAGCATAATCAAGGACAAGTCACACCCTGGCCACTCCCTCTTCCCCCTCTTAAATAGGACAAAAGGTATAGAAGTGTGAAAACGCACACCTCAAGATCCCAGGGACAGTTTCTTCCCAGCGGTCATCAGGCAACTGAATCATCCTACCACAACGGGAGCAGTCCTGAACTACCATCTACCTCATTGGTGACCCTTGGACTACCTTTGATCGAACGTTGTTGGCTTCATCTTGCACTAAACGTTATTCCCTTATCATGTATCTGAACACTATGAATGGGTTGATTGTAATCATTTATTGTATTTCCGCTGACTGGTAAGCACGCAACATAAGCTTTTCACTGTACCTCGGTACACGGGACAATAAACTAAACTGAAACTGAAACAAAAGAGGTTTAATGATGAAGAACTAAATCAGTAATTTGTTAGCAATGAGGTGAATGAAGTCAATCATAATGATTTCAGCCAGCTTTCCTGATGCTTCACATTGACTTCAAGATTTCACACACAATCAATTGCTGTAATGATACCAATGGCAGTCATTCTCCCCTGGAATTCAGCTTCTAATCTTGGACGAAGACTGCCAAATATCTCAAATCCAGCATCAGTCACCAAATGTCAAACAACTAACTCTGTTTTCCTTCCATAGATATTGCTTGACTTGAGTGTTTCAAAAATGTTAAAACACTCAAGTCAAGCAATATCTGTGGAAAGAAAACAGATTTAGTATTTCCAGTTGTACATCTTTCATCGGTACAGCGGAAAGAGAGAAAATAAGTCAGTTTAAACTACAGGAGCTTCAGCAGAGACAGGGGTGAGGGAAAAAGAGGAGCAGGGTTTGCATTGTTCGTTAAGGAGGATGTTGCATCTGTGTTCAGAGGACATTACGGATGGTTCGTCTAGTGAGGTTACAGTGCCCTCCATAATGTTTGGGATAAAGACCCATCATTTATTTATTTGCCTCTGTACTCCACAATTTAAGATTTGTAATAGAAAAAAAATCACATGTGGTTTTAGTGCACATTGTCAGATTTTAATAAAGACTGAAACACCAATTGAAGCTTGCCTCCAAATGTGGAAGAACAGACTAGCCATCATCCCTATTTCCACCAAGATGGGCATACCAGCAGCACAGCGCTTACCACCAGGTGCTGATGAACACTGCCTGAACTGCGAACCGGGGCTACATCGAGGGAACAACAACCTGTCACTGCAGCACAGACCCAGACAATGCAACACCTACTCAAATGTCCATTGCTGGATAATCCATGTACTACTGCAGACCTTGCACTTAACACTCCAATAGCACAACAATGTGAACAGCAGTGGCGAGCCACTATATAGCATAAGGACACCATAGAAGAATAAAGGCAATTTTTACACATTTTGTTTCACCATGTAGAAATTACAGGAGTGTTTATACATAGTCCCCCATTTCAGAGCACCAGAATGTTTGGGACATGGCAATGTCATGTAAATGAAAGTAGTCATGTTTAGTATTTTGTTGAATATCTTTGCATGCAATGACTGCCTGAAGTCTGCGATTCATGGACATCACTGGTTGCTGGGTGTCTTCTCTGGTGATGCTTGTTTTGGGGGCCAGTCCCCTTCAGTTTTCTCCTCAGGCATGCTCAATTGGGTTCAGATCGGGTGATTGCTTTGTCCAATCAAGAATTGACCATTTTTTAGCTTTGAAAAACTCCTTTGTTGCTTTAGCAGTATGTTTGGGATCATTGTCTTGCTGTAGAATGAACCACCGGCCAATGAGTTTTGAGGCATTTGTTTGAACTTGAGCAGATAGGATGTGTCGATACACTTCAGAATTAATTATGCGACTACCATCAGCAGTTGTATCATCAATGAAGATAAGGGAGCCAGTACCTTCAGCAGCCGTACATGCCCAGGCTATAACACCCCCACCACCGTGTTTCACAGATGAGGTGGTATGCTTTGAATCTTGGGCAGTTCCTTCTCTCCTCCATACTTTGCTCTTGCGATCACCCTGATATAAGTTAATGTTTGTATCATTTGTTTACTGAACCTTTTTCAAGAACTGTGGTTGCTCTTTTAAGTACTTCTTGGCAAACTGTAACTTGGCCATCCTATTTTTGCGGCTCACCAGTGATTTGCATCTTCCAGTGTAGCCTCTGTATTTCTGTCATTAGATAAACAACAATAAAAGTTTCCAAAGGTGATGGAAAGACTGGAGGGAAGACGAGGTGTTGAGAGATCTTTCGTACCT
Source organism: Raja brachyura (assembly GCA_963514005.1). The sequence goes on from OY740790.1 coordinate 18,120,304, forward strand.
GCATTAAAGAGCCAATTAAGCACACCTGATCAATTCCAAACGCCTGCGAAGCCATGTGTCCTAAACATTATGGTGCCCTGAAAACAGGGGGGGCGGGGGGGGGGGGGAACTATGTATAAACACTGCTGTAATTTCTACATGGTGAAACCAAAATGTTTAAAAATGGCATTTAATAAAATCTGACAATGTGCACTTTAACCACATGTGACTTTGTTCTAGTACAAATCTCAAATTGTGGAGTACAGAGGCAAGTAAATAAATGATGGGTCTGTTCCAAACATTATGGAGGGCACTGTGTATGGATGGAGCTGAGGAACAAGAAAGGCATGATCATCTTGTTATGGGTGTACTACAGACCCCTGAATAGTCAACGGGAATTAGAAGAACAAATGCACTGGGAGATTGCAGACAGCTGCAGGTCAAATAAGGTTGTTGTAGTAGGGGATCTTAACTTTCCCAATATAGACTGGGAAAATCATAGTGTGAAGGGTTGAGATGGGGCGCAATTCCTCAAAAGTGTTCAGGAGAGTTTTCTTAAGCAGTATGTGGAGACACCCGCACATGAGAGGGCAACGCTGGATCTAGTATTGGGAAATTTGGACAGGCAAGTTAATGAAGTGTGTGTGGAGGAGGATTTTGGGACCAGTGACCACAGTTTGATTAGGTTTAAGATTGTTATGGATTGGGACGGAGAGGGTCCATGTGTGAAAATGTTCAAATGAGGTAAGGCCAACTTTGAGGGCATGAGAGAAGGTCTCGCTCAAGTTCACTGGAGCAGGTTATTAGAGGGGAGAGGAACATCGACCAAGTGGGATATTTTTAAAAGTGTACTGAAGAAAGCTCAGGATATGTACGTCCCCGTTAGATTGAAGGGCAAAGCAGACAAACATAAGGAAACTTGGCTGACGAGGGAAATCGAGACGTTGGTTAAAAACAAGAAGAATGCATGAAACGCGTATAAGTCGCTGGGATCAAGTGCATCCCTGGAGGAGTTTCGGGAACTAAGGATTAAACTAAAAAAGGAAATCAGAAGGGCAAAAAGGGGCCAGGAGATAGCTCAGGCGGGTAGCATTAAAGACAATCCCAAAATATTTTATAAATACATAAGGGGTAAAAGGGTAACTGAAGAGAGAGTGGGGCCTCTCAGGAGTCAAAGTGGTCACCTCTGTGTGGAGCCACAACAAATGGGTAAGGTCCTAAATGAATATTTCTCCTCTGTATTTACCAAGGAGAAAGGCAGTAGGACGGGGAGTTGGACGGGCAGTAGGATGGAGTAGTCACTTGAAGTGTCTTGAGAGCAGTCAGGGTTACCGTCGAAAAAGTACTGAAGGTACAGTCATGCTTGAAGGTAGACAAATCTCCAAGGTCTGATCTGATATATCCGAGGACATTGTGGGAACCTAGAGTGGAAATTGCGGGAGCCCTGATTGAAATTTACGAGTCGTCCTTAAATACAGGAGAGGTGCCGGAAGACTGGAGGGTGGCAAATGTTGTACCTCTTTTCAAGAATGCTGGGATCTTTAGACCAGTGAGCTTAACATCTGTTGTTGGTAAGTTACTGGAGAGTATTCTGAGGGATAGGATATACAGGCATTTGGATGGGCAAGGGCTGATTAGGGATAGTCAGCATGGTTTTATACGTGGGAGATCGTGTCTTATTTTTTGGAAGATGTGACCAAAAAGGTTGATCAGGGCACAGCTTTAGATGTTGTGTACATGGACTTCAGTAAGGAGTTCAACAAGATTCCGCATGGAGGCTGTTCTGGAAGGTTAGCTCGCATGGGATCCAAAGAAAGATAGCTGAATGGATAGCAACTTGGCTCCATGGAAGGAAGAAGAGGGTAATGGTGGAAGGTTGCTTCTCAGACTGGATGCCTGTGACTAGTGGTGTGCCTAAGGGTTCGGTGCTGGGCCCATTACAGTTTGTCATCTACACCAATGATTTGAATGAGAACATACAGGACAAGATTAGCAAGTTTGTTGATGATACAAAAGTTAGTGGTTTTGCAGATAGTGAAGATGATTGTGAACGATTGCAGCAGGATCTGGATCAATTGGCCAGGTGGGCGGAGGAATGGTTGATGGAATTTAATACAGAAAAGTGTGAGGTGTTGAATTTTCGGATGTCGAACAAGGGCAGGACCTAAACAGTAAATGGTAGGCCTCTGTGTAGTGTTGTAGAGCAGAGGGATCTAGGTGTAAAGGTGCATGGTTCCTTGAAGGTCGAGTCGTAGGTAGATAAAGTGGTCAAAAAGGCTTTTGGCACTTTGGCCTTTATCAGAGTATTGAGTATAGAAATTGGGAGGTCATGTTGCAGTTGTATAAGATGTTGGTGAGACCACATTTAGAATATTGTGTTCAGTTCTGGGCACCATGTTATAGGAAAGAAATTGTCAAGCTTGAAAGGGTTCAGAAAAGATTTACGGGAATGTTGTTTGGACTAGAGCGCGTGAGCTATAGGGAGAGGTTGAGTCGGCTGGGTCTCTATTCCATGGAGCGCATGAAGATGAGGGGAGATCTTATAGAGGTATACAAAATCATGAGAGGAATAAATCGAGTAGATGCACATAGTCTTTTGCCCAGAGTAGGGGAATCGAGGACCAGAGGACATAGGTTCAAGGTAAAAGGGAAAAGATTTAATAAGAATCCAAGGGGTAACATTTTCACACAAAGGGTGGTTGGTGTATGGAACAAGTTGTGAGAAGATGTAGTTGAGGCTGGGGCTATTCCATCATTTAAAAAAAGGTTAGACACGTACATGGATGAGACAGGTTTGGAGGGATATGGACCAAGCGCAGGCAAGTGGGACTAGTGTAGCTGGGACATTGTTGGCTGGTGTTGAGCCAAAGGGCATGTGTCCACACTATATCACTCTATGACTTCCAAGGTGAGGAAGGAATGGACAAGAAATATCTCTGACTGGACAAGGTCAAAATTGCTATGGGGTGAGCTGTAAACAAGGTCAGTTGATCGATGGATTAACAGAGAGAATCTGAACAAAGGAACAGAACTATGAAATAAGGACAGTTTGAGAAGAGAATACAAAGAAAGGAATATAAAAGTGGCAATATGCAGAAAGGTGAGACATGCCCAGCAGATCAGTCTATGCAAATGAAAAGAGAAAATTGTTACTATTGCAGGTAAAGTGGCCAACAGAAAAAGTGACTAACCAAAATAATTTGATGCAGCCATTGTAGCAGAGTACCTGTGTTTGCGTTCCAAGTGCATCGTTTTGAATAGTGGGTGCTAAGGGTTTGGCTTTAAAAGGGCATCAATACTACCAGTGTCCAAGAAGAGCAAGGTGACGTGCCTCAATGACTATCGACCAGTGGCACTAACATCTGTGGTGATGAAGTGCTTTGAGAGGTTGATTATGGCGCATATCAACTCCTAGCTCGACAAGAACGTCGACCCACTGCAGTTCGCTTACCGCCACAACAGATCCACAGTGGATGCGATCTCACTGGCTCTCCACTCCGCTCTGGACCACTTGGACAACAAAAACTCATATGTCAGGCTGTTATTCATTGACTACAGCTCGGCATTTAATACAATCATCCCCTACAAGCTGGTTACCAAGCTCTCAGATCTGCGCATCCCTCTGCAATTGGATCCTCGACTTCCTCATTCACAGACCACAGTCTGTACGTATTGGTGAAAAAGTGTCATCCTCGATAACAATCAGCACGGGAGCACCATAAGGCTGCGTGCTCAGCCCGCTGCTGTACTCACTCTACACTCGTGACTGCGTAGCCATCATAGTGCCACAAGGGCCACATCTAACTCCCTCTTAAATATAGCCAATGAACTGGCCTCAACTACCCTATGTGGCAGAGAGTTCCAGAGACCCACCACTCTCTGTGTGAAAAGAGGGACCAAGGGAAAGGGTCAAGAACTTCAAATTCCTGGGCATGCACATTTCCGAAGATCTTTCCTGGTCCCAGCACACTGATGCAATCATAAAGAAAGCACATCAGCGCATCTACTTCCTGAGAAGACTACAGAGAGTCGGTATGTCAAAGAGGACTCTTTCAAACTTCTACAGGTGCACAGTAGAGAGAATGCTGACTGATTGCATCGTGGCTTGGTTCGGCAACTTGAGCATCCAGGAGCAGAAAAGGATGCAGAAAGTTGTGACCACTGCCCAGTCTATCATCAGCTCTGACCTCCCCACCATCAAAGGGATCTATCGCAGTCGCTGCCTCAAAAAGGCAGCCAACATCATCAAGGACCCACACCATCCTGGCCACACACTCATCTCTCTGCTACCATAGGGCAGAAGGTACAGAAGCCTGAAATCTGTTACATCCAGGTTCAGGAACAGTATCTTCTCCACAGCCATCAGGCTATTAAACTCGCCAACAAGCAGACTCTGAACTGTAACAGCCTATTGCACTTTATCTGCTTATTTATGTGTATATTGAACTGAACTGTTCTGTATTTTTCCTTACAATATTCTGTTACAATATTCCTTACAATATTCTGATTGCCCAGCCAGATGCAACTAAATTTAAAGTAGCACTTTCTTCCCAATAACCCTCTCTGGCTAAACCCCTCCCTTCACCACCTCCAGTTTAAATTCTAGTTGGAATATTTTGGAGGACCAAGTAACCAAGAACCAAGCAAGCAAGAATCTCATTGTCCTATCTGGAACACCTGACAATAAACTCTCTTGACTTGACTTGTGAGGTTTCAGCAATGATTCTAAGCTGAGGTACAAGTAAGAAACATAGAAACATAGAAAATAGGTGCAGGAGTAGGCCATTCGGCCCTTCGAGCCTGCACCGCCATTCAATGTGATCATGGCTGATCATCCAACTCAGTATCCCGTACCTGCCTTCTCTCCATACCCCCTGATCCCTTTAGCCACAAGTGCCACATCTAACGCCCTCTTAAATATAGCCAATGAACTGGCCTCAACTACCTTCTGTGGCAGAGAATTCCAGAGACTCACCACTCTCCAGAGGAGGTAAAGTCTCTTAACTTTATTCTTCGGACAGAGTGTAGACTGAATGGCAGTTAAGTTAGTGGCCTGCTCCTCTTGCAGGATGTGGGAGATGAAGGAAAGTTACAGTGTTCCTAGTGGGAAATATGCCCACATGCAACTCCTGACTGACCACGTTAAGGAACTGCAGGTGGCATCATCCAGAATGCCGAGAGCATCATATACAGGAGTTTTAGTGAGGTGGTCACATCTAAGATATAAGCAGCAGATAGTTGGGTGACCACAAAAAGGTAAAGAGAATAAACAGATAGTGCAGGGTGCCACTGTGGCCATTCCCCTCAATAACAGATACATCTCTTTGAATACTGTTGGGGAGGGGGAAATACTTTCAGAGAATAGCAGCAGCAGCCAGGACTGTGACACCATGCCAGAATTATGTGTTGCCTCCCTTGCGACAGGGTCAAGGATGTCTCTGACCAGTTGCAGAACTTGCTTAAGGAATGATTAGCCAGAGGTCATTGTGCATATGGGTACCAACAGCATAGATAAAAAAAGATGAGGCCTTGAGGAGTGAATATAGATTGGGTAAGAGATAAAAACCAAGACCTCAAGGGTAGTAATCTCCAAATTACTCGCAGTGCCACGTGCTGGTGAAGGCAGAAATGGAAGAATGGTCCTGATTAATGAGTATCAATGGAGCAGAGGGCCGGAGTTCAGTTTAATGGATCATTGGGACTTTTTTATGGGTGAATGCGACCTGTACAAAAAGGATGGGTTGCAACTCAAGTGGAATGGAACTGATATTCTGGGAGGGAGATTTGTCAGTGCTACAGGAGAGTTTCAACTAGATTAGCCACACCCCAGAGCAGGAGTGAGGGAGATGAGAAGTTGGGGGCAAAACCTGGAGCATGGCAAAGAGAGGCAAACAAAGTTGTTGAGCCTGCATTTATTTTTATTGACATACCCAGGGCATGGGATTAGGATATTATAGACATAACAGAAAATGGCTGAGAGAAGCTACAGGTGCTACAGGCATGATAGTGGTACAGGTATAAGAGGAGGGAAGGTTGCCTTTTTGATGAGGTAGGTCATCATTACAGAGCCTAGAGAGAATATTTTGAGGTTGGTGGGGGGCAGTAGTGGATCCAGTGAAGCAATGATTCAAACTTAGAAACACTTAGAAAGGGACTATGTCCTTAAAATCTCCCTGGCTTGCTCTTCCATCACTATCCTCACTTGCATCGTATTGAACTTTTTCCATGCAACAGCATCTCATCTCCTGGCTGGGCACGTTGCAGTCTTCACCAAATTCTACAACTCTAGGTAACTTACTTTCTCTTTTTATATCAGAATTTGCCAGTTCTGCCGTGGGAACTCGTATGGAGCAGTGTCTCAGTTTTTCAATCTACATTAGATACCCTGACCTCAACATACCAGAAATATTCCCTTTGCGCTATTCATCCATTCCAGGTCATTTTTTGCAATTTATAAACCAACTTTCTTTCTATCCTAGTTCTGGTGAAAAGTTGATATAGAATGTTAACACTGTTTCTCTTCCAACATTGCCTGCTGAATATTTCCAGCATTTACTAATTTTGTTTCAGATTCTTAGTATCTGCAATTTTGTTTTTCAGTCAGCATACATTGCTTGATAGCACTATAGTAGAACAATCATCTTGTTGTTGATTGGCAAAGGCACAGGAATTAGCAAGACTACATTTGCCCTACTTTTTTTAAACAGATGGGCAGACAATTTTACACATGTGTGTTTCGTTATTCAAATGGTAGTGGTTGTGGAACAGTTTAGCTGAAGGCATGGTTTGTGCACAAGCACAAATCTTCAGCATGGCAGCCAGCTTGCATTATAAGGTCACACGGCCTCCTCCCGCCTTGATTACTGCAACTCACTATACACTGGCATCAGCCAATCATCCCTGTCCCGCCTGCAATTGGTCCAAAACGCCGCAATGGGACTTCTGACAGGCACTCGTAAAAGGGACCACATCACCCCGATTCTGGCCTCTCTCCACTGGCTCCCAGTGCGGTACAGAATCAATTTCAAGCTCCTCCTATATGTATACAAAGCCCTTAAAGAGCTTTCCCCCACCTACATCAAAAATCTGCTAACCCATCACTCTACCTCCAGGTCCGTCAGATCGGACGACTTGGGGCTACTGAATATCCCACAGTCCAGGTATATGCTCAGGGGCTACCACGCTTTGGCGGTTGCAGCACCTAGTCTATGAAACAGCATCCCTCTTCTCATCAGAATTGCCCCCTCCATCAACTCCTTTAAGTCTAGACTTAAAACCTATTTCTACTCACAAGTGTTTCATGAGGTCCTCTGTATGTATGTATTTATGTATGCATTGTTAGATCTATGTACCAATGTATGTAACACGTTAGTACCTGCACTGATGTAAAACACTTTGGTCAACGTGAGTTGTTTTTAAATGTGCTATAGAAATAAAATTGACTTGACTTGTTACATTCAATGTTCACAGCCAGATCTTGATTTCACAGAAATTGCTTTAAGACCTGATCTTAGTGGACTTTTTGGATGGGTACTAGGAGTCCGATGTCCCCTTACAATTTGACATATCAGGTTGAACGTGCAAGGGCACAATCTTTCAGACAGAGGCCAGCTCTCCATCAGTAACATCTAATAATAATAATAATAATAATAATATCTTTTATTGTCATTACACATAAGTGCAACGAGATTTGGTTTGCAACTCCATCCGATGTCATAACTTAAACAACTAATAAAATTTAGGTTTAGATACCCCGAGAACAAGGTTTGAGAAAAGAACATTAGACCAGTAAAACAGTCAAAACCAAAACAGACTAAAGTGCAGATATGACTGTGCGACGTGACCATCCGAGGGAGACAGTCCATGGGGGTGGGGGACACTCAGCAGGGCCGGTTCTGAGCCGCTATAGCTCCGGGAATTAAGCTGTTCCTGAGTCTGGACACACGGGCATAGAAGGCATTGTAGCGTCTGCCGGAAGGTAGTAGTTCGAACAGTCCATTGCAAGGGTGAGAGGAGTCTTTATGGATGCTGACAGCCTTCCTAAGGCACCGTGTGTGGTAGATGCCCTCCAATGCTGGTAGCGGTGTCCCAATGATCTTTTGCACTCTGTGGACGACTTGCTGAAGAGCTCTCCTCTCCGCCTCCGTGCAGCTGAGATACCACACAGAGATGCCATACGTTAGTATGCTCTCTGTCGTGCAGCAGTAGAAGGTCGTCAGCAGCTGTTGGGGCAGACCAGTCCGTTTCAATGTTCTTAGGAAGAACAGTCGTTGCTGTGCCTTTTTGACCAGTGCAGCGGTGTTGGTGGACCAAGTGAGGTCCTCTGAGATGTGAGTGTCCAGAAACTTGATGCTCTCTCCACACTGTCTCCATAGATGGAGATTGGGGCATATTCCCCATTCTAAGACCTCCTGAAGTCAATAATCAGCTCCTTGTTCTTGGAGGTGTTTAGTGACAAGTTGTTCCGTGAGCATCAGTCCGCCAGGTTCTGCACCTCCGCTCTGTAGTTTGTTTCATCACCGTTGGTGATCAGCCCGATCACCATTGTGTCGTCTGCAAATTTGACAATGGTGTTGGTGTCGAATGCAGGAACACAGTCGTGAATGAAGAGGGAGTAGAGCATGGGGCTCAGTACACAGCCCTGTGGTGTGCCAGTGCTCAGGGTGATAGTGGAGGACAGGTGCGGCACCAGTCTCACTGCCTGCGGTCGCTCCGTCAGAAAATTCAGGATCCAATCGCATATCAGTGAGCTGAGGCCTAGCTGGTGGAGTTTGGTGGTGAGCTTGGTGGGGATGACCGTATTGAAGGCAGAGCTATATTCAATGAAGAGCATCCTCACGTAGGTGCCCTGTCTTTCCAGGTGGGTCAGGACAGTGTGAAGAGCCACAGAGATGGCATCGTCTGTGGATCTATTTGCCCTGTATGCAAATTGATGAGAGTCCAATGATGCAGGGATGCTTGATTTGATGTGGGAGAGGACCAGCCTTTCAAAGCACTTCATTGGTATAGGAGTTAGGGCAACCGGGCGGTAGTCATTCAGGTTGGTGACTTTAGACTTTTTCGGCACCGGCACTATGGTAGTTGTCTTCAGGCACTTGGGGACC